>JBBMOL010000213.1:1090516-1134583 GCA_037954665.1 Laguncularia racemosa
CCGAGTACCTCTAGATAAAGGCATTAAAGAGAAATTGACTCAGATCATGGACAATTATCTTGTGCCAATTGAATATGTTGGATGGACCCTATTATGCATTACTTAAAGAATGACATTCTTCTATAAGATAGAAAGGAAGGCTAAGAAGCTCATGTACAAGGTTGCAAATCACATTATTCTTGATGACCTTTTTCACAAAAGAGACTTGAGCATGCCACTTCTTAGATGCATTCAGGTAGAAGATGGCTAACAGTTGTTGGAAGAATTACATGCAAAGATATGTAGCAACCATATTAAGAGTAGAGCCTTTTATATTAAAGTTCTTAGGCTTAGTTATTACTAGTCTCCTATGAGGGAAGACTTAGAGCACTTCGTAGGGAAGTGTGTGTAATGTAAAAAACATGTACTTGTAGAGCACACATTGAGCAACTACTTACAGTCCCTCATTAATCCTTAGTGTTTTGCTTAGTGGGGGTTGGACATTTTAAGACCCTTTACCAGAGCATCTGGATAGCAACAATTTATCATTATTGCTATAGATTACTTCACTAAATGGGTAGAGGCCGAAGTTGTAGCCAAAATTATAGAAAGAAATGTCAAAGCCTCTATATGTATTGATAATAGACAATGAGATGTAGTTCAACAACTAGCAGTTTAGAAAATTTCATAGTGACAATCACATTAAGGTTCATTACACCTGGGTAGAACAACCCTAGTCCAATGGGACAAGTTAAAATAGTGAACAAGATTGTCCTAAATAGCATTAAAAGAGGGTGGATTAGGCTAAAGGTAGGTGGGTAGATGAGTTTCCAACCATCCAATGGGGGTATCAAACTACTCATTAGAACTCCATAGGGAAAACGTCATTCAGGCTTGCCTTTGGCTTTAAGGCCATCTACCCTATGGAATTGGAGCTTCCAAATATGAGAACACCAAATATCAATTTGGTAACCAACTAGTTAGGACTATAAGCTAACTTCGACACTATAAAAGAGATTTGTGACACTACTCGGATACAAGTAACCATGTATCAACATCGAGGTGCTCACTATTATAACAAGAAGGTCAAGTATAAGGTCTTCTGACCTAGTGACCTAGTTTGTAGAAAGTTAGATACAACCGCATCTCGAGAAGGTTGAGAAAAGCTTACACGAAAATTGGCAGGACTCAGTTAGAATTGTTTGAAGACTTAAGCAATGGCGCACATGGGCTAGAAAGGTTGGATGGTTAATCTATTCCTCATACCTAGAATTCTAACAACTTTAGGCCTTACTTTGATTAAGTTCTTTTCTTATTTGTTTGTATATTCAATTACTTCAACAACAAATGAAATTATTGTACATTATACATTTGATTGTTTTTAATTATGTTTCTATGCCCTCTCTTTAACCTATCTCAAGGTGAATGGATCTATTAAACTCATCAAGTCCTAACCTATTTAAGGTGAAAGGACTCTTAATCATGATTAGTCTCGACCTTACCACGATTAATGGAATACTAACAATATCGACTTTATTGCTTTAAAGTTGACAAACAAACAAACTCTTAATTGCTTGATGTCTCTACCCCTTCAAGAGTAGATGGACTTTTCAACTCTTAAACTACTATTAAATAGTCAGAGCATTTAACCTCTTCAGGTTTTCTTACAAACATTTATGGGTAACTCATTGACAGGACTTAAGGTTCAAATGCTTGAAGACACCCTACAAGCATGACTTGCAAAATAAGAAGTAGACTAGAATAAGAATTCAAGTTCAAATGGATAAGGTACCCAAATCATAGAATGAGTAAAAGAAGTATCCAAGATAAAAAAACTTAAAGGCAGTAAACATGAGTATCTTGTACTCAAAATTAAGATATTTTTAAGTCTATCAAAATATACATTTCAAAAGTCGGGTATACTGACTTGAAAAAATAACAAATGAAAAAGTAAAAACTTTTCTCTTAGCACTTAGGGGAAGGGATTATTAAAGCTTTAATGATCTTATCCACCTCGGTTGTGATAATCTTCTTGAAGTGGTGTGGAGGCGGATCTTCTGGAGGGCTTAAGTTAGGAGGAGGTGGAGGAGTAGATTCCTTAGGTCTTGCTCTTGACTTGATGTTTGGCCTCCGGTCCTCAAGCACACCTCTCCCCAATCACCTTCTTCAATGTCATCAGCTGCCTCCTCTTTAACACCTTTTTTAAGTTCGTCATAGAAGGAAAGACAATTGAGGTCATACTTTAGGTGCACTTTAAGGACTTCTAACCACTATCCAGATTGACCACAATAAATTTGCGTTCTTTGGGGTTTGCCTACTCTTCGTTATTCATTATTTTGTCAAAGACCTCTTTCTCCATTGTGGCTCAATATATTTGATTAGCGGCATGAGTCTCCAAGTCTAATAGGAGGGCTTAGTCATGATCAGCTTTGAGAAGAAGTTGTTTAATTTTCTTTCGAAGGCTTTGTATGACCTCGGCCTGTTTGTCTTCTTTCTATTTGTGCACCCTGCATGCTTATCCAAGTTAGGCAGTAACTTTTTTATTTTCCTCATGCATGCTCCTATTAGATCACTCGGCCTCTACCACTTTCAAGGAAAGCTTAGCATTAGTCTTTGCCTCAAGCTCTACTCGAGCTCTTAAGGTCCCTAACTCTGCTTCCATCTGCGTCTTCAAATCTTGAAGTTTTGCAGCTCGACGTAAGGGTTCCTCTTGTGCCATGTGAGCTTCGACCTCTATGTCCTTGACTTTCTGTGATAGCACATAGACATCATTAGATAACTTGAGATACTTTCCATACAACCTCTAGTTCTTAGAGATAAGGAGCTCATGCTTGAGTCTTTTGTCCCCTACTTGTTCAAGCTTAGCACCTCATAACTCAAAGTTCTTGACCAGGTGGAATGAGAACCAAAAAAAAAAAAAAAGAGAAAAAAAAGAATTAGATTACTTGTTGATTGCATTTTGAAAAGATTACGAGCAAATCTCAATTGTCAAAAAACTTACATTGTGAAGCTTTGAGTAAAGTATCCCCTCGAGTGTATCCTTAAGCACACCCCCACAAGCTTCTTTTTAAGGTGGCAGCATCCTTTGGCAGGATATATCCTCTTAGAAGCTTCTTACTCCATCTTGCATCCCCAAGACTTGTATCAAAGATATACACCTCCCATTGTGGTCGGAAAATGTGACCATTTAGGAGAGGAGATGGAAAACCAGCTGTAGACAAGTCCTACTCATCCCACTGCCCTAAAGCAAGAAGTGGAGGCCCTAGGCTAAGATGGCAAGCTGCTGGCTCCACATTGTCTAACTTGGTATTGAGTTGGACTATGACATTTAGGGTAGCTATTGGAGGCCTCCCCTAAAAACTTCAGCATGTGGCCTTTTCCGGGCTTAATGAACAACCTTTTTTTTCCTTTTTTCCCCTTTTGTTTTTCTCCCTAATTATTGGGGATTCTTGATAGGTCAGGAAGGTGGCCCGTCTTTTTCCCTTGCCCCTAAAAAATTTATAAGGGGGACCTTATGCTCCCTTTTTGTACAAGCGCCCTTTTGAGCTTAGTTTTTTTCTGGGAGGACCCTTTTCCCCTTATTAGGGGCCCTTGGGGCTACCCTCTTAAAAGCAACATCTTCACTGGGGTGCATTCTTTAACACAGCTTGATAAAAAAAGTGTAGTAAGCACATGAAAAAAGTAATAAAGGGATAAAATAAAGTTTCTGCAAGCAAGAGCTTTCGAAAGGACTCATTTGCCCTTAGTAACTTGCCCCGAATATGACCTTCCAGCAACTTATCCAGCAGGTTTTAAGGTGAGGTTTAACCTTTTTTCCCCTCTATAGCAACACACCGTAGTTTCTTGCCCATAAGGTGTTCATAAAACCACTTCAAGCTTCCCAAGACCTTTTCTCCTCTTACAGCTTGGCTAATACCCAGTCTGCTACAACCCTATTACTTTATCCTAGCAAACAAATGCCAAGTGTAATGGCTAAGCCATTGTGCCAAAAAGTCCAATTTTTTTGGGCCCCCTCCATACATGACAAGGAAATTTTTAAACTTCGAACTATTATAATACTCTAATTTGACAAAATTTCCCCCAAAAAACAACTAGTAAGGTAAAAAAAAGGCTTCATTTTTTCTTTTTAAGCCCATAGAAGTACAAAAAAATTGGGGGTGAACCCAGTTAAGGGAAAGTGCTTCACAACGCTTTCGAACGCAATTGACACTTGATCATTTGAAAGTTTTAGGTGGGAGACACCAGGGGGAGGTGAAAAATTCCCTTTTGGAATTTTCCTGGATGGAGCTTTTGTAACCAAAACTCCCAGTGCTTCAAAAAGGGGGCAAAATCGCAACCGGTTGAAAGGGGCAACATGGTCATTGGCTTGTGGCTTCTCAATCTTTTAACCATAAGGTTGTTTTTAGAAGTACTTTTCCACCCCATTAATCTTCATACACATGGGGCTGGGTCCATTAGGATTTTTCCCCTACCCTGATCAATGAAAAAAGTGTTGTCCCAGTCGTCCTCCTCACCTGTTAAGGTACATGTCTTTTGGGGATTTTGTACAATCATGCCAAAAACATTTGATTTCCCTATAAAGGTTTTTGGGGTTGATCTTCCCTCCTTGCAAGAAACATGTTAAAAAGAGCCCTTCCACTACTATGTGGGGGGCAACCTCCTCTGCTTTGTTGGTTTTTAGGTATGGGAGGAAGAAAAGATGCAACTTATTAGTTAGGAGTTGGATTGAGTTAGAAGTAAGAGGTTTTTCAAAGTAAAAAAATTTTTAAAAATTTTTAGTAATTTTTTAAAAGGGAAAAAAGTTAAAAAAAAGCCAAATATGGGTAAAATTTTTGGGGGTTAAGAGAAATCAACGATGGCTATAAAAAAGGGACACGATTTAATTTTCCCCTTGGTTCCCCCGATTTTTGACATAGGGGCCCTAAAAATTAAAAAAAACAACACCATGATTACATCGCAGCATTTCTTGCCATATCCTTTAAACAAGGAATGAAATTTGTAAGGCATTTAAGTCATGCATTTTATGCACTAAAACAAATAAAATTAATGCTAACCAAGGATATGGCCCCTCGTTCTACACCAAAACAATCGAGTCTATAATGGGCCTTTTCCTTAAGTGATACTCACCACCTTGGGTTAGCGGGAAGACTTTTTAAAACCATTGGCACCACATAAAGGCAATCACCTTAAGAGATTTTTTTTATTTATTTTTCTCCTAAACGCTTAGCCCGTCTACCATTAAATTTTACAGAATTAACCTGGGCCCCTAGTCCTTGCTTGCCAAGAATGAAACAACTCAGCATAAGGAAAAAAAGGCCAGGCACTTGCCTTTTTAACCACCAATGATCATTTTTAGTAAAAGGCAAGGTTTAGACAAAAGCTTATTATGGGCAATTCACTTTGTCCCTTCAAGCCTTCAAACTTATTACCTTAAACTTCTTTTTATGACACTTTCTTTGTTTGTTTTTTTTCACCAAAGAGAGAAAAGGGGCAAATTTGAAGACATTTTGGGCTTTGGCTCCCAAAAGGCCCATTTCAACCACTCAAACTCTTGCAAAACTCCCTTGCCCATTCCCCCAAAACCTTTTTTTATAGAATTCACCCTTTATTTTTAAATTTTCTGAACCTCAAGAAAAAACAATGGAAAAACAAAAGAGAAAGACACAATAAAAAAAAAAGGGTTTAAAGAAACCCCCTTGCCATTTTTAGGAGAAGACCTAGATTTAAGGCACTTTTTAAGTTAAGATTATCCACAACACCAAATAAAAAGAGGATAAAGACGACCTAGGAAAGGATTTTTTTGAAATTAGATTTCTAATACTTATATATCCCTTTCATTTTCTCCTATGCGATTTTAGGCATCGAAGTGGTTTTTACATTGGAACAAACCGGACCTCCATACCTAATTTGTTTCCTTTTGCGGGGGTTCAACCACTCCAAAAAATCAAAAAAATAAATGGAAAAAGTTGAAACTTCATAAATTGGAAATTTCTTAAAATAGGGGGGGAAAAAATTCATCTTCTAAAAATTTTTTTATAAACAAGGAATGAAACTTTAGCAACTGTTTTTGAATAGAAAGGGGCTTTCATCATGACAGGCCCCTTAAATTTACAATCTTTAAACCCCCATGAAAACTCTTAAAAGGGAAAAATTTTCTCAAAAAATTGAAATTTTTTACCAACACGGGCCCTCTTGACACGGTCTTAATTAGGAGTGTAACTTTTTTGCATTTTTTCTAACACATTTATATACTTGGTTTGAAAACTACTTTCCTAAAACTCGACACAGTCTCTAAAAAGGGGTATGCTGACTATTTCAATTTTGAATTTGTTTAAAATTTTAATTTTCCATTTGCATGAAACTTGCACAATTTTTTTTTCCTTTTTTTATCCAAAGTTTTTTTTTAAAAGGACTTGAAAATCAAAATATAAGCCTTTTTAAAATAAATATCAAATCAAACTGTTTGTAAAATAGATAAAAACTAAAAAAAATTAAAATGATTTTTAAGCCCCTTTTTTTAAACACTATTTCAAGCCCCATACCCCTTTAGATTTTTTTGACTTGATAAAAACCAAGTTTGTTTTTGACAAAATGGGTTTTTGAGCCAAGCTAAAACAACTTGAGTTTTTTATTGATTGTTTTTTTTGGGCTTTTATAATGTTTGGCCTTTAAAACTTATGAGCCTAATTAAGCTTAAAAATAATTTTTTAAAAAGCTACCAGTTTGAATTTGATATTTTTTATTAAAAAAAAAAAAAAAAATTTAACATAAATCGATAATGAAAAAACTGTTTCTTGGGGTGTTTTGTTTAGAACTTTTTTCCTTCCTTTTTAAGTACAAATTTTCATGATGCTCCTCAACGATCTGACCAAGTTGGTTTTGGGGTTAGGTCAAAATAAATTAAAGGTTTTTGCTTTTTGAAGCGGACGAGTAATTAGCTCAAATTTTTCCCTCATCTCCTCAAGTCTAATCATTTGAGTTGAAAGTTTTTCAAAAATTCGCGACCTTTGAAAGCCAATTTTTGCAAAAACCTTGCAAAATGTTCCCCAATAAAAACTATTGGTTAGGAAAACTGTCAAATCCTAGTTAAATCCACTCTAAAAGCCCTTCCCCTTTATGGCATTTCCCTTTCGCAAAAGGAACATTTCCCGCCCCCATATGTTCAAACAAGTCTACATTGAAATAGGGGGGTGGCAAGGGTTTTTTAATTGAATAGAACAAAGCGGGAAACCCCAAATCAATAATCGGGAAATATTCATTAAAGAAAAACTTTCTTAAGCCCCCAACCTTTTTGGTAACATAGGTCCATACCGTTGGAGAAAGATTATAGCATAAAATAAAAGCATTAAAGTTTTTCTAAAAAACTTTGTGTGAGCTCCCACCGTTATGGTGCAAGGGAAAATTATACTTGATATTTATCATTTTTAAACGTACATCACAATATAAAACAATTCTTTAAAAGGGGCTCGTTTTTTTTTGGTTCCAAGGGTTTTAAAACTTTTTGTCTAATTTTATTGGCCCGTTCCAGGGGGCCCTTGGCAATTTTGGCTTCATCCTTATTGCAAGGGGGAAAACATGATTTGATATATTTTTTTGAAACTTTTTAGGGATAAATTTTATAATCAAGGGCAGAACCATACTGTACAAACAATTTTTAAAAATAAGACATGCTCCCAATTGAAAAAAAATATCTCAATTTTTTTTTTTGGGGTACCAAATTTTTAATTGCGCAACTTTGGCTTAAAAATTTAAGTATCATTTTTTGGGCGATTACAAATAAAAATGTCAGCAAAATCGAAAGCAGGTTTTACTAAAAATTTTTTTTTTAGTTACCCGATTTTTTTTTGTTCATAAATCTATGAAATGGGGAGCGCGCGAGACGAAAACTTCGAAAATAGTGGAATTTTTGTGTATGGGGTTCATTGAGCAGCTTGTCAAAAACCCTAGCAGTTCGTTAAAATAATGCGTTTAAAGATGACCGAGATGAAAATTAAATGATAAATAAATCAGATAATTAAAATAAATTTTTTGCGTGTTCCCTTTTGCACCAAAATAACATTTTTTTTGGATGGGCCCTGGAACAGGGACGCTATTTTTTCCAGATGGTGCCCAAAACAGGACGCTAGCCCCCTAGGAGGGGCCCCCTAAACAATGAATCTACTAGGATGGTCCCTAAACAGGACGCTGTCGTAAAAAGGTGCCCTAAAAATGAATCATTTCTGGGATGGTGCCCTATAACAGAACATAGTTCTAGGATGGCCCCATTAAGGCCGAAAGAAGGACTTTTTTTACAATAATTTTGGTGTGGAACTATTATGTTTTGATTTTGAAGGGTTTTTTGCTTCACAAACATCATTAATTAAAAGGGATTTGGAAAATAAAATTTTGCTTGTAACTTATTAGTTTGGCTATTTGAAAAATTTTTAGCTAGTTTTAATTTCCTAGGGATAAAAGTAATTAATCTTCCCATCTAGTTAATAAATTTTAAAAAATTTGTTCTTGTTTTATGGATTATGGGTTTGTGTGTTTTTGTTGTTGTTTATCATTGTTCAAAAATTAATGCTAAATAAAATAATATTTAGAAATACAAGCTAATATTAAAAAGTTACAGTTACTTGTATTTGTTTTTCATTCTTTCAAACATATAACAATTATATTGAAAATTTTTTTTTTTTTTATATAAATCATCCACTAGCTTTTATCTTTATTAATATCCCTATCAGGGGTTAAAATATATCCTTTTTGCTGTTCCTTACACTTGTATACATTGTTTGTCAAAACGTGAGTTAACTCGTACATTCAACGATTTTTTACGATTGTATATTTTTTTTCTAGTTAACTCCCACACAAAATCGAGAGAAACAAAAATCGAAATAGAATCGCGATTTAAATAGTAAAATGTTTCAAAATCACGATTCATCCTTTTTTAACTGATTCCACAAATTTTTTTTCACACTAACTTTTTTTCACCATCCGGACTGGTCCAACCCCGGGTCCACAAATTTAGCTCCCGCCCAATTAATAAAAGGGCCCACCCCAAAACCCAAACCCAGCGACCCCCTTACTTTTCAGGCTTCCCATAGCGCCTCCTTTGCATTGCGCTGTACATTGAAGTTCTCGTGGAAAAGGGGAAGAGAGACAGGAAAACAGGAGGGGCGATCGAATCCAATTTCCACACGAGTAGCTATAGAAATTTGAAACAACAGCACCGAGCAGCGGGCTAGCGTCCTTCCCTTCTTGTTACTTTTTGTGTATTGATCGAAATTCGAAACACGACCCCGGGGTACGTCCTTCTTGTAGCAAGCCACCAAGTTTTGAGATCCCTTCCTAGACCGTTTTTTTGTGTCAGGTATGATTAAAATATAAAAACTAAAATATTCTATTGTATGTAATCCATGTAATATTTACCCCTTTGTGAAGGGGAAATTTCGTTTTTTATCTTGTGAATGGCAATATTTTTCAAGGGAAAATTTGGAGACCACAATACGCTTTTGAATTTGGTATTTATGTTTAAAGAAGTATATTATTAGCTTTGAAATTTAAAAGGGGGTAAAATATTCGTTTGTTTAATTTTTTTTGATTTTTTCGTTTAGGTCATATCCGGGAAGGATTTTGTTTTTTCTACTTGTGGGGCTTCGTTTTTTAAGGGGTCCTGAAATATTTCGAATTCAAAAGCCCTAAACTGGGAAATTAGTTTAAAAACGATTGAAATCAGGGAAAAATAATGAAACTTTTTATGGGGATTGGTATATGTTTTTTTATGCTTTTTTTATCCTTTAAAAAATTTTAAAAAATGATGTAACTTTGAGTTTTTACTAAAACCCTTAAAAATTTTTCTCCTTTAAAGATACTTTTTTTGCTCCCTTAACTACAAAGGCCTCGTCCTCAACCTGTCACAAAAAAAAAAAGGGGGATTAATTGAGAAAAGGAAAAGGGAAAAAGGGGGCAAAAAATGGGGGAAAAAATTGGATCTAGCCAAAAAAAATGCAATCACATAGCTTCCATTTTCCCATAAAATTTTTCAGTTGTAAAAAGGGTTTTAGGAAAGAAATCAAATTCAAAAATTAAAGGGTTTTATGGTTTCACAATCATAAAAAATTTGGGAAGCTATGGTTAGGCATTTTTTTTTTAAGGTTCAAAAAATGCGACCATCAGGTGCAACCAACCCCCCTAACTGCCCAAAAATAAATTTACCCCCCCCAAACTTCTTTTAAAAAAGGCTTTTAAATGAAAATTTAATTGGGGGAAATTTTTCCTTTTTGCAGTGCCTTAAAAGCTAGAACATAACTTTACAGGTTAAGGGAAAAGTGTCAAATTATAGATTCTTTAAAACCTTACCAAGCTCTCATTAATGATATTGGAAAAACTTATTAAAATATTCAAAAGGACCCACCAAAAGGGCTTGGGAATTGGAACAAACCTTGAACCAAAAGAAACCACGTAGGCCTGCATACAATGCCTACTTAATGGCATTGTTAAAAAGGAAAAGGGGGGATTATATTACTTTAATTTACCAATTTTTTTTTCTAGCTTATGGAATGTAAAGCTTGTTTACCTTTTTATTTTTTTTTGCTTTCCTTTTCTTGATGAGATTTAAAAAAAAAGCTTTATAGTTTTTTTTTTCTTACTATCTCTTCTATTTTTCTAATTAGAAATTTACTTTTTTTTACAGACATGACAATTTATTTATACCATGTAATTTGGTAAATATTAATAGTATTTTATATTTTTTTTATTTTTCTACCAACTCCTTTATCCTTTTTATTTTTTTTTTTTTTTCTTACAGGTTTTTTAAGTATTTTAGAGTTTAAAATGTCATTTTCCCCCAAAATCACTAGAAATTTTTCCAAAAGGAAAAATTTTCATTTTGGAATAGATTGATGTGGGGTTGGGCATGAATTGATGTAGACAACAAGGAAAAAAAAGTTAAACGAATATGTAAAAAAAATTTGTTATGGAGGCATTTATAATTCAAAATCACTTGGGGTGTACGCGAAAGATATAGAAACCAAACCCAAATTTCCCCCCCAATGATGTAAAAAATGAAATTTTAAAAAATTTTGCAAAAGCGGCAAAATTTATAAAAAAATAAGAAAAGAAATTTTCAGGGCATTGAAGACCTGATAGCAAAAGAAAAGGGGACAAACGGGGGGAAAAAACAAAAAAGAAAAAAATTGCATGGCCCTTCTTTTCTGAAAAAAAAAAAAAAAAAAAAAATTTGGTCAAAGGGGAAAAACATGACAACCCAAGGTACAATTAACCAATTGAAGAAGAAAGATTTTAGAGAAGAATGTAGCCAAAAAATTGCGGGGTTTTTTTTCTAACTATTGCAATTCCTTTTAAACTTTTCCCCAAAAATCCGATTTGTCAAGATATTTTTCAAGGGGTTTTGGTCGATATAGATTTTGGGCTTAAACCTCCTTTTTAACATGAGCTAAGGGAAATTTGGGTTTGAAGAAAAAAGTACTCGAAAAATGGAAATTATTAAATGATTACAAATTTGAATGGAAAAAAAACGGGTTACTCTATTAGTCCGTGCATGGACAAAAAAAAAGGGCTTTCCCCATATGCAATTTTCTTAGTTAAACCTTAAAGGAAGGATCTTCTTTCTTTTATAACTTTTTCTATACCCAAAGACAACCAACAAGTTTTTGGCAATGTTAGTATTTTGGGAAAAGGGTTGGAGAAAAAAATTTTGTACAAGTTATTACAAAAAATCCCGCAAATTATCAAGCGCGGGAAAAAAATTTAAATGGAGAAAAAAAAACTTTAAAATTGACACCTTTTCGCACATTGCTCGTTTTGATCTTGGAAGACTTTAGAAGAATTTGAGGTCCATCGGGGACAATGGAAAAAGGGAAGCGAATTCCCACAAAAAAAATTTTTTTTTTCAAGACATATTTATCTCTTTTTTTTTTAAAAAACACAAAGGGGGGGACTTGATAACCTATTTCAACTCGTTTTCCCCATTTTTCGTATTTGACATTACTTTCCCTTTAGTGAGTTGAAAAGTGCATTGATGATATTTTCATTTTCTAGTCATTGGAAATCATGTAAGATTCCCACAATTTAGGGAAAAGGGGATTCAACAATTTTTTTTAAAATAGTTGGTTTTGGAAGAATGTTATTGTTTGCCTTAAAGCTGCTTTTTCCCTTTGATTAAATTTTAGATTAGTGATTTTGATGATAAACTAGCAAGGGGTTTTCATTTATAAAAAAAATGGATCGTGCTAACAGAAAATTAAATAAAACTTAAACAATGTGAAGAAAAGGGGAAATTTTTCGAATTTTTTAGCTATATAATTTTTTTTTTTTTTTTCTTTAGTGCAAATTTTAAAGTTTCATTTTTAAATGAAATCATATTTTTTTAATGTAGTTAGAACCTATTTTTAAAGTTTATTGACAAGAGATGGAGCTCAATTTTCATAACCATTGCATCGCAGCTTATTATTTGAATCCCCTTTAAAACATTAAGTGATGTTTTTTAAATTTATACTATTTTTAAGATTGGATTATATTTTGCATAGAGCAAAGGTTTTAATCCAACAAAAGGGGAAAAATGATATATTGAAAAATTTAAGGATCCAAAAGGGGACTATTTTTGGCATTAAAGGCGAAAGGTTACAAAAAAACAAAAAAGCCAACTAAATATAGGATTCATATGGAAAAAATGCCCAGAACTAAAAAAATTTGCTTTCGTGTTTTTAAGTTTTACTTTAGTTCTTTAATTTTTATGAGTGAAATTTTGAGGCTTTGAAATGATCAATACAAAATTTTTTTTTTATTCAATTTTTTTATATACTATTACTTTTAAAAATTAAGAACCCTTTAAAGTTATGTATAATTTTTTTTCATTTTTAAATCCATACCAAAAAGAGGAAAAGGGCCCCACTTCAAAAAATTTTATGAATGATTTAGTTTTTTGAAATGAAAACCCTTTAAAAATTAAAAATGGGAAAAAAGAGCTTTTGCGACCGACACTTCTACTTCACTGTTAAGACTTTTTATCTGATGTGAAGGGAAAGTTGAAGAAAAAATGGGGGTTGACTCAAAAAAAGAAAATGAAGGTCAAGGTGTTTGCATATTTTTCCCAAAGGAAGGGGGATAAAGAAAAAAAAGATGCGGAGGAGGACAAATTTGGTGTTATGTCAATTTAAGAGTCTTGAAAAAAAATCCCAAAATCACAAATGATTGGACCTTAAAATAATTTGATAATTTTTTAAAAGCAAAATGCAAAAAAAAAACTTCAAAATTTTTTGGAATTAAAGGAAAAGGAAATCTTTTGGTACAATACACCCATATATGTTAAAATTGAGAAGAAGAAGATGATGAAGATGCAAATGATGATGATATATGGATGAGAAGTGGGGAAAATTGGATGATTTATTTTTTTGTTTTTTTGTAATATGTTTTTATGATTTCAAAATTTTTTTTGAACTTTTTTTTGTTTAAAATTTATATTATGCAACTTACAAATTATCTATATTATGACTTTTTTAAAGATTTAAAACCCCAAAATTCTATCCCGAAATTTTTTTAATTTTTATTTTACCATTAAAATTTTTTAATAACTTTTATAAAAAAATTTTTAATTTTTAAAGGCTATTTTTAAAAGATTGTAAAAACTTCTTTTTTCTACTTTCTGATTCTAAGGCCCTTTTTCATATTTTTCATAAAACGCGTTTTTTGACAACCATACTCAATATATTTTTAAAAAGTTACAACTCGAAATAGAAAATTAAAAAATTAAAAAAATTAAAGATAAAAATTTTTTGGAAAATTTTCCCCAGTACAAACAAATTACGAAAGCGACTCCATTTTGAAATTTAATAGAGACACTACACGCAAAATTTTTTTGGAGCACGAGAAACCAAAGGGAAAAAAGTAACACATCATTAGCTAAGTCATTTTCCCCTGCCCTGTTTCAGAATTGGCAAAAGAAAAAATGCCCAAGTGCCATCGTCCCGATCAGACCCCCCCATTCAACCAACTACTTTTCAAACCCAATTCCGGTCATTGATTTGCAGAAATTTTCATCGTCGGGATTTAGCGGATTTTTTTAGCTACCAAAACTACACTCGCTTGCAAAGATTGGTTTAAAAATTGCATAAAACCCAAACGTTGTTCCGTACAATATTTAATAATTTTTCCCGCAAATTAAATTTTCACATTGGAAAAAAATAAACTAATTGATGCTGGATTTTTTTTTTTTTTTTTTTTTTTCTATTTAGCATTTAAAAAGATATCCTTTTGAAAAAAATGTTTATTAAAAAAAAAGAACCGAAAGTAAAAAAATAAAAAAATTTACAAACTTTTTTTTAAAAAATTAAATATCTAATAATTTTTTAAAAATTTTTTGGGCTATTTACCTATTTATTTTAAATTTTTTTTTATTAAAATATATAATAATTTTTCTTTTTTTAAATATAAAATAATTTTTAAAACTTTTTTTTTCTAAAAGTAAAGTAAATTTTTATTTATCAATTCTTATTTTTCCCAAATTAAAACCATTTTCATCATCTTTTTAGCAAATACTTTTGGTAAAATTTTTGGTTTTGAAAACCCCTAAGGGAAGCCAAAATATACCCATTAAGCTACAAAAAAAATATAATTTTTGCGTTGATAAATCGGGGTAACCAAAAGTTTTTTTTTTTGGAGGGAAGATGCAGGGCCAAGATTTTTTCAACGGCCAATGAAAAAAAAAAGGTTCGGCAAGACCAGGAGGATGGAAGGTTTTTTTTACAAATTTTTTTGTTTTCTCCGAGACAAAAACTTTTACGGGGGATCTATTTTTTTTTGAGATTACACTTTTCCCAAAATTTAAGCGTCCCAAAATGCTTTTCCCAAACTTCCCGTCCGCCAGATTCTCCCTCTCTCTCTATAAATTACATTTTTTTTTCATTCTACATTTTTTTTTGACTCCTTTTAATTGTTAAAATTATTTTTCATTAATTTTTTTTAAAAATCAAGTAAAAAAATAAAAATTAATATTTACCAAAACCTTTTCAATCAAGTATTTGAAAAGTCATTATTGTTTTTTTTAAGTTGATCATTGATTACTTTTGACTTGGTACATTACTTTTAACAATCTCATGGTCATTTTTCCCAACTTACTACACTTATTTGGATCTTTAAAATCAAAGACAGAAAAAAACTTATCAAAAATAATAACCTATACAAGAAAAGTCCCCTTTCTCTTTATTTTTGGTTCCCGTGTCAGCCTTTCATTAATAACATTTAGTGGGACAAGCATTTTTCAGTACAATGTTAAATTCATAATGATCCAAACTTTTCTTATTGTGTACATGTAACTATTGGGATTATTTTTTTTAAAATTTTTAGATTATTTATGGCTATATCTGATCACAACTAAGTTCTATTTTTTTGCATCTTTCTATCTCCCTATTTTTTTAATATGTTAAACCACCCCCAAAAAATATTTAATTGTATTTTAAGCCAAATATAACCCCTTTTTGCAAATTTAAAAACATTTATATTGACCTAAAAAGAAATTAGTAAAAGTTGGGGGAACTAATTTGTATCATTGCTATAATTGTCACTTAGAAAAATTTAATTAATTTTGCAATGATTTTTCCCAAAAAGAAAAATTAAAAATGTAATAAAAAAAAGTGAAAATTCCCCTTAAAAATGATAAAAAAAAAGGAACCCTTTATTTCAGTGGGAAACAAAAATAAATGAATAAAACAATCAAAACTTATTATTAGTTAAAAATTACCTTTGTTCAAATTTCTAGCCATCTTGAATTTTTCTTTGGGGTAGCCAATTTTTTAGGTTAACCTCATACCCCCAAAAAAAAAAGGGGAATTAAAAAAAAAAATCCCTTCAAAAATGTTATGTATTTGGTTTTTAAAAAAAAAAATTAATTTAGATGATAAATTTAAAGTTATATTAAAACAACTAAGGTTTTTTTTTTATCCAATAATGTACAGCATTATCATCTTCCCTCTTCTTTTCCTTTAAAACATCTCATACCCTCTCAAACCCTTTTTATTTTAGTTCCATGCTTTTCAAAACCTTTTTCTTTTCTTTAAAGGGGTAAATTTCCTAAAAAATAATGGATTCCTAATTTCAAAACCAAAAAAAAACTTATCCTAGTTGAATAAACATGCAGTACCTAGTGATGTCCCCGTAAATCTTTTAAAAATTTCAAAAGTTATATGAACAATTAAGAAAATAATAGAATAATAAATATTTTTTATTTTGTAATAATAATAGGTTTTAAAAAATTTTTAAAAAATTAGAAGAATAAATTTTTTTTTGAAACCATTTTCCAACAATATTTTGGTTTTAAAAAATGAAATTTTTTTAAATTTAGATCTAGGAAAATTTTTAAAAAAAAAATTTTAGATTTAATATTTTTTTTTTCGAATAATTAGATTAGCGTAAACGTATTTTCATAAAAAAGCAAAAAAAAAAAATTTTAAAGATTTCTTTATTTGAAAAACAAAATAGAGACTTTTAAAATTTAAAATAATAAAAATATATATTTTTTTTTAAAACAATATAAAAAAAAAAAAATTTTAAATCTACCATTGTCCCTCCACCTGTATTTGGCACAGCGGGACAACAGCAGGCGACACGCAGCAAGCTTGCACCAGTCATGTCTTTCCCCACTCCCCCCACCCTTTCTTCTTTTTTTTCTCCCTTTATTTTTTTCGTTTCTTCTTCTACCTTCCTGGTCACCCCCGGCTGCCCCCGTCCCCCCACACCCCTTCCTTTTTTTTTCCCCCCTTCTCCTCTTTTCCGCCCTTTTTCCCCCATCGTCTCCCATCACAGCCCACCTCCGTTTTTTCCCTTTTTTCCTTCCTTTCTTCCCCTCCCTTTTTTCCCCCAAATCCTCTTTCCTCTCCTTTTTTGATTAAGCCCCTTTTTATGGGACGATGACGAGGGGCAAGGACACCAGGCAGCAGGATTAGGTGCAAACAACCGATGAATTTTCCTTGGGACGAGCCCCAAACACTGAAGCCAACCCCCCCCCTCCACTACGAAACTTGCTAACCAGAATTTGTAGCTCTAGGACCAGGGGCCGAGGGCAAGGTTAAAGCTAAGAAAGGGGGGAATGGACATGGGTATAGCGAGGCTTTAGTGCTCGTCGTAGGTTCGAGAATCAAGCCTTACTCTGGTTAGGTCTATGGCTACTCTGTCCATTTTTTTTTGTTTCACTTTAAGGGTGTGAAGGATACATTCCGGGAAGGGAGGGGGTGCGTTAAATGGGTTTTTCGATGTGTTTTTTTTTAAAGGCGTGAGGTGGAGGAGTAGCCTATTCAAACCGTTTGGGGGGTTGAAGGGGGAAAATGCAACCGCAACTGCCATAAAAAAGGTACCCCCCTAGTAGCACTTTCCCAAAGGGGACACAAAACCCATACAGCAAAAATGGCAATGGCAATGGCCGACGATGCACAACGGGGACACAACACATGGCAACAACGAACAACTTGGGAAAAATAATAACACCCAAACAAAAACCACAACCATAACAACGGGGGGCAACAAAGATCCACAACTGCAACAACAACAACGGGGGTAAACCCAACAACACAATGACGACCCCAACCACATTGGCTACAATGACCTAATACCACACAATGTAATGATGACAATTACCCACAACGGCAGCGGGTTGGGAGTTAAAAGGGGGAAGGGAAACCCTTAGGCTAGCTAAATGGGGTTTTGCCGAATTGTGTGATGGCTTGGCGACAAGGACGGTGAAATTCCTATGAAAAATGACAGATTTTGAGGAGGATAACCCTTTTTTTTTTTGGGAAATTCAAAATTTGGCAACTGCTAAAAATTGAAATTGCAGTTCCCAAAAAAGGGGAGAAGGGCAAGGGTGTGTTACGGGGAAGGGGTGGGTGTGTAGAAAATGTGTGTTGGAGTGAAGGATGGTGACTGAGGAAGTTTTTTGTAAAAGGGGGGAATATGCGGTGTGAGGGGGATGTGTAAAGTAAGTGTGTGGGGTGTGCGGAAGTGGAGGATTTTTAAAGTGTAAGTTGTGCGTTGATGCAGATGTGTGAATATGGTGGGAAAGGAAGAAAGGGGGAGTGTGTAAAGATAATTTTGGGGGTGTGAAAGGGGGGGTGTATGGGTGGTTGTGGTGGTTTTTTGAAATTTCCGTGAGGTTGTGAGGGTGTTGTTAAATAGAAAAGTTGGATGTGTGGAAAAAGGTTTTTAAGTGGGATGGAAAATGGTGTGGGGTGGGTAATGATGAGTATGAGATAGTGTGGGGGGTTTTTAAAATGTGTGTTGGGTATGGAAGGTGAATGTAGGGGTGTGCAAAATATTGGGTGAAAAGTGATTGGGGGGATGAGGTGTATGTGGAGTATGGCGTATTTGTTCGATGGTGAAGATGCGAATGGAGTTGTATGTATGTAAACCCCTTGTGGGGGGGGGGGGTTTTGTATGGGGACTTGAGGAGAAGGGAGAATAAAAAAGTCAGTTGTGTGGTGGGTAATTTTTGGGTAGGAAAAGGGCGTTAAGTATGTGTAAAAGGGTTTTTTTCGGAGTGAAAATGGTTGGGTTTAAAGGTAGTGTTTTTGTGTGTAGTGGTGAAAAGGGAATGTTTTGGTAGGGGCAGGTTGGTGTAAGGTTTGAAGTGGGTTTTTGGTGTGTAGGAGATAAAAGTAGAGAAAGGAAAAAGAATCGGGTTAGGAAAAAAGGAGAAGAAAAAAAAAAAGGAAGATTCTAGAAAGGAAAAAACAAGAGGATTAGAAGGGAATAATTGAAATATACGCAAGCATAATGTGGGGGGTAGAAAGATGAAGAGGAAAAGAGAAAAAGAAGTGGGAAATTTGAGAATCCGAGGGGTTGGGGGAGCTTGGCAAGGAACAAGGGAAAAAAATGGTAAGGGGTCAAAAGGGAAAAAAAAGAAATAAGGAAAAGGGGAAAAGGAAAGTGGAAAAAAGGAGAAAGTGGGGGAATTTAAAACAAAAAAAAGGGGGAGGAAAAAGGAGAAGAAGAGTCAGAAAAATAAAGGCAAGGAATATTTTATCTTGTAATTGACATAGGTAAAACTTGCCCATACGTATGAATTAGGACGTTTTTTAGAGGAGGTGGGGAAATATGTGTATAAGGATTTGGTTGATGTAGTATGATGAAGGAAGCGTGAGTGAGGGGAAAACCAAAAAAGGACAGAAAACTTTTTTAAGTGGGAGACTTTTAGGCCTTTTCCTTAAACAAAAGACGAAGATACAAGATCAAGCCCCCCCCAGAAAACTACCAAACCAGGTGGAATGCGGCCTTCTATGGTTGGGTTGAGGAAGCATTGCGAAAAAACACTAGTTTTTTCAGAGGAAAGCAAAAGGGGTTCCTGCTGGAATGGGTCGCTCCCCCTGGACAGATTTACCCCCAAAAGTGGTGGAAAACTTAATGAATTGCACTAGTTGGTTGTTTATGTTATTTTTTGTTATGTTAAATTTTTTGTTTGTTTTTATTTGAATTGAATGGATTTTTTTGCGAGTTGAGTTTTAGTGGAGATTTAAAGAGTTAGGAAAAAAAGTCATAAAGAGTCAGTGGAGGCAGGTTTGAGGGTTTAGATGTCCCCTTACTTTAAGATACACCAAGCGCATATTGCTAGTATATAACCACAAGCCCAAAACCCTGATTTAAAAATTTTTTTCTTCTAAACAAACCAAGGGAAGAAAAACCCAGCTTTTTTCCTTTTAAAAGCTATCGAGCAGGTTGGGTTTTAGTTGGAATAGGGGCAAAAAGTTCTTATGTATCATGTTTTGAGTTGGTTTTTTCCCGAATGGGGTAAATCTGGCAACTTATTTTTTCTATTAATCTATATAATACCCCCATGAAAACAAAACCCCTATAAATCATGAGTATAACCTTGGTTTTTTAAAAACTTAACAATCCTGTTTTCCCTTTCCTTCTTAAGTACGTAAGGGAAAGGTCTAAATAAATTTTTTCCCTTTGTTAAAGATTTTTCCACGAACATAAAAAGTATATAATAATATATATAATATATATTATATATAAAAATAAATATATAAAAATTACACAAAGTCTTGAGGACATTAAAAAAAGGAAAAAAAGAACAACCCCGTTGGCTTTTTTGGAAGTAAAAAATTTTAAAGCACTTTTTAGAAGTGCGATGACACAAAGGTGTCAAGAAATGGTTGTAAATCAACCCTGAGTGGTTGGCTTTTAACATTTAAAAAAAAAAACATAGAGAGGTGCCGATTAATTTAATCTGTTTAAGGCAGATAATCTACATCTGCAAAGTCTGGGTTCATTTTCATTTATGTGATAAAAAGGAAAAAACCCTTTTTTTTGTTGTGGGGAGTATGAAATGAGATACTTTATAGTTACTTTATTGTTTTTTAAAGAGTTGATTGTATTGTAAAATGTTTTTTGATTCCTTTTTAAAACATTTAAATTTAAGGGGAATGTACTTATTAAAACTAGGCATCACTGCTATAGGTGCATTGGAATGATCAAGATGATCGCTGTCCCCTAATCGAACTAAGTAATTTTGGGATTTTTCTCCTTGACGGTTCTGAGTCCAGCTTTTCCTTTTAAGGGTTTTCTCTTTTGGGGCAGAGAGGCAAATTTTTTGGCGCTCACTGTTTTAATTAAAAGATATCAAATTAACAAATGTAAATAAATAAACCAGGTAATGACCTGAGCACGATGGGGCTCGGAAAACCCCAACCCCAAAGGTCAAGAGGGGGGTAAATTTTTTTGATTCACTTTTGGTTTTTTTCTAGAAAACCACAGAAGTTGCATTCATAGGTTTTTTCTCAAAGCTAGCAAATTTTTTGATAACTTGATTTTTAATTTTTCTTTTTGTGTAGTAGCATTGAAAAAAGTTACCATCCCATCATTAGCCATGGAAAGCTCACTCCCTCACAGACTCTTTTGCAGGTAAACGATTACAAAAAACTCAAAGGGGATAAGATGTGAAGAAATTTTAGATTTTTTTAAAAACAGGAAACAACAAAAATAAGAATTTAAAGGATAGATTTACTTATAGAAATGTTAGACCCCCATGAAAAAAAATTTTGAAATTGAGAAACCTAGGGTTTTTTTCCTATTTTTACTGATTTGGAGGGATTTCCGATTCTTTTTGAACATGTTGACCGTAGATATGGGGAAAAACCAAGTTTTTTTTTTTATAACTAATTTATTATTAGATTATTTTAAAGCAATTATTTTTTAGAGTTTTTACGATATTTAACTCTAAAAGATTATCAGAACAAGTGCACATTTTCCATGATGATTTTTTGGAGACTTCTACCCTCTTTTTGGGCGTGACAGTCCCACTTAGGTAGTCAACAAAAAAAAATTTTAACCCCCTCCACAAGAGAAAACTTTGATAATTAGTGCCTCTTTATTAGTTTAAGCTATAAAAAAATTTAATTCACATTGAATTTTACAAATAAGCCTTGCTATCAAAAAAATTTTTTTTTGTCCCCAAAAGCATTGGGTACATTGAAAAACTTTTAACCCCAAATTTTCAAACTATCACCAAGTCCTATCTTAAAATCTCCCCTAGTTGGACCAATTTTACTACCAATACCAAAAATGTCTTTTCTTCATATTCTAAATTTTGGTTCAGAAAAACCACTTTAAACACTCATTTTTAAATACCTTTATTTTTGTTTTTTCAAATTTGAAAAATCCCTCATTGCATTTTTTACTTCATTTCGTTAATTAGTAGCCAACTATTATACAAAGTCTTCACTTTGAGTATGGTTAACAACCCCAATTTTTCATTTACAAAAATCTTTGATCACACTCCCAAGGTCTTCTTTTTAAAATCAAGTTTGCTAATGGCTTGAGGGAACTTTTTTTCACATGTTTTTAAAAATAATTTTAGGTTTTCCCCCTTTATACCCTATAGCAAAAATTTTGTATGATCATAGCTTTGCTAATTACTCACCACACTTTTCTAGATAAACCTATGGTTTTTTTAAACTTTTAAATCTTACTCCCTTCCAGAAAAAGGGTTAATATCTCTTATTGCTTCACAAAAATTTTTTCAAATTTTTAAGGAAGTGCTGGCATTCTTCAAAAACTATAATCTCTCAACTATTCATTCTTGATTAATACTCCAATTGCACAACAAGTTTGACTAAAAAGGGAGATAGATACAACAATAATCCCAATCTCACACAAGCTTGCGATAGGGAAAAAATTCAAAAACACAACCACATACATAAAAAATACTTTGGGACAAAAATCAGTCACTATATAAAGGAGCTTAGGGGGAACATTTTTATAATTTTTTTAATATCGAATTTCAGTCTTTCATATGTACCCTTATACAATTAAAAAAAAATATTAGCTTCAGTTGTGCAACTTCAACTCTTTAACTCCCAAGCACCTTTTTTTTTCCTATCAAAGGATATGCAGAAATTACCCCTTGGGGCTAAGACTTGCTTTGGAAAAAACCTTTCACAAGGCAAAACTTTTTAAAAAAGGATTTTTTTAAAAACTGATGGAACTTTTTTTTAAGAGGGAATGTGATGTGAACCCGACTAACCCCCGATGAAACTTGAAACCAATTTGCTAACCTCACAAAACCCATGGATCCCCAGAAAAATGGACATTTTCGACCCTTTTCTAAAACGAGACAAGAATTTGGGAAATGGAAAAACGCCACAAACGATTTTTTAGAAGGGTCTTTAAAAAGTAAGGGATGAACGCCCCTATTCAAAATCCGATAAGTTCAATGTTCTTCAAAGAACCAAAAAAGAAATCTCTTTAAATTATGATAAACTTTCCCCAAAAAATCCTTTACAAATGATTGTTTTATGACTATTTTATCCCCCCAATAAAGATAAAAAAAAAGTCTAAAAAAACCTTTAAAGGACTAAAAACATTTTACACAACGGCCTAAATTTTTACTAAACCGACCTATAATTTCTACAAAGCCAACCTTTTAAGGCCACGACTTATAAATTCCAAGTTGAACCACCTTTATTGGGTAAGCGGCCACTTTGGCCGGGCAGCCTTCTTTAAAGTTGGGGACAAAAGGTAGATGGCCTAAGCCTCCACGGTCAGGGTTTTTTTTAAACAATCTTTTAAGCGTCGGCCTTTGTTTTTGCTCCTGAATTCTATCCCGGATCTGCACTGAATAGGCCGTGCCCCCCTTTTATTCCAAACTCCTTTTTTTGTTCCTTGATCATCCTTAGACCAATCCTCCTAATTGATATTCTAATTTCCCCCCCTTGAAAATGAAATTTTTTCCCCAAAAACATCTCCTTGGAAACTGCTTATCACTTTTTTTTGGGCGAAATCGTTTTTAACTTATCCCCTAAACCTAATCTTTGAGTTCCCCAAACGAATTTTGAGGGGGCCCTTTAAAGGGTTTTTTTTTAGCAAAAATGTTTTTTTTTTTTTCCTTAATATTGAGCGGGTTTTTCATGCATCTCAACAATCTCTTTTTTTTTTTTTTTTTTTTTTTGTAAATAAAACATTCTCAACCTCATTGATCTCTCATTACATTTTCTTTTCCCCCTCCTTTTTTCTTTTTTACACTCTCTTTTTCCCCCCCCCTTTCTTTTTTCTCTGTAATATTACTCCAACTTGTTTTTTTTCACTCTTTTGTTTGTTCCTATTTTTTCTTCTACAAAGTACTCATTTATTTTCCACTCATTCTCTTTTTAGTTCTTTTGGGAACAACAAACAAATTGAATTTGTTCTTTTAAAAAATCCACCCAACCTTCCCCAAAAGGCAGTTTCCGCAACATGGCTTGACAGATTCACAAACTAAAGAAAACAATTTAAAAGGATCACCCCAAACCTAAATCACAATTTTCTAACAAATTTTTTTTTTAAACGAAAAATTTTCCCCTTTTTTTTTTTTTAATTTAAAAAAAGGGAAATGTGTAATTCCTTTCAATACTAACAAAAAATCAAATTCAATTATTCAACAATCGAAATTCAAAGAATGATTTTTTTTTATCCAACCTTGGATCTAAGAACAAGTAATTGAAATAATAAAAGGATAGGTGATCCTGACAAACCTGATTACTCTAATACCAAATGATGTGAACCTCGCTAACCCGTGATGAAACCTGACACTCGATTTGCTAACCTCACAACCTATAGGTCTCTCAAGAAACGATGGACGTCGCGTTCTTTTGTCTATAAACGAGATAAGAACCTTAGTATATGCGATAATGCCACAATCGATTATGGAAGGATCGACTGATAAGTTAAGGGATGAACGCCATGTATTCAAAATCCGATAAGTTCAATTAGTTCTTCAAAGGAACTAAAGAGAAATCTCTCTCAAATTATGAATAAACTTTTCCAAAAGATCCTTTACAAATGAGTGTTTGACGACTATTTATAGTCTCACAATAAAGAGTAAACAAAATGTCATAAAAATAAACCCTAATGCCACTAAGGAAAACATTATATGACAGCGGCCTAAATTTGACTAAAATCAGCCTATAATTTCTACTAAGCTGGTGGCTTATAATTCCATGTTTTGAACCGGCCTTTATTGGAGTAAGCCGGCCTTCACTCCATTTCTATGCTAGCGACTTTAGGCCGACGGCCTTCTTTAAAGTTGGCCACTTAGGTTGGCGGCTTAAGCCTCTAAGACCGATGGTCTTCAACAATCTTGAAGCTGTCAGCCTTTGATTCCGCTCTCGACTTCCATCTTCGTGATCCGCACTTCGAATAAGCCCGTGCTCTTTCTTCCCAACTCCTTATCTTGTCCTTGATTATCCTTGAACTAATCCTCCTAATGTGATCTTCATCAGAATGCAATCAATTAAGATGAACTATTATCCTTCATGTTTACAACCTGATCTAGTTATGGGCCTCAGTCCTCATTCTAATGTTGCTACTTCGACCATTCTCCTTTAAGTGAATGAAGTGGAAGGTCTTCAAATAAAGAAAGATGGCACTTAGGTTCCCATCACACCTCTTCCTAATGCCTTTGTCATTAATGTTGGAGACGCTTTGGAGATAAAAGTGATTTTTATTTTTTTATATACTAGCTAAAGTTTTTTAAATTAGATCATTGAATATCTAGCTTGACGTGGTTCTTTAAGCATTTAATTTTTTTTTCCCTAATGGGTGACTAATTTAAAAGGGATATTCTCATTATCATTTGCTGTTGGAAAAACCCTGGTGAAATTAAAAAGAAAAAAAAAAGAGTAAGAATGTTATCAAGATAAGTGTACTAAAGTTGAAAATCTTTGAAAAGTTCATTGGATTTTTTGTATTTTTTAAAGTTCAATTTTGCAAAAATAGTATCTTGAGCTCTTTATAAGCATATGAAAATCTAAAATTTGCAACGTAATTGCCAAACTCGCGGCAAAGAATTAGTTATTGAAAATTACAAAATTCATCATTAAATAGGCTTTATCTACTGCCTAAGATCAAAGAGATTATTTAAAATTCCGTTGCTTTATCTTTACATAGATGTCTTTACTTTTTCAAGACAATCGCCACTATATTTATATGTATACAAGCAATACTACATCGGAGATTTTTAAAAATTTTAGAACCCAAGTAAAAACTCTAAGGGTGAAGACTTAATGTTTATTCTAAAATTTATATGAAAAGATCCTAAAGACACATGAAAGATGAGAGTTTGATATATACCTCAACAGCACATATTTAAGTGGTCGGATCCGGGAAAAATGAAGTGATAATTGGATGCTCTTACTTTGTCATTGTTGGGTTAACTGTAGTGTAGGGGAGATTTAAAAAAAAATAAAGATGTTGCATTTATTGTTTATAAGATGAAGTTGCTTACATGTAATTTCAACTTTGTGTCTCACGCTATGTTTAGATAGGTGCAACGCGGTGAAAATGGAAGAAAACATTGCGTTTGACTGTTTAAGTAAAGAGTGGAAATGGTTGGACAAGTAAGGAAATAAGTGAAAATATTTTTATTTTAAACTTCATTTATATTGTCTTCAAAACTGAAGAGAAATTGGTGAAAATTGGAGGAAAAATATAACATTACACCTAATAACAATTCTTATCAAGATTAGACTAGAGAAAACTTTGTTAAACATTAACTCCATTTTTCTACATTTCCTTTTTGTAATACAAACAAATAAAAGCAAATGGAAATATTTCTTTCCCTTTCCACCATCCATCTCCTTCCAATATTCTGGAACACAAGTTGAAAATTATAGTTCTCCCAATTTAACACATTTCCACCCATTTTTATCAATTTCCACTCATTTCTATCCTTCTTCTTTTTTATCTCAAATTACCAAACACGGTGTTAATCAATATATTTGAAATCACTCGAGAAGAATGGTACCATGTCCTTTTTAATATAGAAATATAGTGGCTACATAGGATCTTGAATTATCACGAAAAGTGGTTGGGATGTATTTTCAAGCAAGAGAAAGTCATGTTTCCTTGTTAAAAATCATTATTATATTGCATGTATAGTAGCTATCATTCAACTTCTTCAATCAACTTATTGCATTGTCTATAATAAAAAGGTTGTGACCAATGGTATATATCGAAGCATTGAGCATTGAGCATCGAGCGACTATGAATTCAATGAAAGAGTGGCTATCAATTGCCACATTTTACCTCCCTAATTTGGATGGAGAGTTGGGTTCAACACCTTGTCTTATCACTTTGAAAACTCCAACAATGTTCAAAAGAATAGGTGCTGTTGATTACCTAAGGGGCTATTTATCACGTGAGCTTCGTGGAAGGTCATATCTAGATGTGATGAGAATTCAAAAAGAGATATAATAGACTAGATCAAATTGGTTAGAAAAGATGAAAGGAAAAAAAAAATGGAAAAATTTCAAATAAAATGAAAAACTATTGTTCATATGCTAGTAAATCCCTAAGCTATCAAAATGTACTTTCATTTGTATACTCAAACCATCAACAATTGTAGTCCTTTAAGCGTCAGTTTTGAGGTTATTTCAACATTTTGAAAGTACATGCATATTTTCAAAAATTGTGGGGGAAATGATGTCACAATTTAGAAGTTTAGAGAGTCAATACATGCATTTAATCAATAGTATTAAAAGATATTTTGCAATTATCTCAAAAATTAATATAATAATCTAAAAATAGATACCTTATTAGTGAGCATATCAATGATATAATTAGAGCATCTATGTAATACATGATGACTCATGCATAAACAATGTTATTAATCGTAACACCTTTAATTGTGTATGTTATCAAATTTGTTGTTTGTGCATAAATTACTATTAATTGCATGGAAAAGTGATTTTGTACTTTTCGTACATGATTAGATTCACTTGTTCATTGATTGGATAAATATTAAAGTTGACAATTTGTGTTTGCGAGTCATGTTCATATCTTCAAATTGTGTCAAATTCATGTTAGTGTCAAAAATATATAAAATTGAATAGAAATGATAAACAATTAAGTTATAATAGAATTATGTTCTTTTGTGTTATGATTGTGTCTTCGTGTCATGTATTACGTTTCTTTTTTTAATTTCTTTTTTCTTCTTTTTAAAGCAAAACTCAAAATATTTATTTGAAAATATTTGGTAATCGAGAAAATCAGTCCATATAAGAGATAAATAAGTGGGATGGAGATTTTTCAACCCCCATAACCGTAGCTCATCCCACCCTTTCCTTAGGATGCAACCCAATCATTAGGTGAATTAATAGTCCTAGCAACTAAAGAAAAATCACATATATCAAAAGAATTTTGAAGGGAAATAATATCTCCAACTGCTCTCTGACATCTCCAAGAAATAGACCTTCCTCTAGCTATTTGTTCAAAAATCTCTTTCGAATCCATTTCCATATTGATTTTCTTTAATCCTTCCCATACTGCCATGGCTTCAGCTAACTCACTTCCAACATTCTTCACATTTATAGCAGTAGCTTGGAGTAATCTTTCACTCTGTAATCGTGTTCGCAATTGTGTTGTATTATGTTATTATGTGGATTAGCAATATTCATTGATCATACACTATTTTGGATTAAGAAAAAAGTTAATAGTTACCTTAAGTTTACTTATAAAAAAACTAAATCAAAAGAATTTTATTCTTTTATATTTTAATTTTTTTTATAAAGTAAGTAATCAATATTAAAAAGCAAAAAAAGTTTTATTTTTAATTCCTTAGTAAGTCTCTCAAGGGCATTCATTAACGAGTCTCTTGATAATATTTAGAAAGGGGAAAAATTTAGTTTAAGTCCCCGTAGATATAGAACAATAAAAGCTGTTTGATACAGGTTTTATCAACAAATTAAGTGACTTTTGGTACAAGGCCATAGGGAAAATTTATAATTAGGTGATCGGTAAAAACCTTAGTATGAATAGTTTAATAAATAATTCATTATTATTTTTAAAAATATATTAAGTAGTTCAAATAAGTTTGTATTTTATTTTATTTTATTTATCTATTTTCCATAAAAAAGGTTTGTTTTGAGTTATTTTTTTTTTTCAATTACTTTTTATCTTTAGTGCTAGTGGATAGTTTTAGTGCTGACGGGGCCCAAATCCCTGTCTAGAAACAATAAGGTAGCTTTGACTGCAATGCATGCCCAATTGCTACATATCTACTGTCTATGTCCAGGGGTAATAAGTGCTCATCCTGTATGTATGAGAATAAAATCAAAATTTAAATAAATAAAATCTCAAATTCATGTTCGGAAATTTGAATATTGTCGAAAAATTTTAGTGCAAATTTGGAAGAAAAACTATCGATGTATTTAGTTGGCTACATGGGTCGTGCTCAAAACCCTCAACATGGGTGAATGTGAGGATCTTTTTAAATTTAGTGTGAATGAGATGAATCCATTTTTAAACTATTTAACTTTGACATTTTATTTATTTAAATTCAAACTCGATATAATTGGTTAAACTCGAACTTAAACTTGAGCTATTAAGTAATTTATAGTTTTAAATTTTGAGCTTGATGTTTTTTCAACTGCTATTAATTCTCTTTTGCAGGGTTGTTGCCTTTGTAAACATCAATATATTAAACGACATCATTAACATTAGAGGATGTTTGGAAAAAAGCATGTTATACTTTTTTGTTTCGGCTGTTTTGAAGGATTTTAGCTAGATTTTCTTGATATTGACAAAATTTGGGAAATTGATTTTCGTTCTATTTCACCCTCGTTTCTTCCAATGTTGAATATATATATACAAGAGAATTTCTAAACTGACTCCTACAAATTAGCTAAGAAAAATACAAGCATATCTCCAATATTATTACCTAAATTACAAAGATTACACAGAAAAATCTATTACTAAAATCAACAATCACAGTATCATAATTATGGAGAGCACAAGCAGGCCAACGAGGTTTACCAGCTATATACACGACCGGTGTATTTTGGGCCCGTGTACGTTTTGTGCATATGTGGCAGAGTTTACACGGCCATGTACACGACTGTTGTACTTTGGCCGTGTACGTTTCTGTGCACATTTTGGCATGATACACGGCCGTGGTAACAAACCGTTGTACTTTGGTCTTTGTACTTTTCTGTGGATTTGTGGGCTCCACACACGGCCGTGCCTTGAAACACAAACTAACAATATCCCCCTCAAGTTGGAGCATGCAGATCTTGAATGCCCGACTTGCGAAGAAATATTCATATTGCTTTTACCAAAGCCTTGGTAAAATTTATCAGCAAGTTGCTCATGAGACGGCACAAATTTCGTTTTGGATATCACCAGAAAAATTGAAATCACTTTTTGTTTTGTTCGTTCATGAAACACGGGATTGTGAGTTTATGTGGAGAGCGGCTTGATTTGTCACATTGCAAGGTCATGGGTGAGGGAATGAAGTACCCCGAGGCTACCAAGATGCCTTTCAACCATTTTAACTACAAGTAGTGGCAGCCTTTAGACGATATTCCGCTTCAGCAGACGAACGAGACACGTTTGTTGCTTTTTCTTTTTCCAAGAGACAGGAAAAGTCACCAAGGAATCCCAAAACCAACCTGTAAGCGATCTCCTTGTCAATGGGACAACCGGCCCAGTCGGCATCACACCAACCATGCAATCGAAGCTCAGATTTGCTATCAATACGATGCTTGCCCTGGACTACGCTTTAGGAAGCGAACCACTCGCAATGCAGCTTGCCAATGATCTTCACGTGGTTGCTGCATGAATTGAGATAAAACTTTGAACACTATAAGAAAGTTCAGGTCTGGTGAAACACAAGTAATAAATCGTCCAACCGATGTGACGATATGATTCCGGATCTTAAGCAAGGGGCTAGTCGAAAGTGCCAAACGATGATTTTGTTCTAAGGAAACCTGGGCAGGGCGAGCTCCTAGTAGGCCAACTTCAGAATAATATCCAACGCTATTTCCTTTGACCCCAAAAAAAATCTGGCAGGGCCCCGCGCAACTTCTATACCAAGAAAGTACTTCAAAATCCCTAGGTCTTTCATATAAAACAAGCTTAGAGATATGTTTTAAACTGTTGTTTTGGTAGTTGTGTGGTTACCGGGACACAATAAGATCATCACATATACAAGGACATTGAGCTGTATAGTATCAGTTGCATAGTGAAAAAGGAGTAGTCAGAAAGGGATTTTTTAAACCCGTCGCTTTCAAAGCAGTAGGATAGCTTGGCAACCAACATCTCGGAGCTTGTTTGAGACCATATAGTGACTTACACAATTTGCAGACCTTGCCAGAAGTCGAGACGTGAAAATAGGAGGCAACTTCATGTAGATTCCTCTTGAAGATCTCCATGAAGAAAAAAGCATTTGGAAAATCCATCTGATGCACTTCCAAGTTTTCGCGCTTGCCACTGCTAAAAACATCGATCGAACTGTATCATCTTGGCAACGGGAGCAAAATCTCAGTGTAATCGATCCTTCCACTTGCGATTGCCTAACCACCACGAGCCGGGCCTTAAAAACGTTCCACAGTGCCATCGGAATGTATTTGATCTTGTTTTACCCACTTACACCCTAGAGCTTTCTTAGTGGGAGGTAAATCAGCAATATCCCAAGTTGAAATTATTTTCCAATGCTTGGATTTTTGTTGCATTGCCTCGCACCACCGTTTATGTTTCACAGCTTCAGAGAAAGTGATTAGCTCAGGGTTTCTGCACTTAATGCTGCAAGAAAAAGACGATGTCACAAAGAAAATTGAGCAAAATTCACATAGTGTGCAATAGGATGAGCCGTCCCTGAGAGATACTGTGGTGTGGATGATGGGGGGGATGGACTCAAGGTTTTGACTGCATGAGTAACATAATCGCGCAGCAAAACGGAAGGTTATTTGTGCTTGGCCGCGACCCAACAGTTCTCCGTGACAACCCCCACCCACTGTTCCGCAACCTGGTCCTGACTACCCTGCCCCTCTTCTTGTTCGAAGCCCTGTTCAAGTGCTGTTGCTGGTGGAAAGACGTTATCAATGTGTCTCTCCCTTGCTACTAAGCTAGCCTCATCTGGTGAATCAATATCGCAATTTTACTCTAGTGGGACGAGCAAAGGGAAAAATTCTGTCTCGAAATTTTCATCGTTTTTGAAACAAAGAATTCACGTGTTTCTAAATCATACAGCCGCCAGCCTTTTGCCCAAACAGAAAAACCAACGAAGATACACCGTCTACTTTACTGTCAAATTTGTCTCCGATCTCCCTTGTTTATGAGCTTTAGATAATGATCCAAAAATTCTTAGATGGTCATACGCAGGTTCCGGCCCATAAAGAATACTATAAGGAGTTTTTCCATTCAGAACTGATGAAGGTGTTCGATTGATTAAGAAACCCAGCAGTTAGAAACACATTCCCCCCAAAATGAAATAGGTAGACAGCCTTGAAAGCGTAGAGCTCGAGCCACGTTTAATATGTGTTGATTTTTTCTTTTACCCGACCGTTTGTTGTGGTGTCCCAACACAAGATGTTTGAAAAAAAAATGCCTTTTTCAAGAAAATACGTTTTCATGCAAGTAAATTCAGTTCCATTATCGCTTCGCAAAAATTTTACTTGTTTATTAAATGTCGTGCAATAATGGAAAAAAACCTTTCCATGGCTTTAGATACCTCCTTCTTATCAACAAGCAGATATATCACAGCTTAGAGTAACTCTCAACAATAGTTAAAAAAATATGATGCTCCACAAGAAAAAGATTGTTCTATAGGGACCCCATAAATCGCAATGTATAAATTCAAACATTTCAGATGCTCTGAAATCACTAAGAGAAAATTTTTCTCTAGTCTGTTTCGCTCTTTGACAAATCTCACAACTTTTAATTCAAACTATTATTCTTAGTAGGATCCACAACTGAAAGCAACTGGTAACTTCATGACGGATGACCTAGACGTTGATGCCAAAAAATCGAGTGATCCATCGTATCTGCTTTCATTGCTTTAATTCTTGGTGTCCCTTTGAAATAGTAGAGTCCATCCCGACGTTCACCCGCACCAATCGCATCCTCGAAGTCGGGGCCCTTATTACCAAAGATTGTCAAAGATTTTAATTATACAATGGGATTGATCTATGAGTTGTGACACAGAAATCAAATTGAGGTTAATCCCGGCAATATAAAACATTTTCAAGGACAAGATTTTCATCAAAATAAATTGTCCTTCTTTGGTGGCCAGAGCACTACTCCCCTTTGGCAACCCACGGAACACTGCAGAACTGTCTGCAAGTTATTTCAAGCTACTCGATTTCCCGTCATATGTTTCGTTTGCTCCTGTGTCAATTATCCAGGACATGTGCTTACCAGTCATTTTTTCACCCCCAAATGTTTTGTTATTTACCAGCTTCAAAGTGCCTCCATTGCTCATTGCTTAGACCAAGCGATCAGGTCTATAAACCCCCGGCATTGTTTTATTGAGGAAGAACTACCTTCTGTGGTCTGAGCAGCGTTGGCACGTACCGAAAACCCGACCCCCGTCCAGCTCCTTATCCTGTTCTTTATTGAGGCAATTCTTGTCCTTTGCCACGTCCTCCGCTTTTCCTTCGTTCCGGAGTCTGTCACCCCCATTCCGGATATCAATCAAGGCAAAACAGCTGTCGGCCTCATGCCCTTTGTGTTTGCAATGTGTACACACCCTGTTCTTATCCTTCCATTCCTCGAGTATGAGCTGCAAAGCCCTCACTTCCCCACGTTCATTTTCCACGAGAAATAGCTTTCACTCGTTCTTCTTGGATAAGCATCAAGTACACTTTATTCAGTTTAGGCAAGGATCTTGAGCTAGAATGTTAGAACGGACGTCCCTATATTGTTTCTTCTAATCCCATGAGAAAAGGGATGCACCTTTTCCTCTTCTCGATTTTTTTTACACAGTCTGAGATCACATGTGCATCCCCACACTTGCATGTCGGCAGCTGTTCGTAGTTGGCCAATTAATCCTACAATTGTTTGATAACTGACATACTCATTCCTTTCTGCTTGCACTCGGCAAGGTTGATTTAGCTGCTGTATTCTAGGTCCATTCACCCAAAGAGAAACGCTCTCGTATATCATCCCAGAGGTCTTGCGCAATCTTTTACATGTGAGATTGTTGATCTAAGGCTGGGCTCGATAGTGTTCGGATCCAAGACACCAAAAAACGAGTTGATTGTCCACCAATCTTCAAGGTTTGCAGAGTCTCATCAGGTCTCGTGATTTTTTTTCCCTCAACAAATCCGAATTTCTTTCTCGCTCTCAAGGCGTTCTTCAATGAGCGAGACCACTCGTCATAATTCCCCCTTCAACTGGACCTGAGTTATCAGAAGTCTAGGATTGTCGAGGGACGTGATGTCATATTTGGGGATATGGTCTTTCGTTTGAAGTTTCCATCATCGCCAGAGTTCATCTTTACCGTGTTTTTTTTTTTCAAACAAACAAATCAAAATGCGATTTGCTGCTTTATACCCTGATAAAATTTGGGAAATTGATTTTGTTCTATTTCATCCTCCTTTCTTCCACATGTTGAATATTATATATACAAGAGAATTTACTAAACTGACTCCTACAAAATTTGCTAAGTAAAATAACAAGCATTTCTCCCCAAAATCATCTACTAAATTACAAAAATTTTCACAGATATCTATCTACCCAAAATACAACAATCACAGATATCATAATTATGGAGAGCACAAGCTAGCCGACAGGGGATACATGGCTATATACACGACCGTTGTTCTTTGGCCGTGTACGTTTCTGTGCATATGCTGGCAGAGATACACGGCCATGTACACGACCCTTGTACTTTGGCGTGTACATTTCTGTGCACATTTAGCAGTGATACCGGCCGTGTACAAACCGTTGTACTTTGGCCGTGTACTCTTCTGTGGTTTGCTGGGCTCCACACACAGCTCCACACACGGCCCTGCCTTGAAACACAAACCCTACACAATAGATATAAAGTATATCTTCATCTAGTTAATTGCTTTTCTTGTCCTTTTATTCAAGGTTATAGACCTTTTTTTCTTTTTTGAACTTTGATACACAGCAAAAAGGATACTACCCTTAATTTTAGTAATAATACATGACATTACATGAAAAATGGAGGATTGGACTGGACTTCTTTTGGAATTACAAAGTACCTGAAACATATAGAAAATAAAACAAAGGAATACTACTCTCTTTACAGCAAAACCAATATAAAAAAAAACTTAAAACTTAAAGTTCCACAGAAGATATTGAGGATGGCTACTTCCAAATATAATAAACCAATGTCAAGATACTTGGAACCTGCCCAACAAATTAAAAAGGGGGAGATCAATGTTTTCCCAAAAAAACACAAAACCCGGATACTCTTTGGGCCCAAACAATTAGCTAATGGACAATAGTTTCCAAGATTTGTTTTATCTTGCTAATAATGCTTTTGAGATCTTTGTCTAGGCAATTGCTCGAGAGTAAAGGAAAAAGTTTTGATCCTCCCTTACTGTTTTTGTTTTGGTCAAGCAAATTAGCAATACTATTTTGTTCTTTCTATATAGGCTAAGCTTGCCTTGTGCTCTTGAAGGAGAAGTTTTGCCCTTTATGTCTTTCTAGTTATCCCCTTTACCATTTGGTCGAAAGCCATTTGGTAATATAAGTGATTTTATTTCTATCTTAGCTTGCTTTAATTTAAACTGCCTATATAACGCAAGACTCTTAATCAAGGTTGTTAATTTAATAAACTCAATTAATTGATAAGAGGGGGAAAAACCAAAACACAATATCATGTTGCCGTTTTCATCTCTTAGAATTCTTCCCCACCATCTTACCTATGGAAAATCTTCCATCTACATTCAACTTAAATTTGTCAAGTTTAGGAAAAACCCCTAAGCAAAATTTTTCGTTATATTTCTCCTCAAAGGTTATAGTTTTATAAAAAACAAATCCTATCATGTTTACTCTTTTTTTTTTTTTTTTAAAACAAGGGAACAGGCCTTCCCAAGATTCAAGAGGTCATCTATGATTTCTTTCATTAGTCTTGAGAGGCTTACTAGTGTTTTTTTCTATTTTCTATTGCATCTTTCACTCCATAAATGCCATTTAGTTAGAAGTGGAAACAAAAACACGAATGTGTTGAATGCAATTTCCTAATTTGTTTTTCTAAACTTTAACATGATATATTGGGAGGTTTAATGTTTTGGACCTTGATAGATGCCAAATAAGTAGTTACCAAATTTTAAAAACCCCCTTGGGTATAATTGCATGTAAGTAATATGTGCATAGCGTCTTATTATCTTGTAAACAACAAGGACACTTAGTGATGCGAATTTCATTTAACCTGTGCCGAAACTCGAAAAACCCAATTGTATTAACAACCTATGATCGATCAGAACGGAGGGAAACCGCAACCATTGCTTTTAAAGAAGCAAGAACCTTGGTATATAGATAGCCACAATTGGGATGGAGATCCAATTGATAAGTAAAGGATGAATGCCATGGGGTAATCCAATAAGTTTAAAGTTCTTCAAGAACTAAAAAGCGTGTTTTTGTTTTCAATTTTTGCCAAAAGATGCTTACAATGGAGTCATTGATGACTATTTATAGTCTCCTTAAATAAAACTAAAAATGACATAATAAAAACCTTAATGCAACTAAGAAAAAATAACAAAAGCTAACGACCTAAAAATTGTCTAAGCTGACCAACATTCTTCTCCTAAGCGGCAGCTTTTGTTTGCTTCCAGCTGGCTTTTCTTCTCTTCAACAGCACTTACACAAATATATACTTACATATTTATTACATCCTCTGTACGTGAACTTCCCTTCCCCCCTGCACTGTCCGTGGGTCTTCACGGCTCGGTCCATATACATATATATATTATTTAATACTTCATTAGATTAGGATTTTAAGAAAATTCTAGGATACTCCTACTCGTGTGATGATCTCGATTAAATTTAGAATTTTAATATTTTTTACAAATTTTTTACGCTTAAGCTAATTTAATTATTTCGAGCGCAAATTCCCACTTAAAATTCCTATTTAACAATCACAAACCTTTTAATTTTAATCTATTCTATCGTTTACAAGATTTTATTATGGTTTGCCTCCAATACACTTGTTTTATTTTACACTCTATTCAAAGAGTTTTTAAGACTTTTAATTAAAAACTTTTAATTATTTTGCTATTATACAAATTAAAGTTCGTGGGTTCTATATTATCCCCTCCTTAAAAGTTTTTTCCTCAAAACTTTAGAACGTATTTGGTTCTTTGAAGAGTTGGGGGTTATCTCTCCTTCGTCTCATCTTCCTTCTCCCAAGTAGCCTCTTGTTCCAAGTGTCGACTCCACTGGACCTTAACGAACCTAATGGCCTTGTTACGTAACTCTCGAGATTGAGTATCGAGAATTCGAATAGGATGTTCTCAATACGTCAAGTTCAGTTGAATTGCTAGGATATCCATCTTGATAGCTCGATTAGGGTCTGGAATGTTTTATGAAGTAACTACACAGGGAAGACATCGTGAACCCCTGACAATTGAGGTGGTAAAGCTAAACGATAGGCCACTTCTCCAACTCGTTCCAATATTTCATATGGCCCTACATATTTAGGACTTAGTTCCCTTTCGTTCCAAAACATCTAGTTCCCTTAACCGGGGTGGCCTTTTAATAGACATGTTCTCCTGGCATGAATTCTACCTCCCTTCTCTTCAGATCGGCCCAACTCTTTTGGCGATCTTAGGTTTTCTTCATTCGTTGCTTAATAATGAAACCTTATCTATTGTCTCTTTTAGCAAACCTAGCCAAGTGCCTTGAGTTCTATCTTGTCCTAATACAATGGAGATTTACAATTTCGTCCATATAAAGCTTCATACGGGGCCATCTTAATCAATGAATGATAGCTGTTGTTGTAGGCAAACTCGACTAATGGCAAATGTCGCTCCCAGCTTTCCTTAAAGTCTAATAGTAAGCTCGTAGCATATCTTCCAAGGTTTGGATGGTTCGCTCAGATTGTCCATCCGTTTGAGCATGATTATGTTGTACTGAACTGCAGTTTAGTTCCAGAGCTTGTTGTAGACTTCTCCAGAACTTTGATACAAACCGTGAATCTTGATCAGATACTATACTTTATGGTACCCCATGAAGTCTCATAATTTTCGTAGGTAGATCCCAGCTAACTTTTCCAATGAATAAGTCATATTAACAGGTAAGAAATGGGTGGATTTGGTTAATCGGTCCATGATTACCCATATTGCTTCGTATCCAGCCTAGGTCTTCGGTAATGTCATAATGAAGTCCATCGTGATTTGCTCCCATTTCCATTCAGGAATCGGCAACGGTTGTAGCAATCCTCTAGGTCTTTGATGTTCGGCCTTAACTTATTGATAGACAGAACATTGGGAAACAAACCATGCTACATCCTTCTTCATTCCTTTCCACCAATAGCCTTTTTAAGCTCCTAGTACATCTTATTTCCCCTAGGGTGTAGGTGTGTAACCAGAATTATGTGCTTCGTCGAGGATGTTATTTCTTAACTCTTGATTCGACGGTATTGCACCATCTACCCCTTAATTTTAAGACTCCCTCTTAGGTCTACTTCAAAATCAGTGCTGACCTCTTATTCCACCTTTCCTCAAAGTTCTGTGATCTTTAGGTCAGCCCGCTGTAATTCTTTTAGTCTATCTAAAAGCGTAGGTCGTACCTTTAAAGTTGATATCTGATCCTCTCCTTCCTTATGCCACCTGAACTCAATCATAAGCTTCTCAAACTCTCGTATTAAACTATTGTTGTTTCATTAACAACGCTGCCACCTGGCCATGGTTTCTTCGACTCAATGCATCAGCCACTACATTAGCATTTCAGGGTGGTAGCTAATACTAAGGTCACAATCCTTAATGAGTTCAAGCATCTCTCTATCGCATGTTGAGTTCCTTTTAAGTAAATAGATACTTTAAGCTCTTATGGTTGGTGTATACTTCACACCTTGCCTATATAAGTAATGTCTCCATTATTTTCAGGGCAACACGATCGCAACAACTCTAGATCGTGGGTAGGGTAATTTCTCTCATGGGTTTTCAATTGTCTAGAAGTATAAGCCACAACTTTCTTATTCTGCATTAGCATGCAACCCAATCCATTTGGGAAGTATCACTATAAATGCTGAAGGGCTCTTACGTGTTAAGCAATGTTAAGGTTGGGGTCGTAACTAATCTTTGCTTTAACTCTTGGAAGCTTCTCTCGCATTTCTCATCCCACTTAAACTTCACCTCCTTCTAGGTTAATCTAATCAAAGGTTTCGATATCTATGACAAATTCTTCACAAATTGCGATAATATCTGGCTAACCTAAGGAAACTTCTAACTTCTATCACTGTAGTGGGTGGCTTCCAATCAACCATAGACTCGATCTTTGCTAGGTCCACCGTTATCCCTTCATTGGATATAATGTGTCCTAGAATGCCACTTGATGTATCTAGAATTCAAACTTAGATAGTTTTGCATCAATTGGTGCTCTTTCAATAATCTCAAAACGATTCGCAAGTGTTGCTCATGTTCTAGCGGCGTCTTGGAATAGATCAGAATGTCATTGATGAAAACTACGATGAACTTATCTAAAAACGGCTTAAAGATCTATTCATGAGATCCATGAATGCAGCTGGAGCATTCGTCAATCCAAAGGACTATAACTAGGAATTTATAGTGACCATATCTCGTTTGAAAGGCAGTTTTGGGCACATCATCCAACTTAATCCTCAATTGATGGTATCTGGATCGTTAGATCAATTCTAGAAAAGACATTTTCTCCCTTCAATTGATCAAAGAGATCGTCAATCCTTAGTAGTGGATATTTATTCTTGATGGTCACTTTGTTCAACTCTCGATAGTCTACGTATAACTGCATAGATCCATCTTTCTTTTTGACAAATAATATTGGGGTCCCCATGGTGATACACTTAGGTGAATAAACCCCTCTCAATCAATTCCTGTAACTGCCTTTTTAACTCTTGTAATTCCATCGAAGCCATTCGATAAGGTGCTTTTGAGATTAGTTTGGTACCAAGCTTTGTCACAATGGTAAAATCTAATTCCCTCAGAGGTGGTAATCTTGGTAGTTCTTCAGGAAATACGTCAGGTTATTCATTAACAATTGGTTTTTCCTCTAACTTCGGCAATGCCTTCTCCACCTCCACTGCACTTATTAAGTACATGTTCTAACTTGAGAGACTTTTCTTTTCCTCCTCAATTTAGCTAGCTGAAATTTCATGAGTCTCTTTCACTTACCCTTGATACACTATCATTTCGATCCCTGGCCTACTAAACTACACCTCCTTATTCTTGCAATCTACATAGGCAAAGCTTCTAGATAGCCAATCCATTCCTAAGATCAATTCGTAGCCTCTCATGGCCAAAACAATTAAATCCGTAGGCATATTTCTTCCCTAGATCCTGATCGGGCAATCTTTCACCTTATCTTTAGCTATAGCCCTTTCTCTGGTAGGGGTATTAATCCTTAAGATTCTTGGAGAAGGTTGATACGTCTAATTCTCGCTGTTAAGTCACAACTAAGCTCATGAAAGAATGTATAGCTCTCGTATCGAATAGGACTAGGGTTAGTTGAGCAGCGACTAAGATATATCCTATTAATTAGGTAATATTTGATTACTATACTTTATCTATTTAAATCCTTTTAGTAGTAGGCCTCTATATCTCCTAATTGTTGCAATTATCTCTTATTTATACTGTACATATATAAAACATCATAAATAGGTAAATTTCAGTTTCTATGTACCTATTACCACATCTCCTCCCTCTAAATAGTCCATGGCGGCCAAATCAATGTCTTGATATTATTCTGGCTCATGTCTTCCCATTCTTTGGTTGTCACACCCTTATGGAAAAAACTTGAGCATTGGGGGCCTGAGGATTGCTTCCGTATACTCCTGGTCCTGATGGTCTATGGGCTGGTTTTCTGATGGTGGTTCTAGGTCAGTGACCTTAGGTCTAAGCCCTTGATACTTCTTAAGGCATGTGCTAGCTATGTGCCCTACTTGTTCGCACACATAACAGATTGAGGAACCCTTTCGTGGACACTCCTCAGCTTATGCTCATTTGCCCTACATCTAAAGCATTTCCCTTTAGGTAAGGGCAATCTTTAGGTAATGCATTTTTCCACACCTCCAACAAACTACTATTATCGGCTTTTCCCAAGGGATAATAGACAGCGGCTTTGTACCTGTAGGCTTTACATTCAACATTAGCCTTTTTCCTTTATCACTTGAGGTGGGTTGGAATTGAGGTCTCTTCACAGGAATGCGAGGTCTAACACTTAGTCTCGCTTGGGCCTCAGTTCTTCCACTTTCAATTTAGTCTACTCTAGAGCTCGAGCTTATTCACTACCTCAGCATATGTTTTTAATTTAAACTCCATGATCCATCCTTGGGTTTCAACATCTAATCCATTCAAGAATAGCTATCATTTCAGCTCACTTAAATCCTTATAGACATCTGGATGTGAACTGTAATAACTGAGAAACTCATGCTCATACTGGTCAATACTCTCTAGCCTTTCTTTAATTTAATAGTTGCCCGCTTAGTCGGGTTTTGACGCTCTATGGGAAGTATTCCTTGAAAAACTCATCCCGAAAAGTTTCTTAAGAGATTGGCTAGGCTAATGCTCTTTGTCTCAAGTCCCACCATATTCTGGCTCTAGCTTTCAACATATAAGAGGCGTAGGCCAACTTCTGAGGATCCTCTACCTCATACACGACAAATGACCTTTCCAACTGGGCCATCCATTCCTCAGCTTCTTCCGGCTTCCCATATACCCATCAAAGAATTTATTGGAGCGTATGAAGTTAGGGAAGGTATTCCTTTGAATCCGACCACTTCTTCCTTGGTCATTTCTAAGTTCACTTTCCGTTGGCGGTTATGTGGGTTGTTGGAGCTAATGGCACTAGTACCAACTCTTATTGGGGTTGTTGAGGTGCTACCAGTGGTGTTAGATGCGCTTGAAATGGTGGAGGGACTAGTTGTGATGATGGTTGGCCTCTTGGCATCAACTGCTAAATCAACAAGGCTTGTTATTGTACCAATTATGCATAGTCGCTTCGAGCCTCATCATACACTTTTCCCTACTCCCTCCTCCTTTAGTAAGAGCCTCTGTAGCTCTTTATCATCCTAGTCTTAGCCACTTGGCTCGGCATTACGAGTTGAGTCTCTAGATTCTCTTGTGGGACCACAGGTGGTGTTTCCATTTTGAGATTCCTTTGTCCTTCCGATGCCTTGGTGATGTGGCAGCCTTTCGCCCCTTACTAGCAGCTCCTCTAAATCCCCCATTACAACATATCAATGTTAGGTCATTCTAATGACACATGTATCATGAGTGACTCAAATATCAATAAAAGTCGACAACATATCTCAAAATTTGCACTAAAGACTATGGCATACTGAAATCAAGATATTTCAAACATACTTTTCAAAAGTTACACCATTTAACCTAGAGGGATATATATATATATACATTATTCTATAAAATTTTCCCTCATAGGCCTTACAAAAGGGCATATACTTTACTAATCCCAACACATGTTTTCCAAAAGATGACATTTACATCTACTTTCTTCCTCCTAGGCGACACTTCGCTATTACTCGCTCATATCCTCATCGCTTTCTAGTTTCTCTTCCTCTTCCTCTTCTTCTTCTTCGTCTTCTTCTTCTTTATATCCTTCTTCTTCCTCTTCCTCTTCTTCTCCTTTTCTTCCTCTTCTGGAGAATCTAAAAGCATAACATTATCCTCTAGGGCATCGTCTATGTCGGAGTTTTCCTCAAGAGACGAGTATTCTTCTAGATCTTCTTCCCAATCCTCCCACAACTCTTGTTCCACGACAAACATGTCCCTTGGTATACTATTTCAAACTCCTGGTGCTCCACATATTCCATAGTATCCTAAGCGTCCTCATCATATAGGAGTCCTAAGTCAACCTTCGGCTTCCAATTATATATCTCTCTCTTTATACCTCCGATTATTTCATCTAGAAGTGACAGAGGGGTACTAGCACCTCTTGAGGATACCTCCTCCTAAGTCAAATCGGGCAATAAACTCTATCTCATAGTGTATCTCCGGCATACCCTACATTTGCGCATATTTAGCCTCCAGAACAGGTATTGCTATGTACCTACTATACCTCTTCCCAAGGTTCTCACTCAGCTTATCTAACTGTTCCTACCAAAAACTCGGTTGGTCCTATTCTCCAATCCTCAATCAATTTGTTAAGCGTCTTATAACAAAAGAAGTAATCATAATGGCATAACAATATCTCCATCTTCAGCTGATAGTTAATCAGGTCATCGTCATCCTCATACAACAAGTGTTCCACTTCCTATTGAGATGGCAAAGCTACCCTGCATGTCAATGAATACAAGAAAATCATAAGCTTTTAAGTTAGTTAATCGCTCTCAAGTTCAACCTGCTCTCTCCTATTATGGTAAGTTTTCTTCTATCTAATAGGTTACTGGGTCAATATCTTAAGATTGTTGACTCTCAAACCCCCTGTATCCTCAATTTATGTCCTGTTCCTATCCTAACTCAACTCTGATCCAACAAAAGCTGTCACGCCCCACTCTAAGGGCCTCTTGTGATGACCTGCTACGATCGCTTAACCCCTTCATTAAGCAATCGTAAAGCATCTTATCTTCAACGTTGACCTGTTCATTAAAATAATCATATTCCTTGCTCACAAGATAATTAATTACATAAAACATCACTGGGCTTCAGATGGGTCCCATTTCACCATAACAGGTACACCTAAGACATATCAAGCCACTTAATTACAGTTTCATCAATTACAAAATAAAAGATCTATCCTAAGATGTCTAAATTCAATCTAGGCCACACGTCCTTTCCATGACCATGCCCACCATTGGCACAATGAGTACACACCTTGGTTCGTCGGTTTATCATGAAGTTTAGGTAGTCTCTACCTACAAGGCAAAATCTAGAGGGTAAGCTAAAGCTTAGTGAGATAGGGTACAATCTCTCAATGTTGCAACAAATACAAAAAAAAAATCAAACAAGTTATCAAAAAGTGCTATACATGAACAAAACGGATGTATGCAGCATCTCATGTGGTCTTTTGGTAACCAACGTGAAGTCTAGGGTTTATGCCCCCCTTGACCTTGGGTTGGGGATTCTGAAGCTATCATTAGTGCTCAGGTCTTACTCACATCTTTATTATTCTTATCACTTAATTAAGTTGTGCCTTAGCTTTAATGTTTTAGGCTCAGGTGCCTCAATACACCGAACATTACACCCTCAAGAGATATACCCGACTCAGAACCATCAAGGCGCGACAACCCCCTCATCACTTAGTTCGCACTTGGCGGAACAACAATCCTCTTGATCACTTCTGGCGTATCCTGTAACAGTGATGGCCTTCAATCTCATGCAATGTCTCATGCGATGCATGCTAGATTATTTATTTAAACCTCATAATTAATTAGAGTTTTAAGGGTGATCATATCAAATCAAATATAAGTGCAATCCATCATCATACAACAACCAATCATAACACATGAAACCATTCTAGGAGCAAGGCATAACTTAACACAACAAGAAGACAACACACATGCAATCGACGTGATATATTGATAAGCTAAGGATTACTAATATAACTTCCATCGTTGCACTCCTCTTTCCCCATTTCCCCTCTATACTTATGTTCATGACTATAATCCATGTATTATCCTTGAATATGCTACTCAATACCATTGGCTTGGGTTTTTTGATTTCCGGT
>JBBMOL010000214.1:9747-338301 GCA_037954665.1 Laguncularia racemosa
AATATGGGAGGCGCCTTTAAATCTTGAACCCTAAGAAAAAATTTTTGGGAAGTATACTGTTGTGGGCTATCTACGGGGGAAACATCTCTTTGGACTTGCAATCCTGAGAGAGGATATTTAGGAAAGTGCCCCTTTTGGGGACAACTAACCGATAGGGGAAGCGTCTCTTTAGACTTAAAAACCGAAGAAGAAAGTTTGGGAAAAGTGCCCCTTATGGGCAAACTAACCGATAGGGGAAAATATCTTTTGAATGATGTCGGATTACATCTAACAACCTAGCCTTTTAAAAAAAGCTTCTCGTGAGCTAATAAAAGATAATAAGGGGCATTTTTTTAGACTACCCAATTAAATGGAAAATGCGACCATGAATTATTTAAATGCAAACCGGGCTCATTGCAGATAACAACCAAAAAACCGAACCCCGTGATAATTGGTCCTTCTCTACTTACTCTTTTTCAAATAAAGTGGAGAGCTTTGATGTATTTTCCTTTTTGCAACATGGCTCTATGATTGTGGTGTTACCTATGAATATACTGGATCTAATGCTCAAATAGGTAAATCAACCAAATTCCATTGAGTTTTTCATTATTTCATTGTTCATTATTTTTATGAGGCAAGGGGAAAATGCGTGTATAAAAATATATAAGATTTGTTTAATGACAATTGGTCAAGATAATCGATCGTTCAGAGACATTAACTTTGCTTGTAGAAATATAAAAATCAAACCCGAAATTGTAATAATTTTTGGGCTTTAAATGAATCTTGGCAAAATTTCAATATTTTGCCTAGGAATAGTACAACTTAACAACATCCTTTAATGGGGTCTCTAAATTCTGGACCACCATTTGGGCTAATTTTAAGGCCCCTCTTGAAATACTCTTTTTTACAACATATGGACCCTCTAATTTGGGGAAAACTTGCCCCTTGAATTTTGCAATTTGGGAGAACTTTTCTTAAAAAACCAAATCTCCTTCTTAAAACATCAAGGTTTTATTCTTTTATTGAATGCTTGGGTCATTCTTTTTTGGACTTGGCCTGACAAAATGCAGTGATCTTTTCTCATCGATAATTTTGCTATCGATCCTTTTTTTTACCCACTCGAATTCACTTTTTTTATGCTTCTAAAAAACCCAAAAAAAGGGGAGGGTTTTCAATCTCAACTAAAACACCCCTCAAAACTGAGGGTGCCAAACCCCAACAAAAAAAAACCTACCCTAAAAAATTAAATTTTTGCATAAAGTGGTGAGTAGGGCAATCCATGGGGTTTTGGTTAAAAATTTTTTTAAAATTAAAGGGGGCATAAAGATAAAAAAAAGGGGGGGAGTTTTGTTTATGAATAAAAAAAAATTTTCAAAGCAAGATAAAAAAAATCTTTTTTTAAAAAAAGCCTCCCAAAGGGGAATCAAAAAATTTTTTTTTAATTAAGGGGAATTGATCATCGATGCAAATGTTTCAATTTTCTTTTCCCCCTAATAAACTTTTATGGTTATTAACAAGTTTTTAAAAAACCCCCTATCCCTCCGTACTTCCCCCTTTTAACCAAGAGAACCCCCTTTAAAAAATTTTTTTATCTTTTAGACAACCCCTAAAAAAGCCTTAGGATTTAACCCCAAAATAGTTTTAAAAACTAGAGAGACCACCAATTTCATGCCAATGATTATAAGATAACCTATTTAAAAAATGATCACGCACCTCCATAACAGAATTCGCCCCATCTTTTTTAAAAAACCAAAAACTTTTTTATTGTGTCACTGAGACAAAAAACAATAAAAAAATTTAAAAGGGTTTTTTGACGTGCAATTTTTACAAAAAATTTAAATTTTTTTTTAAATTGAGAAAAAGAGCCTTATCCCCCAAATCAACAAAGAAAATAATGACAAAACATCAGAAGATATATGAATAACCGAAAACAACGAATAGATTAAAAAAACAAATCAATTAGACCTCACAATTCATAAAATTAAAAAAAACTATAAAACCCCTTTTGGGTAGAAAATAGCTTGGGTTTTTTATTTTTCATCAAAAAAACCCCAAAAAAAAAAGTAAAAAACATCTTTTTCCCCCCGGGGTTCCTTTTCTCCCCTTTCCCTTTAAAATGACCAAAATTTTCAAGACCAAAAAATTAAAAATTTTTTTCCTAAAACCCCCAAAAGGGTTGGTTTTTTTTTATATTTTAAAAGGGATGGCATGGGGGGGGGAATTTTTGCAAAACAAAACTAAAATATCTTTTTTTTCCCAAGTAGTTTTTGAAAAAGGGAATTTGTTTTGCCTGGAAACCCCCCAAACCCCCACGGCCGGGGGAAAAACCCTGCCTTTCCCCTGTGATAATTCCCCCTATAAATTTCCCGGGCCATTTTGTAGCCCCGGTCTTCACCACGGCTAGATCTTAGGCCGTCCCCTTTCCCCTTGCAAATTTTAAAAGTCTCCCTTGGGGATTTAGTTTCCCCCCCCACGGCTCCAACAAGGTTTTTTCCCAATTTTACACCAGGCCCCCTCCCAAAAACCCCTGTCCCCTTTTTTTTTTAAAAAATCCTAAAATTTCCCTTTTTTTTTTGTCCAGTATGAAAACGGTTTTCCCCCCATGGCCGTCCCCCAAACCTTTTTTTCCATAAAAGGCCCCCGGAAAATTTAACTGTTTTATCTTCCTTTGATTAAAAAACCCAATTTCAGGGGCCCGGGACTTCAATTACACCCCCATGTATTCCCCCCCGGCGGTGAAAAAATTGCTTGATCCAAGTTGTAAAATGACTTCTTTTAATTTACTTGAATTAGATCCTTGACTCCATTTAACCTATTTATCACCATAATAAAAATTAAGTACCATTTCCTTATATTTCTAAAAAAACAATAATGAATTAACACCATTTATGCTATAAAGGATTGAGTATAAAATGGCTCAAATCAAATTCCCCCACAACTTAGACTCTTGTTGTCCTCAAGCAATTGAATCAAATCAATTAAAAATTTCGCCCATAGTTTTATACAAACTTTCTTTTTCATCATTCCAAGAAACTATTCATTTTTTGTAATTCTAAACTTTTTAATTTTAAAATGTCTACTACTTCAACCAAACGGTTTTCCTTGACAAATTACTATGGACAAAATTCGATAGCAAATCTAAAAAAAAAAAAAAACTTTAAACCTCATTTTTTACAAAAGAATTTTTTTTTCCAAAAAAAGTAAAATACTTAATCCACTAAGGAAAAAACACCCAATTAAACTTCATTTGAAAATTATCAAGCAATAATCCTTGCAGTAAAAAGTAAAAGCATATGGAAATTAACCTCTTTGCAAGATATTCTCCCTTTTTAAAACTTTGTTTTATTCAATGAATGTTCACATTCATGTTCTTTTGATTTATTCAAGCATCTATTTGACGGGTTTTTGGCCCCTCCTTTTCATAAAACTTTTCCCTTTTTTTTTTCGCCCTTATCTTTATAGTGAGTTCATTGAGTCGGCAACTTTCCCGACTCATCACCCCAAAGTGACCAGGTTTTTAAAAATACCCCTAACGGACTCTTCCTCACCTAACATTCAAGTTTGAATACCTTAAACTCAATTATTGAATCATTGGAGTAATGGGCTTCTTGATTTTTTTATTTTTTTTTAAGTGTTATGATTGCTTTACAAACAACTTCAAAAAAGAAAAACAGTAGCTAATATAACCTAGAAGTAAACTTGTTTTTTTTCACAAGGGACTCGACTTACTCTTAGACTTCCAATTCTAAAGCAAATACAGGTAAATTTTTTTCATAAAGTTTTTAAACAATTTAAAATTTTAACCATGTATTCTAATCAAGCAGTGGGTGAGTAAAACATTTGAAAAAGGTCAATTTCAATTTTGTAGATGCTTATTACAACATTTAGTACAATCCTAGATTTCTTTGATAATTTTGAAAAATTTTGGTTAAAATTGCTTAAGACAAACATTCAGAGTATAATTTTAGTTCCTATTCTCTATAATTTATTATCCCCCCCCCCACACTTGCTTGAATAGGCCCCTCACTGTTCCTAATTTAGCACAATTGAAAAGAAATTAACAACTCAAGGAACTTTAAGAATAAGAGAAAGGAAATACGGTACTTCCCTGGTTTTGGGGAGTTTTTCCCCTTAAACCTCGGGGAAATTGTCCATTTTAAATGATATGTATCCTTCTACAACGATCCAAAGATTTTCAAAACTACATAAAAACAAAAACAAACTAAACTAAAACAAAACAAAACTAAAGCAAAACAAAACAAAAGAATTTTTTTTTTTTTTTTTTCATGGTTGCCTCCCATGAAGCGCCTTTCTTTAACTCTTTGGCTAAACCTTCCTGTAATCAACACAAACTCGGGGGAGTTAAGCTGGTTTCGCCAATGTTACATCCCTTGAAATCCTTCATAGAAAATTTCAAGCGATGACCATTAACTTTAAAATCTCCCCAGTTTAAAAGGCTGGAATTTTCAACTGCACAAGGGGAAAATATGTTAGGGGATAACAAAAGGACCAATCCACCTGTTTTATTTGCCAGAAACAACTTCAATCGAGAATGGTAAAGTAAAACTTTTTTTTACCTAAAAAAAATTCTTTCAAGGAAATCATTTATCATGAAAATCTTTTGTTTTTTTCCTTGTAGATTTTAGAACTCTCATAAAGCTTCCCCTTCGAATTTCTTCGAGTTCTTATTTGAAGTTTTTCTGTTTCACCCGCCTCATCCATTCGCAGTTACATTGTTTTACAGCCCAATACGCCCTATTTTCCAGCACCACATGGAATGACAGGGTTTGCCAAATTTAAACGTAAGGAGACATACCTATAGAGCTTGTAAGCTATCCGGTAGGCCCATAATCACCCCCAAGTCTTGTGCTCCAATCCTTCCTTCTTGGATTGATTTTTTTTTCCATAATAGACTGTTTCTCGATTTGAGACTTTCGCCAATCCATTGGTTTGGGGTGGTAGGGTGGAAGGGATGATGACCCTGTATTTTTTTTTGTAAGTTTCCACTATTCTATTACAAAAGTGTGTGCCACGATCACGATAAGAGCCTTTGGTGTTCCCAACCTAGCAAAAATAGAGATTTAACAAAATCCACAACCCAAATTTAGCATCATTAGTTCGGGTCGCTTTGGCTTCCACCCATTTTGAAACAAAAATCCCACAAGAAAGATGTAAACATTACCGAAAAAAGGGAAAAGGACCCATAAAGTCAATACCACATTATCAAATATTCGCAAGCAAGAATAGGAGTAAGGGCATTTTGTTTTCTATGCCTAAGTTGCCAATCTTTTGAAATCGTTCACAAGCCTTACAAAACATAAAAATCAAAAGAAACAATGTAGGCCAAAACAAACCACATCCTAATACCTTTTAACTTCCTCTTAAGGCCAAAATTCCACCACATGCATATAGTGGACAAAATTGGAAGACAGAAAGGAATTGCTTGAAAAATACACCGTCAAAAGATTGACCACAATTTTTCCCCACAAATTGGATCATCCCATACAAAAAACTTAGCATCACTTTTAATTTTATCTTTTTGAGCCCTAACAAATCACTTGGTAATGTCTTAGTAACCAAATAATTGACAATATCAGCAAAACCACGGAATTGGTCTTTTGAATAGAAAAGAGATACTCATCTGGAAAAAACGCTTGAATTTGGTGGACCCTTCACTGATAGGAATTTCTACTGAGGTGGCGGCAACTAAGTTTTCCGAGTCTTTCCAAACCGATCCCCGATCAAACTCTTGTAATAAGAGTATCCATCGAATAAGTCTTTGTTTTCGCCTCCTTCTTCGCCGAGCAGGTATTTGAGAGCTAAAGATCAATAAACAATTACCAAATACCAAGTAAATATGATCTAAATTTTTTCAAAAGCAAAAAAACAGTTAAGAGTTCTTTTTTCCATTGCGGAATAGTTTGATTGAGCATTATCCAATGTTCTGGAAGCATAAAAAAATACATGAGAAGCCCCCAAACCCCTTTTTTTTGGGCCCAAAAAATGCCCCAACTGCATAATTGCTCGCATCACACATGATTTTCAAAGGGAAGGGTCCAGTCAGGTGGTCGGATGATTGGAGCAGAAGTTTAACTTATCTCTCAATGTGTCAAAAGCGTTCTTGCAGGCCTCACCGAACTCAAATGTCACTTCTTTTTGTAGCAATCGACATAGGGGTTGAGTAATCTTGGAGAAATCCTTGATGAAGCGTCAATAGAATCCTGCACTCCCAAGAAAAGACCGAATTTCCCGTACACTCACTGGGTAAGGTAAAGATTTAATCAATTCTACCTTAGCTTTATCGACTTCAAGCCCCTTAGAAGATACAATATGGCCTAGAATGAGACTCTGTTCAACCATAAAGTGACATTTTTCATAATTCAACACTAAATTCTTATCTATACATCTTTGAAGCACTTTGTAAGGTTAGTCAAACATGAATCAAAAGAATTACCATAGACGGTGAAGTCATCCATGAAAACCTCTATAATATTCTCCACATAATCTAAAAATATACTAACCATACATCTTTGGAATGTGCTGGAGCATTGCAGAGCCCAAAAGGCATCCTTCGATATGCAAAGTACCGAATGGACAAGTAAAAGTAGTCTTCTCTTGATCTTCCGGTGCCACTGGAATTTGATGAAAACCTGAATAACCATCAAGACAACAATAGTGAGAATGGCCAACCAAACGTTCAAGCATCTGATCAAGAAAAGGAAGAGGGAAGTGGTCCTTCCAAGTTGACGCATTTAACTTCCTGTAATCAACACAAACCCTCCATCCATTCTGAACCCGAGTAGGAATTAACTCACCATCAGAGTTTTCAATCACAATTTAAGCCCGTTTTCTTTGGAACAACTTGGATTGGACTTACCCACTTGCTGTCGGAAATTGGATAGATCATACCTACATCAAGAAGTTTCAAGATCTCTTTCTTAACTACTTCCATCATAGGTGGATTCAAACAACGCTGAACTTCCCTTGAAGGTTTGCAATTATCTTCCATCAAAATCTTGTGCATGCAGGTGGAGGGGCTTAGTCCTTTGATATCAGCTATGGACCATCCAATGGCTTCTTTGTACTCTCTCAACACCCGAATCAACTTTTCTTCTTCTAAAGTACTTAGCTTTTTGGAGACTATCACAACAAGAGTCTCCTTTTCTCCTAAGAAAATATACTTTAGATGTTCGGGTAGGGGTTTTTAATTCTAGCTTTGGTGCCTGTACAATAGAAGGAAGAAGTTTTGTGTTAGAAGGGGGTAAATGAATGTAGGACACATCATACCTGATAGGTTTTAAATGATTCCAACTCCCAAATCTTGTCCTGTAAATCAGAGGATATTACAAGCTTTTCCTTAAGAGTTTTCAAAGCAGAATAGTAAGACTCCTATTAAGTACAACTTTCAACTCATCGTCGTCTATCAAATCAAATGTAGCTTGTGTTAATGGGTCAATAACATCCACAACAAAAACAGGAGAGATATCACTAGAATATTTCATGGCATCATAAATGTTAAATTTAATCACTTCACCATCGAATTCCATAGTGGGTTACCATCATGTACATCGATTTTTGTTCTAGATGTCTTAAGAAATGGTCTCCCTAATAATATCATCGATGAATTACGAGAATCATCATTCTCCATGTCAAGCATGTAAAAAATCTGCGGGGAAAACCAAACCATTAACTTGTACTAAAACATCTTCTAGAACTCCCTCAGGATAAACATTGGACCTATCAGCAAATTGAACAATAACACCTGTTTCCTTCAGGGGGCCAACATTTAAACATTGATAAACAGACAGAGGCATAACATTGATTGAAGCTCCTAAATCACACATAGCTTTAGTAATTCCAAGATTTACCTATTTTGCAAGGAATAGTAAACATACCTGGATCCTTACATTTAGGAGGAAGCTTCTTCTGAAGAATAGCTGAAACATTCTCACCTACACTAATCTTTTCATTACCTTTCAGCTTTCTTTTGTTAGTCCACAATTCTTTAAGAAATTTAAGCATAACGAGGTACTTGCTTAATTGCATCCAGCAAAGGAATGTTTACCTCAACTTTATGAAAAGTATCAAGAATCTCTTTTTCTTCAGCTTCATTCTTGGGATTTTGCTAGTCTGAAGGGAAAGGAGGTGCTGTTGTCATGACCTTTGGTGGTTCAATGAGGGGTCCTTTGATCTGATTGTTCTGCTAGCATGGAGTTGCAGTTTCTTTCTCAGTCTCTTCCTCAGGATTAATTCGGTGTCCCTTCTCATTTGATCCCTGCAATTTCCTTCCACTTCTCAAGGTAATTGCATTAGCACTTTTCTTTGGATTTGTGACGTTTGAGAAGGTAACTTACCTTGAGTTTCCGACCTATTTATAGAAGAAGCAAGTTAACTTACCTGATTTTCCAAGTTGTGGATGCTCTGCTTTGTCTCATCCTGAAATTGTTTTGTATTAACGGCAAGTGATTTAACAATTTCCTCAAGGGACATACCTGAAGTGGAAGGAGCCTGTGATACTTGGTTTGATGGCTTAGGTTGGAATTGTTGGAAGTTTTGTGGTTTATTGCCATATCTGAAGTTAGGATGATCCCTCCATCCGGGATTGTAAGTATTTGAAATAGGGATCATACTTCCTCTGTGGTTGTCCTGGAAATCCGCCTACAGCATTGGCGTGTTCATGGTTGTCATCTTGCAATGTGGGGCACATGTCGGTCGGATGATTAGGAGCAGCACAAATTCCACAAGCCTTCACCTGCTGGGTATTTCCAAGAGCTAGCTGCTGCACAAGGGAGGTTAGGTTAGAAATTTGATGTTAAGGTTAGAAACACTTACCTCATTTACCTTCCTTGAAGATGTATCATGCCTATACCCAAATTGTTGCGAATTGGCAGCCATAATGGAGATCAATTCCCTAGCTTGACCAGGGGTTTTGTTTACTATGGCGCCTCCACTTAAAGCATCCATCATCTCCTCTCCATCGGAAGTAGGCCTTCGTAAAAATATTGGATGAGGAGTTGTTCAGATATCCCATGTGTGGGCAGCTTGCACACAGTTGCTTGAACCTCCCCCAATACTCATGAAGAATCTCGGTGTCCCTCTATTTGATACCACAAATTTCTCTTCTTATACCAGCGGCTCTGGAAGCGGGGAAGAATTTATCCAAGAAGAGTCTCACCATATCAGTCCATGTGGTTATAGAACCTGGAGGCAAATAAAACAACCAATCTTTAGCTTTAGTACTTAAAGAAAATGGAAAAGCACGTAGCTTGATTTGATCGTCGGTTATTCCTTGCGGCCTCATACTAGAACACACTATATGAAACTCTTTCAAATGTTTATGAGGATCTTCATTCTCAAGACCATGAAAGGTGGGTAGCAGATGTATCAACCCAGATTTTAACTCGAATTCCACAGCTAGTTCGGGTAGTGAATACAAAGTGGTTGTTGATTCACATCCGGTGCAGCCAACTCCCTTAAGGTTCTCTCGGGATTTGCCATATTGTCTTCTTTTTCTGAATCAAGGGATGAATCAGACAAATCCGATGCTAAGTTCAGTCTAGTGGATGATCTAGCTTCTTGTCACAGCCTCTTTAGAGTCTTCTCAATCTCCGGATTATAAGTTAGTTCACCTGTCTGAGAAGAACGAGTCATACAAGAATAGAAATAAATTTGACACCAATCCCCGGCAACGGCGCCAAAATTTAATGGGTGTCGAATCCAACAAAAATAAAACCTACTCCTAGACAATTATATGATTTGCATATAGTGGTGAGTAGGGTCGAATCCACAGGGATTGGTTAAAGATATTTCTATTCAAAAGGCATAGAGATGAAAAGAAAATAGGGGGGGGGGGGGGGGGGGGGGGGGGGTTGTTTATGAATCAAAATAAAGTCGAAGCAAGATAATAGAATCGTATATTGATAAAAGCCTAGCCAAAGGAATTAAGATAGTTTAATTCAAGGAATTGATCATCGATGCAAATGTTTTCTATTCTTATTCCTAGATAAACTGGTTATGGTTATTAACAAGCTCTAACAACCTATCTCTCCGTACTTCCTCGATAACCAAGAGAAGCTCTTTGATTATTTCTCTTATCGATTAGACAACCCCAGACAAGCGCTTAGGATTTAATCTACAAATAGCATTAAAAACTAGAGAGACCACCAATTCATGCCAGTAGATTATAAGATAACCTATTTAAACATGATCACAAACCTCCATAACATGAATTCGATCATCTATTTTATAACCAAACATGTTATTGTGTCACTGAGACAAACAATCAAACAATTACGGATTTGACGTGCTAGTTGACAATATATTAACTTGCTAATTGAGTAGAAGAGCTCTATTCATACCAATCAATAAAGATAATAATGACAAAACGATCAGAAGATATATGAATATCCGAAAACAACGAATAGATTAAATACAAGTCAATTAGACCTCACAATTCGTGGAGAATTAAACATCTATGACCCTTTGGCTAGAAAAGTAGCTTAGCTACTCATGTTCATCAATAAAACGAAAATAAAAAGTAGAAACATCATGAACCCGGTTGCCTGCTCTGCCTCTAAGATGATCCAAGGTTCTTCAGATCCAAAGATTAAAAAGTTGTCCTCACCCTCTAGGGTTGGTTCTATTTATATTGTTAGAGGGATGGCATGTGATCTTTTGCTAGCAGGATACGAAAATATCTTTCCTTTTCCAAGTAGATTTCGAGAAGTGAATCTTCGTCTGCCTGGCACGCCCTATCACACGGCTGTGGGTCAAGCCGTGCCTTCCTCTGTGCATAATTCACGTATCATCTTCCGTGTCCAGTGTGTAGCACGGTCTTCACCACGGCTAGATCTTAGGCCGTACCTTCCTCTGTGTATAATCAACGAGTCTTCTCCTTGGCACGTCTAACTTCCACCACGGCTCCAAGCATGGTTTCTCCATAGCTGACACCACGGCCGTGCCCTAAGACGTGTCTCTCTCTGTTGAAAGTCCTCATTTCCGCCTTTTCGTCCAGTATGTAACACGGTTTGCGCCATGGCCGTGCCTCAAACCGTGCTTCCGATACACGGCCGTGTATTTCAACCGTGTATCTTCCTGTTGATTCAAAACCAAGTACACGGCCGTGTACTTCAATTACACGCCCATGTACTTCCCTCCAGCGGTGTAAATCCTTGTCTTGATCCAAGTTGTAGATGACTTCTCTAATTTACTTGAATTAGCATCCTTGACTCCATTTAACCTGATTTATCACCATAATAGAATTAAGTACCATTTCCTTATGATTTCTATAAAATCAATAATGAATTAACACCATTTATGCTATAAGGATTGAGTATAAAATGGCTCTATCAAGTACCATATACCAAAGAATATAGGGTAACTCCAATAGATGTTTGAATTGAAGTTCTGTAGGCCATGAGGGCAAATGGTAGCATCTTGTGCCAATCTTTATAAGTGATGGTCATTTTGTCAACAATTCTCTTAATGTTCTTGTTGGCTGCTTCTACTACCCCATTCATCTAAGGTCGGTACAAAGTTGAATTTCTATGGTTTATCTTGAATTGTTGACACAACTCTGTCATCAATTTATTGTTGAAGTTGGTGCCATTATCGGTGATGATTGATTCAGGAACTCCATATCGAGCTATTATGTCTCTTTTCATGAATCGTACTATTACTCCTTTGGTGACACTAGCATATGACGAGGCTTCTACCCATTTGGTGAAATAATCAATAGCTACTAGTACGAATCTATGACCATTGGATGCTTTTGGAGTAATTGGCCCGATAATGCCGATTCCCCACACAGAGAACGGCTATGGTGCAAATAATGAATAAAGTTCTTTACGTGGAGCATTTATTTTGTTAATATAGACTTGACACAAGTGACAGTACTTAACATATTTGATATAATCTGATTCCATCGTCAACCAATAGTAGCCCATCCTCATGATTTTTTAGGCAAGCATGTGTCCGTTCATGTAAGGTCCACATACTCCTTCATGCACTTCTTTCATCAGTTCACCTGCCTCTCTTTTGTCCACACATCTCAACAACGTGGTGTCAGGTGATCTTCTATAAAGCACAGACCCACTTAATAAGAAATGGCTTGCTAACCTTCTGAGTGTTCTTTAGTCATTTTTTCTAGCCATTTCAGGATAGTTACTTTCTTAGAGGAAAGTTTTCATATCGTAGTACTAGGGCTTATCATTTTGCGCTTTCTTGATTACCAGACAGTGGACGAACCTATTTTCAATTTCTATTTTCAATAGTTGGACTTCGACTCCCCTTGTTATTTGAATCATAGATGCTAATGTGATGAGGGCATCTGCAAACTAATTTTGAGTCTTCGGGATGTCTATGAAGGTAACTTCCTCGAATTCGTCCATCAGCTTTGTCAAATGTTGATGATATGGCACCGATTTAGGGTTTTTAGTTTTGTATTCTCGTCGTGTTTGTAATATGATGAGTGAGGAATCTCGGTATACATCCAATTCATGGATTCCCATATGGCAAGCCATTTTGAGATCGAGGATGCACACCTCGTACTTTGCAATATTATTAATATACGAAAATGTGAGTCTCGTTGCTAAGGGGAATTGTGTTCCTTCTGGTGATATCAACACTACCCTAACCCCATAGCCAAATACATTGGTAACTCCGTCAAAGAACATTTTCCATTTAAGGTTTTGCTCTGTCTTGTATTCTTTTGCTGGCTTACCCTCTGCTATCAGTATATTTTCATTAAGGAATTGGGCCTGCGATTCTTGGCAATCCTCCTCAATTGGGTGTTCTGCCAACTGATCAACTAATGATTGCCCTTTCATCGAATTTTGATTTATATATGTGATATCAAATTTTGATAGGAGCATTTGCCATTTGGAGATTTTTCCTAACAAAACAGGCTTCTCTGCTAAGTATTTCAAAGGATCATGTCTCATTAATAATTCAATAGGATAGTAGAGCATGTACTATCTCAACCGATACATAACCCAAACCAATGCACAGCAAGTCTTTTCTATTTCAGAATACCTTTATTCCCCTTCTGTGAACTTTTTACTCAGGTAATATATGAACCATTCCCTTCCTTCTTCGTCTTTTTGCCCAGTATACACCCCATGAATTCAAGGAGTATCGTGAGATACAAAAATAAGGGTTTTCCTTGTTTTGGGACTACTAAGACTAGGGGATTGGTAAAGTAATCCTTGATCTTTTTGAATGCTTTTTCGCATTCATCATCCCATTCTACTGTGGTGTTCTTTCTTAGTAGACGGAATAGTGGACGACACTTATCTGTGAGTTATGAGATGAAACGACCTATATAATTCAAACTTCCCTATAAACCTCTTACCTCCTTGATAGTGTATGGAGAGGACATTTCCAATATGGCCTTTACTTTGTCAAGGTCAATTTTAATACCTTCTCGGCTTACGATAAACCCTAACAATTTGCCGGTTGTGACCCTAAAAGTATATTTTTTGGGGTTTAACTTTAGCCAAAACATTCTCAATCGCTTGAATAATTTTCTTAAGATGACCGCATGGCTTTCTTCTCTTTTAGATTTAGCTATCATATCATCGACGTATACTTTAACTTCTTGATGCATCATGTCATGAAGTATCGTGACCATAGTTCTTTAGTATGTAGCCCCAGCATTCTTCAACCGAAAGGCAAAACTTTGTAACAGAAAGTTTCCCATGTTGTGATAAAGGTTGTCTTGGTCTTATCTTATTCTGCCATTTTTATCTAGTTATATCTTGAGAAACCATCCATAAACGAGAAGAGATGATTTCCTACGGTATTATCTACCAAGACATCTATATAAGGTAAAGGGAAGTTGTCTTTAGGTGTAGCTTGGTTCAAGTCTCGGAATTCTACGCATACTCGTACTTTCCCATTCTTCTTTAGAACAGGGGCTACCCACTCTGGGTAGTCGAATACCTCAATGAACCTAACTTCTAACAACTTCTTAACTTCCTCTTTAATTTTTAATAAGATGTCAGGCCTAAATCTTCTCAATTTTTGTTTTTTAGGTTTGAAATCTTCTCTCGTTGGTAGCTTGTGAACTACTATTGATTGATCAAGTCTTAGCATGTTGCCATACGACCAGGCGAATACATCTACATATTCAGTTAATAGCTCAGTTACCTCACACTTTTGCTCACTACTCAAGTTAGCCCCAATTTTAAGGTTTTTGGGCTCTTTTTTAGTTCTTAGATTAACTGTCTCCATTGGCTAGTCAATTGAGATTTTACCTTGTTCATGTTTTCGCTAACTTTCTTCTATCTGCTTCGTGGTTAATAATATCGCTTCCAACGGCTGACCCAGTAGTGTCAGAAACGATATCAATATTTTCATTACTTACCTACGCGAAATGTCCCTAACATTCGATGGTATTGAATCTGTGGGGAAAGTGAGGCGAGAGTGTATAAGTAAAAGAAATAACCTGCAATTTTATTGATATTTATTGAAAAGTTTAAATAGTAATGAAATGATAACCACAACGAAATTTGTTTGTGATTGTTGCCTATTCTCAAGCTGACCTAGTGCTATTCAGAGGATAAGAAAACCAGTTATTAAGAGTTGGATGTCGACTGGATACGTGAGAGGCTAAGCCCTCATTACTGGTACCAGCTTGGATTATTCCCGACTCTTGAGTGATAGCTGGCCACGAAAAAATTTTGTTGAAGGGGTGGAAAATGCATCTAGGTGTCATTCAGCTTCTCTCTCCTTCTACCTCTGACACATCTTACTTAAGCTTCTTTTTTTAAGGTAAGAACGTACCCTAGTCTAAACGTCTCTTGCTGCCCCTCTTTGCTCATGACCATGCCTACTTCATCAAACATTTGGAGCCCTAAATCCTCAAGACCATCCTCCCCAATGTAGGGTATAGTTGTTTCCTTATAGATGGCATAGTCCTATTCACCCAATACGGTGATTATCTGACCATTCGTTGTGAACTTGACCTTCTGGTGGAGACTCAAAGGTATGGCTCCTGTAGTGTGTATCCATGGCCTTCCCAGTAGTAGATTGAAAGACCTTAGTATGTAGAGGACTTGAAATGAGATGCTGAACACTTGTGGGCCAATTTCTACCAGTAAGGTGATTTCCCCCACTATCTCCCTCTTGGAACAGTCGAAAGCTCTAATCAATGTTGAACTTAGCTTGATATTGCTCATGTCAACCCCTAATAGAGGGAAGATCCATTGTCTATGAGGACTCTAGAGACTATTGTGTCCTTACATTTTACCACTATGAAAAGTGGTTTTATGTGTTGATCTCCGTCTTCTCCTAGTTCTTTAGGGGAGAAAGATACTTGATCGATAGTGAAGATTGAATCCACAACATGGCTTAGTCTTTCTGTTGCAATGCCTTCTGGTACCCTAACTTGTTTAAGCACTCTGAAGAGTGCTTCTCAGTGAGGCTCGAATGTCGTGAGAAGGCACATAAGTGATATTTAGGCTGGAACTAACTTTATTGAGCTGCTCTATGATCTTGTACTCACTCGATTTGATCATTTTCGTGAACACGGGGAGCCCTTCTTCTTCTTATTTATCCAATTCAGTGGTAGGCTCTTTGGCAGAGGTCTTGTTTTTAAGATCATAAACCTTTCACGAACGGGTGATTCCTTTTATAATAGAAGATTTTTTCTAATTAAGGGCCCGATAGTCAAACGGTGCTACTTTATACTTTTCTGAGGGTATTGGGACATTAAACACATATCTTTTCTTTGGGACCTTCACTTCCATTTCTTGGCCCTCATAACACCTTATAACTATCGGCTTTGAGTCCGATTTGATCATGTTCACGGAGTCATTTTTCTCCCTTGGTAGGTTGTCCTCCTTTTCAAATTCAGGTCCCCACCTATTAGGTAGCCCATAAGCTGTTGAGGTAAATGAATAATTTACTAGATATTCAAACCTCCCATGTGATTCACCTAAGGTGCCGACTATGGATCTCTTACCAACTACCTCTTCTTTATCTATGATCTAGGGGCTTTATCTGAGACTTTGCGTGGGTAACTTGTTCGATGTGTTGTTGTCTCTACTGGTTTTAGGGGGTCCTTTGATTTAGGGTTCGGCCCTTCAAATGTGATCATGTTAACTGTAAGTTTATGGTTGGGTAGGAGATCAATGTTGACTTTAGGTGTTGGTGCATTGACGAAATCCAACTACATTATCCCTACGTCAATTAGATCTTGGATTTTATTTTAGAGTCTCCAACATCTATCTGTAGAATGTCCTTCCTGCCCCATGTGATACTCACATTTGAGGTTGGGATCGAAATTCCTTAACCTGTATCGATCGTTGGGGATCTCAAAGCTAATCAGATTATCTACTCATAATCGAGCAAAAACCTGGCTGAGCAGGATAGGTATTGGAGTAAACTATCTTGCGGCTCTCGTAGCTTGGGTCTGATTCACCGGTGATTGCTAGATTGAGGTGTTCGTTGCTTAGAACGTTATACGAGACCAAAATCTGTCAACCCTACTTGAATTAACCATACTAATGATAGACTCTTTGGCTTTGCTGCTCCCCATAGGTCTTAGAGATGATGCAACTCTGGGAGAGTCGACAATTTGGAGTTTTCTAGATGTAATGGCATTCTCTATCCGGTATCCTACTGCTACTAACTCCACAAAGCTGGATGATGTCTATCCCACTAGATGTGTGAAATAAGTCTTTTCTAGTGTATTCACAAATATGAATGTCAACTCCTTCTCTAAAATTGGGGTCAACACCCTGGCAGCTTAAGCCCTCTAACGTTAGGCGTATTCTTTGAAGGACTCGTTGTACCTCTTCCATAGGCTTCCTAGATCCATTACTAAAGGGGCAACCTCGATGTTGAACTTCTATTGCTTGTAAAATGCACGAGTGAGTTTATCCCATGTGTTGACTTGATTAAGGTCTAACTGTGCATACCAGATGAGAGTGGAACCCATGAGGCTATCTTAGAAATTTTGCACCATGAGTTGGTCATATTGTGCGTATTTGCTCATTTTCCACATGTATAGCCTTGTGTACATCTTAAGACAACCAATACCATTATACTTTTCAAATTCTGGGACCTTAAACTTCTCTGGATAGGCTTCTTCCCCACAAACTAGTAGACTAGTGATGTCGGTTTGCTCAAAACTATCAGGTCCTTCCAAAGTCTTCATCTCTTCAACCAACTATTGGAAGAGCTTCTTTTCTATTTCCTTTTGTATATCCTCCATTTCCTTTTTTATGTCATTCGAGGTTGGATCGAGATTGACTTTTGATTCATATTTGAATGCAGGGTTGAGATAGTAGTTGATTTCCTCATATTCTGGTGGTTGATTCTCTACTACCTTTCCCTTTTGAGCTCTTGAATGCTTCTCATAAATAGGTTGGGTGGTACGAATGAGGCCAATGCTTTTAATCAAGAGTCAGACTTGTGTAACCAATTGTCGGACCGTTTGTTCTAAGGATACGATCCTTGGATCTAAGGCAGCATTTGTGTTGATGTTGTCATAATGCTCATTATTGTTGCCACTATTAGCCATCTTAGTTTTGGAGCGGGTGTAAATTGGACTCCTTAGAGGGTTTGGTTGTTTAGGAGCTATCTTTGATACCTAGTAAGCATTTACTTAGCTGATGTATGCTTATAAATATGATGCATCTATCACATAGATGTAGAAGGAAATGGGGCCAGCATTTGATTAATGATGTAATACTAAAATTTTATTAATATTGCAAACTTGGAGTTCAGTACTTTGAAAACATAAAAAAGAAAAGAAAACAATATTTGTCTATCCTTCTAATTCTTAGCCTTCTTCTTCTTTGGCTACATAGGTGTTGATTCTCCATTGACGACGACTTCTAATGCTCAAACTCTCACTTGAGCCTTCTCCAATTGAGCTTCCAAGGCTTTGTTTCTTCGGTTAAACTCCTTGAATCTACTCTCCATACGTCTTTTTTATTGTCCGCGGCCTCAAAGTAGACTTCCATCCAAGCTCTGACCTATTCCATATAGGTTTTCATTTCTAGGCCCATGTTGTTTAGTGCAGGCTAAGTAACATCCAAGACCCGATATACCCTTTCTCCCGTCTAGTATAATTGGTTGATCATGAAATCTCTTGTAGCTTGGTGTTTGCCCACTTCCCCATCTAGATCTCCGAGGTCTACATTAGGGCTCTCAATTCAAGCTTCCTATAGAGCTTTGACCTCTACTAGTTTGGTGATTTTCTCAACTACTAACATGCTCAGATTTTGATATTCAAACGTGATTCCTTCCAATGATAGCCTATAAACTATGTCTTGAATAGTACCGAATTGACGAACCACCGAGTTTAGATGATACCCTGTGGACCCATTAAGCCTAACCAATGGAATAGCCTAAAAGTTCCACACATTAGGATAACTTTATTGCAGCAGCTCCACCTAACAATCCAAAGGATGTCGTTGGCATTGAAACCTTTGAGTACTTCCACCTAACTATGGCTAGAAAGATCATCGAGCAGCTTCATCTTTTCTATGCAAGAATCTACAAGATCTACTTGCTGAGCTAATGATTTCTTGACCATGTTCAACCTGAAGCACTTGAGATGGCTCACAAACCAGATTAAGAAGAGGTTGATGTTTAAGCGGAGAATTCCATGACCCTTCTTCTTTACAAAATTCAGATTCTAAATCTGTTCAACTAGTAAGGCTGAGATATAAGATTTCCCTTCCAAGAATTGAAACACCAACTCCGCAACCCTATGGTGGATGTGAAAGATCCCAGTAGGGAAAAGGATGGTTGCAAATGCTGTCAAGATGAAAGCATAAAACCGCCTTTATTTGTAACTCTTGGGATCTCCACATAAGATGTCTTTCTTGCTCCCATCATCACACCAAGCTACGAACCAGGCCTCCAATTCATGGCAATACCCATTGCTATTTCCCAACGCTTGGTGGATCACTGCCTTGTGAATTCCCAGAAGTTTACTGAATATACTGGCTAGCCCAACCTCTAGATCTGGCACATACACCCCATTGGCAAGTGAAGGGGCCTGTAAAAGTTAAGTATATTCCTCTAGGGTTGGCGTGATCTCGTGTGGCCCAATAAAGAAAACTGCGGGCTTAATTTCCCAAAGGTGTGAGATAGCCCGAATCAAGGGCAGGTTGAACTCCATTTTCATTAGTGAGAGGATGGGCCCTATTTTGCCCTAGATAAAGGCCTGCTCCTCAGGGTTGTATAAGGTGAACCAATGGTCCAGTACCAGTTTTGGATCCAAAGGCTTACAGACTCGGATTTCCTAATGGAGGAGACAATCGATTACAGCACTAACCATCTATTAGGATTACAATAGAATTTTCTAATTGGTTAATGATCTGATCGTTCTAACAAGTCAAATCCTATACTCAATCCTAGCTTACGATCAGCTCTCAGGCAAGTATACCTATCAATTAGCAATATAGCACTGGAGTGCAGGTATCGATCCCACAAAGACTTGTAAGTACTAGTACTAACGGTTATCCTACTATCTAACTTCTCACTATTGATGAACTCAATTACCCTAATTACTAATTAAATCTAAAAGGAACGAATTAAATTATTAGATTAAAGATATTCGAATACTCCTTTAGTTAATTCAATTATCTAAACATACCCTACCCAAGTTCCACCACTAATTATCATGCAACTTTTATTCAATTACAAACTTTCCAGTGATTAATACACAACATCTCTGATCTGCGGAGTTTCTTACACTAGATTAAGGTCTTTCTCAAGATCAATAATCCCGAATCCTAATTAAGTCAATTAAGATCTCTCTTTAATTAACATAATTAAGATTGCAATAAAATCTTAGGACTCTCAATTGAACCAGACCACCATGACCTCATTCAATACAGAAAACCTCCTATAACCTATCTCTAGGATTACAAGTAGTCTTTTTATTCATGCTAGATCTACTCTATTAAGAGATTTCTCAATCTTATTAACAGAGATCTAATTCGATCCTAATACTGCGCACATATCAAGATAAACAAACCATGATTGCAACATGAATAAACTCAAAGATCAAGATTAATCATTGAAACATCAACAAATCCATTACATGACAATTAGGGGTTTCTCGAGGGATCAGGTATAAAACAATTAACTACTCATGGATCTAATAAAAAGAACAAAAGAGAAAATATTAGAATCCGTAAATAAACCCATGAGACAAACATAAAGATCTTGGCTTCCATTCTGGAAACTCTTCTAACTTCTCTTCTCTAGGGTTGTTCTCGTTCCTCCTCCCTTCTCCTCTCTCTCTGATTGGTTCTATTTATACTCTTAAGGGAATGGCAAAGGATCTTCAGCTAAAAAGATACGAATATATCTTTTATTTTCCAAGTAAATCTCGAAAAGTGAATAACATACGCCTGACACGCCCACCAACACGGCCAGATTTCAAACCGTGTCTCCCTCTGGTCGATAATCCACAATTCCTCATCCTTGTTCAGTGTGTGGCATGGCTAGAAACACGGCTAGATTACAAACTGTGCCAGGCTCTGGACTCTTCCATTTCTCCTCAGCGTCTGCCATGGCTTCAAGCACACCCATATCACAAGCTGTGCTTCCTTTCCAAGTGACAAATTTCATCCTCAAGCGTGCACACAGCTCATGACACGAGCGTGGCTTTCCCTATGTTGTCCATAAGTAGCTTTTAACTTGATCTTTTGAGCTCCAATCATGCTCCTTTTGTTATCTTTCCACTTCTCTTTAGTATTATACCCTAAAACTGATATATTTATCTGTTAAGTACCGAATCCGCATTGATTGTATTCAAAAAATTACACAAATTCACCATTAACGCCCATGATTTATAAGGATTAATTTACTCTTATCAAATTTCCCCACACTTAAGCTTTTGCTTGTCCTCAAGCAAACACGGATTAAAAAAAAAAAAAAAAACCAAAGGACAAGTTCTCATAAGTTCCAATAATCAAGAAGATATTCCACATCATCGATTTCATGCTACACCCCAATCATTGATAATCTTCACTCAATCTTACCATTAGTTGTATACAAAATACAAATACTAAAATTCCCAAAGCTAATCCAAGTAAATTAAACTATTACCCTTATCATTTAAACTAAAATTCCCAAAGTCAAAATTGCCACAAGATCGAGACTAGTAAAATAAAGTATACAATCCTTTTAACCACTGTTATAAGCAACACAACAGGGACTAAAGGCATTTTGTATCCACTCGTCCCCTAGCTCTTCCTTTTCTGTTTCATCCAATTCTTAAGTTAATCTTGGGAGTTCACCATTAAAGCACTTAACTAAGCTAACCGACCCATGTAACGAACTTTCGATCGATAATCTCGAGTTCATCACTCAAGTTAACAGATGTTATTCCCTCAACGTAGAAGGCGTCCCTAGGATTTACTTGTTCGAGTCCAATTAACTCATTTAATTAATTAATTAATTAATTAAGACGGTTTCCTTGGTCAGTAAGTCCCAGACCAGATGATCTTAGGCTACTAGGTTTTAAGATACCCCTTCAAACCTCTACCATCTCAATCAATTAACTATCATTCATATAAGCTCATTTAAGTTCAGTTTTCTCAGACTTTTCTCACAACCCTTGTAGCGAGCTTTCAACCATTGATTCCAAGTTCATCACTCAAGTCAATAGATGTTATTCCCTAAAAAGGGCATCTCTCAAGCTTAATTACTTGAGTCTATGAGGCCCACTTCTGAACTATTTACATATTATTATATTCTTCAATTACTCCCAACAATTTTTTTTTTCTCAGAAACTTCGTCGAAAAGGAATCACCAAGTTACAAGTATCATTTACTCCTTCACTCCAAGTTACATAGCTCACCTACTAAGCAAAAAGAAGAGCATACTAAACTCACTAGTGACCTTAATCCAATCTCAACTCCCGAAAGTAAAGGTTAAATAACAAGTAAGTTCACTTCACTTGGATTTCATCTTGTAATTTTAGCAACGTATCTCTAATACAAAATAAGAGAATAAAAATTTTTTTTAATTTTCCATGGGGGTATGAACAAATCTCATCAGTCCTTGATTGTCAAAAATCATCATCGAATATACCTTAAATAAGAGGAATTTACATTTTTTATTGCACAACCCTTATATCCTAGTTTCATTTTCCTAACCCCACTTCCCCACACTTATAATAGACATTGTCCCCAATGTCCTCATGAAACACATAAAGGGAAGCAAAGAATAAAAGCAAAAAGAAAACAAAAGGAAAACGAAAACTCCCCTGAACTCTCCTACAATGCAGATCTTTAACAGAAAGTCAGGCAATGCACAAGTAAAGTCATGAGAACCCCTGCTAAACGTAACGGTTTGGTATACTTTGAAAGCCTTGTGGCACGGCTTGTAACTTGGCCGTGCCTGTACCCGTGTCATCCCCTGAAATGAGACACCTTTCACAAATGCCCACACACTTGGGTGTGGCTTAAACCATGTCTTGTCCTCTTCGTTAAAATCTCACCTGCAAAACCACAAATCACAAATATATTGATGATGATAGTAAAAGGAAAACTAACCTAGTAGATGCATGGGTTGCCTCCCAGCCAGCGCTTTTGTTTACCGTCATTGGCTCGACCGAATGAATAGAGGGAGATCAGTTATGGATTTGAATGAGGGTCAGCTCCGCTCTTTCTTCAAAGATCTTCTTGTCTCCTAAGTAATGTTTAAGTCTCTGTCCATTGACCTTGAAAATACCCTTTTCAGGGTGTTCTAACTCCACCGTTCCATAAGGGAAAACGTTCTTGACCCGAAAAGGACCTGACCATTTTGATTTGAGTTTCCCAGGAAAAAGTTTCAACCTAAAGTTGAACAGCAGTACCATACCCCCTTCCTCAAATTGCTTGTGCTGGCGTAACCTTGCGTCATGATATGCTTTGGCTGTCTCCTTGTAGATATTAGCGTTTTCATAGGCCATAAGTCTTAACTCATCAAGCTCATTAATTTGCCTTTTCCTGTGAGCCCCTGACTTGTTGAGATCGAGATTGATAGTCTTGATTGCCTAGAACGCCCTATGCTGAATCTCAACTGGTAAGTGACACGCTTTCCCATATACTAACCGGAAAGGAGTTGTATCAAGTGGTGTTTTGTAGGCCGTCCTGTAAGCCCATAACGCATCGTCTAACCTATCTGCCCAATCTCGCCCATGCTGGAGAGTTGATCTCAATAAGATGCGCTTTAGCTCTCTATTTGTCAACTCTACTTGCCCACTTGTCTGTGGATGATAAGGAGTGGCAAGACGGTGAGTCACTCCATATCTTTTTGAGACTTTTTCAACCTGAGAGTTGCAGAAATGTGTAGCCCGATCACTGATGAGTGCTCGAGGCACCCCAAAGCAGCAAAAGAGCTTCTTGAGGAACTTGACAACCACCCTAGCGTCATTTGTCGGTAGAGCTTGCGCTTCTGCCCACTTAGATACATAGTCCACTACTACCAATATATAGTTGTTTCCATATGAAGGAGGAAATGGCCCCATGAAATCAATACCCCATACATCAAACACTTCGCACTCCAGAATATAGTGCTGTGGCATTTCGTCCCTCCTTGAAATGTTGCCGTCTCTCTGGCATCGATCACATTGAGCCACAAAACTTTGGGCATCCTTGAATACTGACGGCCAATAAAAACCAGCCTCTAGCACTTTGTGGGCTATCCTGTTTGCACCATGGTGTCCCCCAATGGGTCTACTATGGCAATGGCTTAAGATCTCCTATCCTTCCTCATGTGAGACACAATGCCTGATCATTTGGTCTGAGCAATACTTGAACAAGTAGGGGTCTTCCCAATAGTAATACTTCAGGTCGGTAAAGAACTTCTTTTTCTGTTGCTTCGACATGTCCTATGGAATGACCCTAGCCACTAGATAGTTGGCCATGTCCGCAAACCATGGGGACTCCGAACTGTTAACTTTGTCGACGGAATACAAATTCTCCTCAGGAAATCTATTGTTGATATCTTCTTCCTTCAGCTACTTAACATATGGGTTCTCCAATCGAGATAGATGATCCACTGCAAGATTTTCTACTCCCTTCTTGTCTCTGATCTCAAGGTTAAATTCTTGCAATAGGAGTATCCACCTAATGAGGCGGGGTTTTGCATCCGTCTTGGTCATTAAGTATCTCAATGCGGAGTGGTCAGTATACACTATCACCTTAGAAAGAACAAGATAGGATCGGAATTTGTCAAAAGCGAATACTACTGCCAATAACTCCTTCTCAGTAGTGGTATAATTCTCTTAAGCACCGGTTAGAGTTTTGCTGGCATAGTATATCGACTGGAAATACTTATCCTTTCTTTGACCCAGGACAACTCCTACAGCATAGTCACTGGCATCGCACATTAGTTCAAATGGTAGGTTCCAATCTAGAGCCACCGTGATAGGAGCCTTGGTCAGTTTCTCCTTCAGCACCTCAAAAGCTTAGAGACATTCATCATTGAAATCAAAGGCGATGTCCTTCTCCAACAACTTGGTGAGAGGACGAGCAATTTTGGTGAACTCCTTAATAAATCATCTATAGAATCCAACATGTCCCAAAAAACTCCGAATAGCTTTAACCGAAGAAGGTGGGGGAAGTTTGGCTATAGTATCAACTTTGGCATCATCTACTTCAATCCCCTGCTGAGATATTTTATGTGCCAAGACAATACCTTCAGTCACCATGAAGTGACACTTCTCCCAATTCAGAACTAAGTTGGTTTCTTCACAACGTATGAACACCCTTTCCAAATTCTGCAGGCAAGAATCAAATGAATCCCCAAACACGGAAAAGTCATCCATGAATACCTCCATGATATCTTCAACCATATCTTCGAAAATCTCTAACATGCACCGCTAAAAAGTGGTCGGTGCATTACATAACCCAAAGGGCATCCTCCTATAAGCAAACGTGACATAGGGACATGTGAAGGTAGTTTTCTCTTGATCTTCAGGGGCAATTTGGATCTGTTAATATCTCGACATCCCATATAGAAAACAGTAGAACATATGTCCAGCAAGCCTCTCTAACATCTGATCGACAAAAGCCAAAGGAAAATGGTCTTTGCGAGTAGCTTCATTTAATTTGCGATAGCCAATGCAGACTCGCCATCCCGTCACCGTCCTCATTGGTATGAGCTCATTATTCTCATTTGGGACCACCGTCATTCCCCCTTTCTTTGGCACCACCTACACGGGGCTTACCCATGAACTATCAGAAATAGGATAAATTAGCCCAGCGTCTAACAACTTGATTACCTCTTTCTTAACGACTTCTTTCATATTTGGATTAAGTCGTCTTTGAGCTTACACCATTGGTTTGAAATTGTCTTCCATCAGGATTTTGTGTGTGCATAAAGATGGACTAACCCCTTGGATATCCGAGATTTTCCATGCCAAGGCACACTTATGCTCCTTCAAGATCTACAAGAGCTTTTCCTTCTGAACAATGGTTAGCCCGGCTACAATGATGATCGGCAACTAAGAGTCCTTCTCTAAGAAAGCATACTCCAGATAGTCAGGGAGTTGCTTCAGTTCCAGAATTGGAGGATCTTCAATAGAGGGCTTCAATCTGGTAACATCTCCTGCATCAATATTCTCCCTTTTTGTTTTTAACCCAAGTTCTTCCTTGCCATCAAGATGAGTCAACATTTCTTGTACTGCATAATCAGCTGTCTCTTTAATATCACATACTCTCAAACTCAACTCTAATGGATCCTTGCATAAGATATCTTCCACAATGGTATCAGTCAAATCAATTGCATAACAAGTATCATCAGAACTCACCGATTTCTTCATCACAGCCGGTATCTGTACCACTAACTCTCATCTTCCCAATGCGTAGCACTAATCGGCCCTCAGCCACATCAATGATTGCTCGGGTTGTGGCTAAAAAGGGATGTCCCAAGATCAGAGGAACTTCAGTGTCAACATCCATGTCCAAGATCACAAAATCAACCCGGAAGATGAAAGTCTCTACTTTCACTAATACATCTTCAATAAACCCTCTAAGAAACTTCACTGATCGGTCTGCCAATTGAAGACTCATTCGTGTGGGTTTTGGCTCCCCTAATCCCAGCTTTTGAAAAAGTGAATATGGCATCAAGTTTATACTAGCCCCTAGATCTGCTAATGCTTTTTCCATGGGTACCAATGAAACATGGTATGGTGAAACTCCCTGGATCTTTCAATTTCTTTGGAAGCTTATTCAGTAAAATCACGGAACAACCCGCACCAATTGTTGCAGTGGAGATCTCTTCCATCTTCTTCTTATTAGACAGCAAATCTTTCAAGAACTTGGCATACCTAGGCATCTGAGAAAGGGCTTCCACAAGTGGTAAGTTGATGTGTAGCTGTTTGAACAAATCCAGAAACTTACCGAAATGTTCCCAATCTTTGTCGTTCTATAGCCTTGCAAGATATGGCAATGGGGGTTTATAGGGCTAGACGATAGGTGTCTTCTTAGCTTCCGATTCTTTTGTTCTTTCCTTTATAATTCTGCCTTTTCTGCTTTATTAGTGGTCTCACCCTTATCAACAGTCTCATTCCCCTTCCTAACAACAGGAGTTTCCCAACACTTATCTGATTTCACTTCCTTTCCACTCCTAAGAATCACTGCCTTCACGTGTTCCCTTGGGTTAGTCTCTGTATTTCCAGGGAGAGACCCTTATGGTCGCTCAGCAAGCGCTTTGGAGATTTGCCCCACCTGGTTTTCCAAGTTGTGGATTGACGCTTCATGATTTCTTAGAGCTGCCTTTGTGGACTGCTGGCATTGCTCCGACGTTTGAATGAACTTTGCAATCATATCCTCAAGACTAGATTTCTTTTCTTGGAAAGGAGGTGGAGCTAGTCTTTGGAATCCTAGAGCAGGTGCATTACCCCTTGGAAATTGCTTATTACTCCTTGAGAAATTGGGATGATTGCGCCACCCTGGATTATATGTGTTGCTATAGGGATTGTTCTGTGGCCTTGTGGGGTTCCCCACATACTCAACATGCTCTGGCACTTCAGATACTACATTGTTGGAATGAGGTTCAGTTGAGCAGTATTGGGATGGTTGAGATACAACCATCCCTTCAACTTTTGAAGCGAGTGCATCCACTTTTGTTGCAATTGCTGTCATCAAATCGACCTCATAAATACCCGTTGCCCTGTGCTTTTGTCTACCATGGCTCCACTGGTGATTATTTTTTGCCATGTTCTCAAACAAACTCAACGACTCTTCCGGCGTCTTCACATTCAGAGGACCCCCAATAGCAGCATCAACTGTCTGTCGAGTTGCATAGTCAAGCCCATTATAGAAGGTAGAAACTTGCAGCCAGTTAGGCATTTGGTGATGTGGACACCGCCTAAGAAGATCCTTGAATCTGATCCACGCTTCATGCAAGGGCTCGTAGTCTAGTTGGGTGAATGATGTGATATCATTTCTCAACTTGGCAGTTTTCGATGGTGGGAAATAATAGTCCAGGAAAGTCTCTGCCATCTGGGTCCAAGTGGTTATGGAATCTCGGTTTAGTGAACTAAACCACTACCATGCTTTCCCCCTGAGAGTGAAAGGGAAAATTCGCAATTTCAACGCTTCCTTAGATACCTCGTTTTGCTTGACAGTTGCGCAAATATCCAAGAACATCTGGATGTGCGCATGAGGGTCGTCATCAGGCAAACCGTCAAACTAGCATTGATTGTGAATCATGTGCATTGTAGAGGCCTTGATTTCGAAGTTGTTGGCCTCTATTGCCGGTTGCACAATACACGAACCAATGCTGCCCAGAGTAGGTCGGGCATATTCAACCATCATCCTTCGTTCATCTGCCATTGGTTCAGCTTCTGTGTTACCACTAGTGATAGAAGCTTCCTTGTCGGCCACTAATGTTGCTTCTTCACTTTCCAAAGGTTCGTCGAAATTCAAATTCCTTACTATCTCCTCAGCACTTTTCAATCGCCTTCTAAAGGTTCGGCCAATCTCAAGATCAAGGTCAAGAAGCTTAGATGAAGAGCTCCTTGTCATAAACTGCGAAAAACAAATGATGAACTTAGTTTCCTCAACAAATTTGAATGGAAACACGAATGAAACTAAGAGAAATAATTAACAATAAAAAAAAATTATAGTTAAAGTAGTAGGCGTCAAGTTTTCCTAATATTAAAAGTCCCCGGCAACGGCACCAAAAACTTGGTTAACGATCTGATCGTTCTAACAAGTCAAATCCTATACTCAATCCTAGCTTACGGTCAGCTCTCAGGCAAGTATACCTATCAATTAGCAATATAGCATTGGAGTACAAGTATCGATCCCACGAAGACTTATAAGTACTAGTACTAACGATTATCCTACTATCTAACTTCTCACTATTGATGAACTCAATTACCCTAATTACTGATTAAATCTGAAATGAATGAATTAAATTATCAGATTAAAGATATTCAAATACCCCTTTAGTTAATTCAATTATCTAAACATACCCTACCCAAGTTCCACCACTAATTATCATGCAACTTTTATTCAATTACAAACTTTCCAGTGATTAATACACAACATCTCTGATCTGTGGAGTTTCTTACACTAGATTAAGGTCTTTCTCAAGATCAATAAACCCTAATCCTAATTAAGTCAATTAAGATCTCTCTTTAATTAACATAATTAAGATTGCAATAAAATCCTAGGACTCTCAATTAAACCAGACCACCATGACCTCATTCAATACAGAAAACCTCCTATAACCTATCTCTAGGATTACAAGTAGTCTTTTTATTCATGCCAGATCTACTCTATTAAGCGATTTCTCAATCTTATTAACAGAGATCTAATTCGATCCTAATATTGCGCACATATCAAGATAAACAAACCATGATTGCAACATGAATAAACTCAAAGATCATGATTAATCATTGAAACATCAACAAATCCGTTACATGACAATTAGGGGTTTCTCGAGGGATCAAGTATAAAACAATTAACTACTCATGGATCTAATAAAAAGAACAAAAGAGAAAATATTAAAATCCGTAAATAAACCCATGAGACAAACACAAAGATCTTGGCTTCGATTCTGGAAACTCTTCTAACTCCTCTTCTCTAGGGTTGTTCTCGTGCCTCCTCCCTTCTCCTTTCTCTCTGATTGGTTCTATTTATACTCTTAAGGGAATGGCAGAGGATCTTCAGCTAGAAAGATACGAATATATCTTTTATTTTCCAAGTAAATCTTGAAAAGTGAATAACATACGCCCGACACGCCCACCAACACGGCCAGATTTCAAACCGTGTCTCCCTCTGGTCGATAATCCGCAATTCCTCATCCTTGTTCAGTGTGTGGCACAGCTAGAAACACAGCTAGATTACAAACTGTGCCAAGCTCTAGACTCTTCCATTTCTCCTCAGCGTCTGCCACGGCTTCAAGCACACCCATATCACAAGCCGTGCTTCCTTTCCAAGTGACAAATTTCATCCTCAAGCGTGCACACAGCTCATGACACGGGCGTGGCTTTCCCTATGTTGTCCATAAGTAGCTTTAACTTGATCTTTTGAGCTCCAATCATGCTCCTTTTGTTATCTTTCCACTTCTCTTTAGTATTATACCCTGAAACTGATATATTTATCTGTTAAGTACCGAATCCACATTGATTTTATTCAAAAAATTACACAAATTCATCATTAACACCCATGATTTATAAGGATTAATTTACTCTTATCAGTAATCACAAATGAAATCTCTTACAAAATATCATTAATGTATCTGAACTCCAGAAAAACAAGGAAATTACACCATTAATCATTTGCTAGTCCATGACTTCATGTATGCTAGGTAAGTGGGTTCTAAAAGGTCCCCAAGTTCTATAGCCTCCTACATTCTGAAACAAATGGATCTCAAGCCTTATTAAAGCATTAGGTAGGGTAGCCTAATCGGCCTCGAGTGGTAATTATTTCACTTCACCCAGAATTTACACAATGGCTCCCCATCCTAGGGTCTTAAGATGGCCTAGGTCTGATCGCATCTAATCACACAATTGCATGCATAGAAATTCAATAATAATAATAATAATAAACTAATTTTATTAAATCCCTGGATCATAAGTAAATACAAACATTAGTGCAAACAATATTTTACAACATAAAAGCTAATTAAGGATATCTAGAAATGATGATTTCAGAAGGTTTAGGTGGCTAACCCACTAGAGTTCCCCAGCGGAGTCACCATCCTATTGAGTCTAATTTTAAAATTTTATATTGTCTCCCTAATTCGATTCATATTAGATCATATGCTCATCCAATATAAATCCTCGACTTGAACTAGGAATTTCATTATTTATTTAGAGTCACCACCCAATTGAAGTTGGGAAAAAATTATGAAATTAGAATTAATTTAGCAAATTAATTCTAATTTGAACAACTAGTTTACGAAATCTCCTCTTTTTATTTTTTATAAAAAGAAAAAGAAGAAGAAAGAAAAAAACCAGAGATTCTCGACCCGGGGGCTATTATATTAAAATCCTAAAGTTACCACCTTTATTACGTGAATATATCTTTTCAAGCATAAAAAGAAAAATATTAGAAAAATTGATATAATGATTATACTAACAATGATTTGAAAATATATTTTTATTCTTTTTAGAGTTGTCCCATAAGGATGCCTACGTACCCGTTATTCAAGATCAAGCAGGCCATAGTTCGCTTTTTATAAGACTTTAGTGGATTAGTTAATTTTAATTATGAAAACATACCAAGTTTACGTTTATTACCATTTAAATTTATTTAGAGAAATTTCTAAGCCTAAGCTTTAGATTTTTTTTATCTTTAAAAAACCTAAAACCTCTAATTTAAAAAAAAATAATTATATTTTTTATGAAAAGAAGTTTTCTAAGTGATAAAAATATTTATTATTTTTTAATTAATTTTTAATTTTTATTCTTAATCTAACTTTTATTAATTCTTTTATTAATTATAATAGACATATATATTTATTTATTAAAACTCCAAACCTAATTCTAATAAAAAACATTATTTTATTATTTTTGTCATTTCATTTTTTATTTTTATAATAGTAAATGAATAAATAAATAAAAATAATAATAAGAAAGGAGGAATCTGGCTAACCTGGACACAGGTCGGATCGAATCAGGTTGGGTCGGCTCAGGTCGGGTCGAATCACTCATGGCAATCGAAGGCCTTCGACAGTGGCATTCTGGTGGCTATTGAGGAGTTGAAACCAAGGTTTTCAAAGGTATGGGGTCAAGTGGTGGCGTCAAGTGGTGGTGTCACTTTGCACTAAAGACTACTCTTGGTAGCGATTCTGATGGTGGCTAACAGTGGGGCTTGAGAAAGAAAAGAAGAACTCTGGCGAAGGCTTCGGCTTACGTATTTCTCTCTCTTTTTTCTCTTTTGATCGTTTCCCCTTCCTCCTTTCATCAAGTCCTATTTATAGACTCACAAAAATCCTCCGAATATGCTCAGATCTGATGTGTAGTTGAGACCTATCTTCATCCGTTTTTCTTTGATTTTGATTAGTGTTAATCTTTGATTTTTGTTAAGAATGATGTTAATTTGATGGTGTTTATCCTATTTTAGTTAAAATTATGTTAGATTTGTTCAAAAAATCGAATCAAAACGGCCGAATTCCACTTCTCCCATGTCGACGCCGATCTCGGACAGAGGTAAGAGACAAGTACACGCTAAGTGCGTGCACTCGTGTCGTCCAATCGTATATTGCCATGTGGTAGCTAGAAGAAAAAAATTGCAAAACGGCATGAAGTGCCTCCCCTAAGTTTTGAACCCGTGACCTTAATGTCTTTTATTGTTATTTCTACCTTCATTTTCCAAAATTGGTGTATTATTCCTATTTATTTTATTTTTTGTCATTATTTTTCCTTCATTTCTGAAAAATAGAAAAAATTAAAAAAAAAAACATTAATTATGATTAGGGGGCAAAAATGGGGTGTTTACAAACACCAAGTAAGAATATTACAATATGAGATTGATTAGTTTTTCTTGGTTTTTCTTAAGTTAGGTCAACATCCATCTACTTAGAGGAGGGAGGCTTAAACTGGCTACTTTCTAAAGCCTATAGTTTGAATTTGTGCTGATAATATATTGATGTTGCTAGGTTAGTTATCGCCTACATTAGAGTGCATGTTCCGTGACTCTAATTTGTATGTCTTAAGTATTGTTGTGTATGTATTATATTAGGGACTCTTTTATCATTTCTATGTTTCTCTATAACTTTCCTATATTAGCTTACCATTATGTATATATACAATATTGGTACATTGTAATTACTATTAATCATTGAATATAATACATATCATTTATATTTATGTTCATGATATCAAAACTGAAATAAACCCTAATATAAAATTAATTTTCTTTTATCCCTTATCAATCATCTTCTACAAGCATCTACTATTGTTTCTGACCATCGAGATGACATCCTAAAGACCATCACTAGCTAGTATCAAGAACTCTTCTTCATTTGTTCTTTTGGTTATTGTGACTTCAAGGATTGCAATTACAAAAAGCTTAAGGTATCAGTCACCTATCGATCATGATGTTAAAAGGACTCCAAAAACCCGATATCCAATCCAATTAATGATCCTTCCACCAACAACATCAATTCTTATCAGTTCATCTAACCTTTCAAGCTTATGAACAAAAGACAATGCCACAGGCGAACCACCCTTACATAATATAACCTTAGAATCCTCACAATTGGCTAACTACCAAATTTGTATTAATCGCAAAATCGTAAGCACTATCATTTTTTAATAAGAAAAAAGAAGAAGAAGAAGAAGAAGAAAACCACCTCTCCACTATCATCTTATTATATCTCCCATTAGAGTAGTGGACAATAGCATCACCATGGAGGAAGCCAAAGTTATCACTTACTCCTCTATGTCTTCTCCCACCACTAATGCCATCCCCATAGCTCTCCACTTACAGACCATTGTCTCTCCCTCTCAGGGCCAAGTTATGGTAATAATCATTCAAGAAATAGGAGGTGTGGTCAATCTCCTCCTTATGACACTACTCACCCCACCAATGCCTCTTAGCTCATCTATCAAATTTGCAACAAACATGGTCATTTTACCTTTTAGTGTCACCACAAGTATAACAAGTCATATGTGGATGTGCCCTAATCATCCACCACTTTCTCCCTTGATGAATCCCATGACTTAGTCTGGTATCCCGATTCCAGCACCACTTATCACATGACTCTAGATGCAAGTATACTCACTAACTTGACACCATATGTTGGTTTTGATGAAGTCTTTATAGGTAATAGTGCCTCTCTACCAATATCTCACATAGGTAGCTTCACCATTTGTATTCATGGTCATACTCTCTATCTCAAAAATGTTTTACATATTTCATCTCTCACACATAATCTCCTATCCATCATCAAATTATGTAGGGATAACAGTTGCACTGTCAATTTTAGTGACTCTCACTTTTGTGTTAAAAACTCCCAAATTGGTAAGACTCTTCTCTAGCATCCAACTAAATGTCCTTTATATCCCATCACTTTATATCCAATTTCATCTCCCCAATCTCTTATCGCGTCAACTATCACTAGAGAAGTTTGGTACTCTTATCTATTGCATCCCCATACAAGAATCCTCAACAAACTTGCTTAGCATCAAGTCATTCAAGTACAATTCTTCTCTATGTCTACTAGTCTTTGTCACTCATGCTATGTCAAAAAGTCCACTCATCTTCCCTTTCAACATTTATCTCACAAAATACAAAAGCCCCTAGATTTAATTCATTTTGATGTATGGTAATCACCCGTTAAATCAAATCAAGGATTTTGCTATTATGTAGTCTTTGTAGATAGCTATACTCAATATTCTTGAATCTTTCCAATGCATAATAAAAATGAACTCCTATCACATTTTTAGTAACTCAAAACTTTGGTTAAAAATCAATTCTATAATCATATCAAAATCTTTCATAGCAATGATGGTGGTGAATTTGTTAATAAGGCTTTGATTACCTTCTTACGTGATCAAGGTATACAAATTCAACTATCCTATCCTTATACTCTCCAATAAAATGGGATTATTGAATGCAAACATCACCACATAATTGACTTAGCTTGTACTATTTACCTTCATGTAAACCTACCCCTTTCCTTTTGAGTTGATGCTACCCTTACTACTGTTTACACCATTAATCAACTGCCTTTAGCCACACTTGACTACAAACTACCTTTTAAACTTATGCACTACATGTCACCCAATTACCAATTCCTTCGCACATTTAGATGCCTCTACTTTCCCAACATGACCTATAGTGCCCTAAACAAACTCTCCCTTTGTTCCACTTCCTACAAATTTATTGACTACACTTGTAACCATAAAGGCTATCGCTGTTTAAATCCTACATCCGGGCGTGTTTACATAAGCCACCATGTGGTGTTTTATGAGTGTGATTTTCCTTCTACTAAAGTAGTATTACCCACTAGCTCTAACACTACAGCCAATAACTCAATTCCACCCTTACCTTCACCATCCTAACCAATACCCTACAACACTGATCTCCTACCACTACTACTTTACCTCCTCCCATACCAGCTTCCTCCTCCTACTTAACTTCTCTCACTTTCGTGGCTTCACCCCCAAATATGTTACCTTCCACACCATCCTCACCTAAACCCATTGCTACCCAATCACCAATTACACATATTTATCATTGCTCCAAACCTCTTGCCATCCTTATTTATATTCCACCTACATCGATTCCTCTCACAACCGCTCAACCACATACTCCTTCTACCTCATCATCTTATACTCTCCCCAATCCATCCTCCTCCTCCTTCACATAACCCTCTCTAAAATTACCTCCTCAAGCCATCACTCCCACTTCTACAATCGTTACCTTCTCTACTTAACCCATACTTTACATCCATACTTGCTTTGAATCCAACATCACAAAACCCTGCACCATTCTTAACCTACACACACAATCTTTTTTATATAAGCCTCAACACTATAGCATCACCCTTTGTGATGTGCCTACATGCAAAACTAATTTGAAAGACAATTAGACAATGTCAATCAAACTAGTTCAACAATTGCACAATTCATCAATATTTATAAACCAATTCCCACAACAAGGACGTGACTAAGAATGAATCCAAGTAAGATGATGCTCTGATACTGATGGGTGTCGAATCCAACAAAAATAAAACCTACTCTTAGACAATTATATGATTTGCATATAGTGGTGAGTAGGATCGAATCCACAGGGATTGGTTAAAGATATTTCTATTCAAATGGCATAAAGAGGAAGAGAAAACGAGGGGGGGTTTTGTTTATGAATCAAAATAAAGTCGAAACAAGATAATAGAATCGTATATTGATAAAAGCCTAGCCAAAGGAATCAAGATAGTTTAATTCAAGGAATTGATCATCGATGCAAATGTTTTCTATTCTTATTCCTAGATAAACTGGTTATGGTTATTAATAAGCTCTAACAACCTATCTCTCCGTACTTCCTCGATAACCAAGAGAAGCTCTTTGATTATTTTCTTATCGATTAACAACCCCAGACAAGCGCTTAAGATTTAATCTACCAATAGCATTAAAAACTAGAGAGACCACCAATTCATGCCAGTAGATTATAAGATAACCTATTTAAACATGATCATACACCTCCATAACATGAATTCGATCATCTCTTTTATAACCAAACATGTTATTGTGTCACTAAGACTAGAACAATCAAACAATTACGGATTTGACATGCTAGTTGACAATATATTAACTTGCTAATTGAGTAGAAGAGCTCTAATTCATACCAATCAACAAAGATAATAATGACAAAACGATCAGAAGATATATGAATATCCAAAAACAAAGAATAGAATAAATACAAGTCAATTAGACCTCACAATTCGTGGAGAATTAAACATCTATGACCCTTTGGCTAGAAAAGTAGCTTAGCTACTCATGTTCATCAACAAAAAAAAAAATAAAAAGTAGAAACATGATGAACCCGGTTGCCTGCTCTGCCTCCAAGATGATCCAAGGTTCTTCAAGATCCAAAGATTTTTTCTAACCCTCTAGGGTTAGTTCTATTTATATTGTTAGAGGGATGGCATGTGATCTTTTGCTAGCAAGATACGAAAATATCTTTCCTTTTTCAAGTAAATTTCGAGAAGTGAATATTCGTCCGCCAGGCACGCCCTACGACACGGCTAGATTTCCAACCGTGTCTTCCTCTGTGCATAATCAACAAGTCTTCATCCTTGTCCAGTGTATACCACGGCCTACACCACGGTTAGATTCTAGGTCGTATCTTCCTCTAGTCAAAATTCCACAATTTCTTCTCCTTGGCACGTCTAGCTTCCACCACGGGTTCCACCACGGCTTCAAGCACGGTTTCTCCTACGGCCAGATCATAAGTCGTGTCTCTCTCTGTTGAAAGTCCACATTTTCCGCCTTCTTGTCCAGTGTGTAACACGGTTTTCACCATGGCCGTGCCTCAAACCGTGCTTCCCCCTAGGCAGATACACGGCCGTGTACTTCAACCGTGTATCTTCCTGTTGATTCAAAACCAAGTACATGGCCATATACTTCAATTACACGCCCATGTACTTCCCTTCGGCGGTGTAAATCCTTGTCTTTGAACCAAGTTGTAGATGACTTCTCTAATTTACTTGAATTGGCACCCTTGACTCCATTTAACCTGATTTATCACCATAATAGAATTAAGTACCATTTCCTTATGATTTCTATAAAATCAATAATAATTTAACACAATTTATACTATAAAGATTGAGTATAAAATGGCTCTATCAAATTCCCCCACACTTAAACTCTTGCTTGTCCTCAAGCAATTACATCAAATCAATTGAGAAATCTGTCATAGATTATACAAACTTTCTTTTCATCATTCCAAGCATCTATTCATTTGTAATTCATGACTTGTAGTTTTAATGTCTACTACTTCAACCAAACTAGTTTCCTGTGATCAAATTACCATGGACAAAATTTAATAGCTAATCTAAACAAAACAAACTTTAATCCTCATGTTTAGCAAAAGAATTTTTATTCCAAAAGTAAATATTTAATCCATTGAGGAAAAACATCCAATTAAACTTCATTGGATATTAGCAAACATATAATCCTTGCAGCATAAAGTAAAAGCACATGGTATCAGCTCTTTTCAAGATATTCTCCCTTTTATACATCTTTGTTTTATTCAATGAATGTTTACATTCATGTTTTTTTTATTTATTCAAGCATCTATTTTGACGGGTTTTTGTCCGCTTCTTTTCATGAACTTTTGCCTTTTTCGCCCTTATCGTTATAGAGAGTTCATTGAGTCGGCAACATCCCGAGCTCATCACTCAAGTGACCAGGTTTTAAGATACCCCTACGGACTCTTCCTCACTCTAACATTCAAGTTTGAATACTCTTAACTCAATTACTTGAATCATTGGAGTAATGGCTATGCTTGATTCTTTCTTTTTCTTTTTCTTTTTTTTTTAAGTTTTATGATTGCTTTACAAACAACTTCAAAGAGTATATAGTAACTAATATAACCTAGAAGTAAACTTGTTTATTTTTCACTTAAGGACTCGACCTACTCTTAGACTTCCAATTCTAAAGCTAAATACAAGGTAAATTTGTTTCTTAAAGATTTCACTACTTAATTTTAACCAAGTATTCTAATCACAGCAGTGGGTGAGTAAAGCATTTAAACAAGTCAATTTCACATATTGTAGATGCTTATTACAACATTTAGTACAATCTCTAGATTTCATGATAATTTTGAAAAAATTTGGCTTAAAATTGCTTAAGGACAAACAATCAGAGTATAAGTCAGTTCTCTATTCTCTATATTTTATTATCCCCTCCCCCACACTTAGCTTGAGCAGTGTCCTCACTGTTTCTAATTCAGCACAATTGAAAAGGAATTAACAACTCAAGGAACATTAGAAATAAGAGAAAGGAAATACTGGTACTTCCCTGGTATTGGAGTTCTCCCCTTAAGCTCTGGAAAGTGTCATATGATTATGTGTATCCTTGCTGCAACTAATCCAAAGAGATCAAGACAACACTAAAATCAAACACAACTAAAACAAAACAAAACTAAAGCAAAACAAAACTAAAATTGAATTGAATTTATTTTATTTTATTTTTTTTACATGGGTTGCCTCCCATGAAGCGCCTTTCTTTAACGTCTTTGGCTAGACGTTCCTGGCTAGATGTTCGGATAAGGATTTTGATTCCAGCTTTGGTGCCTGTGGTGATGGGTTAATAACATCCGCAACAAAAACAGTGGAGATATCGCTAGGATGTTTCATGACATCATAAATGTTAAATTTAATCACTTTACCATCAAATTCCATAGTGGGGGTGCCATCATTTACATCAATTTTTGTTTTAGAAGTCTTAAGGAATGGTCGCCCTAATAATATCAGTGATGAAGTATGAGAATCACTATTGTCCATGTCAAGCACATAAAAATCAGTAGGAAAAACCAACCCATTGACTTGAACTAAAACATCCTCTAGAACTCCCTTAAGATAAACATTGGACCTGTCAACAAGTTGAACAATAACACCCATTTCCTTCAAAGGACCAACATTTAAATGTTGATAAACAGACAAAGGCATGACATTGATAGAAGCTCCTAAATCACACATGGCTTTAGCGATTCCAATATTACCTATTTTGCAAGGAATGGTAAACATACCTGGATCCTTACATTTAGGAGGAAGCTTCTTCTGAATAATAGCTGAAACATTTTCACTCACACTAATCTTTTCATTACCTTTCAGCTTCCTTTTGTTAGTGCACAAGTCTTTGAGAAATCTAGCATAGCGCGGTATTTGCTTAATTGCATCAAGCAAAGGAATATTTACCTCGACTTTGCGAAAAGTTTCCAGAATCTCTTTTTCTGCCGCTTCATTCTTGGATTTCGCCAATCTGGAGGGGAAAGGAGGTGGTATCAATGTGACCTTTGATGGCTCAACTAGAGACTTGCTAATCTGGTTGTCTTGCTAGTTCGGAGTTGAATTTTCTTTCTTAGTCTCTTCCCCAAGAGTAGATAGGTGTCCTTTCTTATTTGATCCCTGCAATTTTGTTCCACTTCTCAAGGTAATTGCATTAACACTTTGCTTCGGGTTTGTAATAGTTTGAGAAGGTAACTTACCTTGAGTTTCTAATCTGTTTACAGTAGAAGCAAGTTGGCTTACCTGATTCTCCAAGTTTTGAATGCTTTGCTTTGTTTCCTCTGAAATTGTTTGGTATTAACAGCAAGAGACTTAACAATATCCTCAAGAGACATACCTGAAGTGGAAGGAGCTTGGGGTACTTGGTGTGATGGCTTAGGCTGGAATTGTTGGAAATGTTGAGGGTTATTGCCATATCGGAAGTTAGGATGATCCCTCCATCCAGGATTGTAAGTATTCGAGTAGGGGTCATACTTCCTTTGTGGTTGTCCTAGGAATGCTCCTACAGCATTGGCGTGTTCATGGTTGTCATCTTGTAATGTGGGGCACATGTTGGTAAGATGATTAGGAGCAGCACAAATTCCACAAGCCTTCACCTGCTGTGTTTTTCCAAGAGCTATCTGCTGCACAAAGGAGGTTAGGTTAGAAATTTGATGTTCAAGGTTAGACACACTTACCTCATTTACCTTCCTTGAAGATGTATCATGCCTATACCCAAATTGTTGCGAATTGGCAGCCATAATGGAGATCAATTCCCTAGCTTGACCAGGGGTTTTGTTTACTATGGCGCCTCCACTTGCAGCATCCATCATCTTCCTCTCCATAGGAAGTAGGCCTTCATAGAAGTATTGGATGAGAAGTTATTCAGATATCCCATGTTGTGGACAGCTTGCACAAAGTTGCTTGAACCTCTCCCAATACTCATGAACAGTCTCGGTGTCCCTCTGTTTGATACCACAAATTTCTCTTCTTATACCAGCGGCTCTGGATGCGGGGAAGAATTTGTCCAAGAAGAGTCTGACCATATCTGTCCAAGTGGTTATAGAACCTGGAGGCAAATAAAACAACCAATCTTTAGCTTTAGTACTTAAGGAAAACAGAAAAGCACGTAGCTTGATTAGATCATCGGTTATTCCTTGCGGCCTCATACTAGAACACACTATATGAAACTCTTTCAAATACTTGTGAGGATCTTCATTCTCAAGACCATGAAAGGTGGGTAGTAGATGTATCAACCCAGATTTTTACTCGAATTCAACAGCTAGTTCGGGGTAGTGAATACAAAGTGGTTGTTGATTCACATCCGGTGCAGCCAATTCCCTTAATGTTCTCTCGGGATTTGCCATATCGTCTTCTTTTTCAGAATCAAAGGATGAGTCAGACAAATCCGATGCTAAGTTCAATCTAGTGGATGATCTAGCTTCTTGTCGCAGCCTCTTTAGAGTCTTCTCAATCTCCGGATTATAAGTTAGTTCACCTGTCTGAGAAGAACGAGTCATACAAGAATAGAAATAAATTTGACACCAATCCCCGGCAACGGTGCCAAAATTTGATGGGTGTCGAATCCAACAAAAATAAAACCTACTCCTATACAATTATATGATTTGCATATAGTGGTGAGTAGGGTCGAATCCACAGGGATTGGTTAAAGATATTTCTATTCAAATGGCATAAAGAGGAAAAGAAAACGAGGGGGGGTTTTGTTTATGAATCAAAATAAAGTCGAAACAAGATAATAGAATCGTATATTGATAAAAGCCTAGCCAAAGGAATCAAGATAGTTTAATTCAAGGAATTGATCATCGATGCAAATGTTTTCTATTCTTATTCCTAGATAAACTGGTTATGGTTATTAACAAGCTCTAACAACCTATCTCTCCGTACTTCCTCGATAACCAAGAGAAGCTCTTTGATTATTTCTCTTATCGATTAAACAACCCCAGACAAGCACTTAAGATTTAATCTACCAATAGCATTAAAAACTAGAGAGACCACCAATTCATGCCAGTAGATTATAAGATAACCTATTTAAACATGATCATACACCTCCATAACATGAATTCGATCATCTCTTTTATAACCAAACATGTTATTGTGTCAATAAGACTAGAACAATCAAACAATTACGGATTTGACGTGCTAGTTGACAATATATTAACTTGCTAATTGAGTAGAAGAGCTCTAATTCATACCAATCAACAAAGATAATAATGACAAAACGATCAGAAGATATATGAATATCCAAAAACAAAGAATAGAATAAATACAAGTCAATTAGACCTCACAATTCGTGGAGAATTAAACATCTATGACCCTTTGGCTAGAAAAGTAGCTTAGCTACTCATGTTCATCAACAAAACGAAAATAAAAAGTAGAAACATGATGAACCCGGTTGCCTGCTCTGCCTCCAAGATGATCCAAGGTTCTTCAAGATCCAAAGATTTTTTCTAACCCTCTAGGGTTAGTTCTATTTATATTGTTAGAGGGATGGCATGTGATCTTTTGCTAGCAAGATACGAAAATATCTTTCCTTTTTCAAGTAGATTTCGAGAAGTGAATATTCGTCCGCCTGGCACGCCCTACGACACGGCTAGATTTCCAACCATGCCTTCCTCTGTGCATAATCAACAAGTCTTCATCCTTATCCAGTGTATACCACGGCCTACACCACGGTTAGATTCTAGGCCATGTCTTCCTCTGTCAAAATTCCATAATTTCTTCTCCTTGGCACGTCTAGCTTCCACCACAGGTTCCACCACGGCTTCAAGCACGGTTTCTCCTACGGCCAGATCATAAGCCGTGTCTCTCTCTGTTGAAAGTCCACATTTCCGCCTTCTTGTCCAGTGTGTAACACGGTTTTCACCATGGCCGTGCCTCAAACCGTGCTTCCCCCTAGGCAGATACACGGCCGTGTACTTCAACCGTGTATCTTCCTATTGATTCAAAACCAAGTACACGGCCATATACTTCAATTACACGCCCATGTACTTCCCTCCGGCGGTGTAAATCCTTGTCTTTGAACCAAGTTGTAGATGACTTCTCTAATTTACTTGAATTGGCACCCTTGACTCCATTTAACCTGATTTATCACCATAATAGAATTAAGTACCATTTCCTTATGATTTCTATAAAATCAATAATAATTTAACACAATTTATACTATAAAGATTAAGTATAAAATGGCTCTATCAGATACCAAATTATGATGTGCCTAAAACCAAGATCTAAGCACATGCAAATGAACCAAAGGCACAACTTCAATTCACAAGATCAAACTGGTTCAAAGGGGAGAAACATTTGCGTGAACCCTAATTGAGGAATGCTGAATCAAATGATAAAATCAAGGAGATAAAATCCACATAGATAATAATCCTCAATTAAATCAATTAACCAACTTAAATTCCAAGAGAATCCCAATAAACAATACACAAATTCAAACCGTGATCCTCCTTACAACAAAGAAGTTCCACCCCACAAGTATAATTACAAATTGATGGAATTAACAAGTGCTAAAAACCAATCAATTATGAAATGATAGTTTGATTACAAATGCAATAAAAAATCTGACCAAGAAGACTTCAATCTAACCCTAGATATGACTCATTAGAGATGAAAAGAAAACACAAAAATAAAAAATTGATATGACTCACAATTTCCCCTTGTAGCACTCGCCACAATTCCAATTCTTGGGATTGAAATTGATAAGAGAAATTGAACTAGGAAGAACCCTAATTCCCTCACGAAAAGTGTTTGTCTAATTCTGAAAAATGGCTTCCTCAAACCCTACTTTAAGCAAGTATTTATACTTGCTCCCTTTAGAGTTAGAAATGCACAAAATTACAACTATGCCACTTTTAGGATGGCCGATCCTAAAACTCAATTACAACCAAATAAAAGTGTCCCAAAATTATTACAACATAAATAGTCCAAGTAAATAAAAAATATATATATATATTAGCCTTCAAGATGCTAGCTCTTCCATAGGATTCATTGGCCCAACTCATGACCAGTTTAAGTCGGTCTATGGATAACCTACAAGCTGAGTTTTAGTGAGTTTGTCCATCACCCTGTAAAGCCTGATAAGTGTGCCTGTTGGAATATATAATACATAAATAAGATAAAAGAGGTTAGTAAACGAATAATTCCAGAGTTGATTTGCTCAAAATGGGCCTTCATCGCCAAGATTCAAAATCCTTTGGTTTTTACCCTAATGATAGGTCTTGTCGGATTTTGATTCCTATCACTTTGAGACCTTAAGGGGGCAACAACCATACAAGAGGAGTTTGACTCTCTTCTTAAGAACAAACCTGGGTTTTAATACCTCCTCATCCATACCAAAATGTTGTTAACAACACCTAAAAACTTCATATAAAATATAATGCTGAGGGGCAAATCGAGCATTACAATGTTAGCCTCATTGCCTAAAGGTTCACTTAACAAAAAGGAACAAACTATATTAAAACCTTTAGCCCAGTTATCAAACCCACAACCATTCATTTTATCTTCTCTCATGATGTCTCTTCTAATTAAGATATTTGAAAACTTGATGTTGAGAATACCTTTCTCTATGGTCACCTCACTAAGGTCATCTTCATGAAATAACCCCTAAGATTTATTCATTGGCACTACTCACACCGTGTTTATCAACTAAAGAAATCTCTTTATGATATGAAACAGGCTCCTCATGCCTAGTTTCATCACTTCAACAGTTTCTTATTACAATTGGGGTTTTGTCAAAACAAAGTTAGCATGTTTATCTATATTCTTTATAAGGGTTTTGACACTCTAGTTCTTTTTCTTTATATTGATGACATCATATTTACTGTCAGCAATACTTCACTTCTTAACAACTACATTTCTAAGCTCTCACGTCAATTTGCCATAAAAGATCTCAGTTCCCTACATTTCTTACCTGGCATTCAAGTTGGTCATACCTATTAGGGTCTCCACTTGTCTCAATCATAGTTTATTCATAACCTCCTCAAACGTCATCATATGCATCTTTCTAAACTAGTCAAAACCCCACTATCAGCCCGAAGTCATCTTAGTGCGCATTGTCCACCTCCACTATCCAATCTTACTACCTTTCATCAGATCATTGATGTACTCTAGCACCTCACATTTACCCAACTAAATATTAACTTTATGATGAATCAATTGAGTTAGTACACGCATACACCTACCATCCATCACATGCAGGCAGCAAATCATATATCCTTTGATATCTTCAAGGCATACCTAACTTGGGCATTCAAATCATTTTCACATCTAAGACTTCTTTGACTACCTTTGCTAATGCAGATTGAGCTGGTTGTCTCGATACATAAAAATCCATCATAGGTTATACTATCTATCTTAGTAGTAATCTTATCTCATTGTGGTCTAAAATATAACCTATGGTGCCTCGCAGTTCTACTAAGACCGAATACAACGCTCTTGCATATGATGTGGTAGAATCTCCTTGGATCTACCATCTTGCTAAAGAACTTGATATCCCCATTTAGTGCCTATCATCTTATGCAATAATAATCTTGGTGCAGTCTATCCATCAACAAACCCAATACAACATGAATGCACAAAACACATTGATATTGACTATCACTTTGTCTAAGAGATGGTTACTACTAGTCAGGTTTTGGTTTGTTACATTTTTACACATCATCAATGCACTGTCATCCTCACCAAGAACTTATCTATCTCAACCTTCCTTAATCAATACTCTAATCTCATGTTGACTCCCGTACCATGAGATTGCAACGACATATTATTGTACATGTATTATATTAGGGACTCTTTTGTCATTTCTATGTTTCTTTGTAACTTTCATAGATTAGCTTACCTTCATATATATATATATAATATTGGTACATTGTAACTACTATCTTAATCATTCAACATAATACACATCATTTATCTTTATGTTCATTGAGAACATGGGGAGACTCCACCTTTGGACTTATAAATCAAGCAAACTTTGAATGCATTGAAGTGCAAGTTCAAATGACTTAGTTTTGTGTGAGCCTGCCTCTCCTTTGTCAAGGCATCTAAATGCCTTAACCAAAGTGTCCAAATAACTCAGCTTTCAATGCCTATTTTGTGTTGCCATTTTGATTGCAACAATATGCCATTCAAATGGAGATATGCTTTCACAGATAAAACCCATAAATTTTTGTATTACTTATCTAAAATTCATACACAAGTTTATTTTATGAAAATTCAAACTTTTGGTAATACATACACTTGATATGTTTCCAATATCAGTACTTGGTAATTGTCATTGTCTTTGTCAAATGGTTATGCTTGCCTTAAAGGATTATTGTTTAGTTTAGCTCCGAAGTAGACATTAATTGTAGATTGTCTGTGATATAAATTGTTTGATCACTCATAATGAATTAAGAAACAAACTCAAGTTTGATTGCATTAGTTGAAGGTTATCACTGCTGCATAGTAGATGAAAGGATTTTATATAATCTTGCCCCGCCATTTGTGAACTAAGTGGTGCAGGGATTGCCACATATTTGACAGAGCTAGTGGTCCCCCTCTACTATTTTAGGTGTGTACATGGTAGGGCATTTAGCTAAGGATGTCACACAAAAAGAAATACTTCAAGACATTCTGTGTTGTTTAGCCAAGAATATTGTTTATTGTTTGTTGGACAAACTAAACAATGATGGTAGAGGCCAAGTCCTTAACTTAAGTTAGGGTAAGGTTTATACCATTAACTTCATGCTCGTAACATTGCATATAGTTGTCCACGAATGGTATATAGATGCTAACTTGCTTGAATTAGTTTGTGAGTATATGAGTGCGTAGCATTAAGGGATTCTATAGGCTTTTTTGCATTGCAGGTCCTTTTTATTACAACACTATTAATTAGGCAAGTTTTCCTTGTGAGTTTTTCAATCATATGTTCGATCTGGAATGTGAAGTAGTGAAGAAAGATTAGTTAGCCACCCATAGTAGATTTTCGTCGAGCTAAACTATTTTATATCTATTGTAAACTTGAAAACAAAGTTACATTTTGGAAACTTGAGTTTAGTATATGGAGCTTGTTATTCTCTACTATACTTGATGTTATAGTTGTAGTTGACCCTTTATTAGTCAATGTTGCCCCAAAGTCCTTGAATACTTACAGAAGTTGTCACAACTAAAGTATCCTGTAGGACATGATAGTATAGCTTATGGCCACTTAAGAATCTATAACATATTTCTCTAAATAAAGGAAATCACTTATTTCCCCAATATGTGAATTACACATACCATTGCAAGTATCTGATCACAATAGTGTTTGAAATAAGCAAAAAGGAATAGATATTTTCTTGGCTAGATGCATAATTAAGCAAACATCATTTGGAAAATACTGCCACACAATAGCATAAGGTTACACTAAAGATTACTAATACCCTAAACTTCCCCTACTTGTTCCTAATCTAGCTTAGCAGTTTAGGTTATATTACATCTTACGTTATCCCTACAATTGTTCCCTTTTATTTCCTTATCAAGACACAACAAGGGAAAAACAAATGGCCGATGCAGAAGTCATGTTAGCATCTCAATTACTATCTGCAGAGTGAGCATGTGACCAGTACTCCTTGACAAGCTGCCCAAATAACGACTCATCTCTTTTCATTAACTTCATTGGTTCATCATACTCCACTAGTTCTCCTAATAAATTTATGAAAAAGTGTTAAGAATTAGTGGTTACAAATAACAAACTGCAGCAAATTGAAGACATAGCACCACAACAAATAAAAGATGCGAAATAGAAATGATCCTTCTTGTGCATTAAAGTTCACTCTCAGTTTTATGCTAAACCTTATACTATTAGTAGTTATTGCAACGCAAGGGGCTTAAAACCATGTGATTTGAGTGACAGAAAACATTTTTCAATATGAAGACGACTATTTTTTGATCCAGTATGATGAAGATCCAGAGTTGCTTACTTTTGTTCCCCAAGAAAAGTTGTAACACTTGTTATTGAAAGACCGCTATTATGGTGGTTATGTAAGAAAACATAGATGCCTTGTTTTTGTTTGTTTATATTTGATGTGATTTCCTCTATATAATAATTAAATATCATTATATCAAATCTTGAAAGATGCAGTTACCATAGATTTTCAGCAGTATATGTTATTATATTAGTATGTTGGCCACATATAGTGGTGGTAATGGCCACAAAAAATGCCGGTAGAAAATGAAGAAAAAAATAATTCCTCTTAAAAAGCTAAAGTTATTTCTCATTTTACATGCTGATTAACCACTACTTTCACCTTACACCACTACAATATCTAAGCTTTGCTATACAAGACGCTGAAAATAGTTCAGAAAACATTTTCTATTACCATAGTTCAGCAGACACTAATAACCAGTATGAAATAAAGCGGCTTTAAATTCTTGTAATAATATGAATTTTCACTATACAACTGGCCAGCAAATTGTAATAACTAGAGAAAATAATTATTATGCAAATATACACAACATGCAAGTTTAACTCTAACGATTAAAATCTGCCAAGATAAAGAGATGCACAGGTAAAGTGTGACTTACCATTACTTATGGCTAGGACCATTGTGCAGTCCATTACCGTCGGTATTCTATGAGCTACGGTAATAACTGTGCAATCTGAAAATTCAGTCCTGATTGTTTTCTGTAAGATTAAGTCAGTTGCATTATCAATGGATGCGGTTGCTTCATCAAGAACAAGTATTTTGCTTCTCCTGAGAAGAGCACGGCCTAGGCAGAACAGTTGCCGCTGTCCCATACTCCAATTTGAACCATCTTCCACAACTGTATGACAGCATTGTTAGCCGTTACTCAAAAACACCACAAAAAAAGGGAAGTTCAGATCAATCATCAAAGACTTACCCATGGCGTCGAGTCCTCCTTGTTTCTCCTGCACAGCATCTCGAAGTTGACACTTCACCACGACCTGTTTTGAGTCCAATGTCAGATATAAGCACACTAGTAACGAAATAAAAATAGAGGTAAATTCCAAAAAACATATTTGAGTTCTCGCCTTTTTCATTTTGCATACCTATGTCATAATCCCAGTTTTGCTCTATCATGAAAACCTATCATTAATATAAAGTAGCATATAGGACACGCTTGATACACTAAAACACCCAAATGAGTTCCATTTCCATTGCAAAAAGTAGTCTCGACATATTATCATGACTACTTTATGCAAGGAAAAGAGGGGAAAAGTACGCATTTGGGTGTTTTGTTTGATGGGATGAGTAAAAAAAAAGACATTTGGCTGTTTTATGACCACCACACACGTATCGCCTGCTTTACACGGTGCAGTGATTCATGACTGACCAAATTCAAGGTTATATGTAAGAGTGAAGAAGCACAAAAACTCTTCTTCTTCTTCTTCTTTTTAATAACCCTAAAAATTACTCTACATATGATAGCTATATTTCTTACCTCCCATATTTCTTGGTCAGAATGCTGAGACAACGGGTCTAAGTTGTATCTTACAGTCCCATTGAAAAGTGTTGGATCTTGAGGTATGATGCCGAACCGGGAACGAAGATCATGAAGTCCAATCTTTGTGATGTCTACACCATCTACAACTATTGTCCCTCCTGCTGGTTCCACTAGACGAAATAGAGCACTGATGAGGGTTGTCTTCCCACTGCCAGTTCTACCAACAATGCCTATCTTATGGCCTCCCTCAAATGTGCAACTGATACCCCGGAGAACCAGAGGTGTAACGGGCCTATATCTTATCTGCTTTCATCATCATTATTAAACAATGATTCTCAGATTATGAAGGGAAAATTATAATGACATCCTCTATAAACTATTAAAATCACAATGATGCTAATAATTTGCGAAAAAGCGATTTACATTTGTTGAAAAATGTTGACATAATAGATTTTCTTTCTAATACAATACCAAATCGCTGATTTGTATCAATATCCAATTTAATTATTTCTTATGTCAATTTATTTATGCCTCATTTGATTCGTATTAACTGTTGAGATATCCAATCGATCAAGAAAATGAATACTAATACAAAAGACTAACATAGTACTACATTGGAGGAAAGATTTTGTGGTGTCAAATTTTTCTTAAAGCGTGTGAGTATGGTATTTTAAAAATTAAGAATGATGGTGTAATTTTAATAGTTTTCAAGAGGTAACACCATAATTTATCCAATTTTAAACCATAGAAAGTACAAAAGAAAGAAATGAAAATTTACCTGCAAATTGTGGATCTCTACTTTCCCTGCTGTTGGCCAGTTCACTGGTGGTTGATTATCCTCTGCCACTAAGGGTGCTTCACTTGATATGTCCATGTATTGGTTAAGCCTTTCTACTGATATTATGTAATTCACTATCGTACATTGGTTCTGAATTGACATAACAAGAGACATATTCAATGAAAGACCGTAAGATAATGCCATTCCAATGAATCCTGCAGCAAGACAAGTAATTTTAGAAAAGTATATCAGTCCACTCATGTTGAAGTGTCTTGCATTTTCTATATATGCAAACAATTTGTATATTCACCAGAGCTAAAAGATCCAGGAGGAAGCAAAACCATGCAGAGAGCAGCAGACGAAAGAATAGTAGCACTAAGTGTTTCTAATCTTTGAATTAACCATTCATTTGCTGCAAAACTGTGAAAGAATGGACTAGCATTCCCATCAATCAGTTTGAGATTCTTTGCAAAGAACCTGTCCTCCTCTTCAAAGGCTCTTATTGTCAATGCCCCAGCTACAGATTCGGCAAGATGGTTTGCAACAACAGATTTGGTAGTCCCATTGATGCGCATCAACTCTTTTGCAGTTGAGAAGTAATATCTCTGTAGACAGGGTGTATCCAAAGAGAATCAACTTTGATAAAAGAAGATAAAGATGACATAATACTGAATCAAAAATAAGGAAAGGAACATGAAGAAAAGAACCCTACGTGAGAGTGAAACATTTATCCTATTGATGACTGTGCTAAAGGACACAATAACGTTTATCAAATTTGTCCACTGATCTAATTAGAATAAAGGGTTATTTGCTTACAATCAACGAACATCTGAGAATTCTTGAAGGATCAAATTAAGCAAATAGTAATCACATTCCAAAAGCAAATTAATCAAATTAAAGGTTTCAAGAAGCACCAAGCAATATTGTACATTCAAGTGCCCAGACTGCAGAGGAATATCTACTATATCCTAAAGCAGCATTTTATCAATGTAGCAATCCTAAGGAAATCTTCAGAAATGCAGTTTCCTATTTTTCAATGATATCCCGCGATCAAGACAATTGCCAACTTTCTTGACATGGGTTCTCTTCAAAGTAGGGAAAAACAGCTCATTTCAACCTGCATTCATGCGCTTCATATTCGCAAACAGTTTGCTCCCAAAAAATAGTCATACCTACCCCATCTCGTCAATCCCAATTACAGATGTAATGAAGATTATTTTTCCATAATGCAAAGAATGACCATATTTAGTGCTATATGATAATAATATCCTTGTCAACATACATCATGCTTCTGTGCTACTGAGGATAATTAGCGAAAATAATCATGCAATTGATGCTAGTCAGGAAGATATTCACCTGCAAACGAATCGCAATAAACACCATTGGCATAGAGACAAAAAGGACTTGCCACGTTACAACAGCCAGCACTCCAAGATTAGAGTAGGCATTGATAGTTGCCCCAACAGCAAAAATTAAACTAAAGGGGACATCAAGATCCACAATGCTTAGATCAGAAGCAACCTGAACAAGAACAGGCAATTTACTTTAGCAAATTGGTTCCGTCACTTTTTTTCTTTTAAAGTGAAATAACACACATACCCTGCTGAGAATTCTGCCCAGTGGTGTAGAGTCATAGAATGACATTGGTGCACGGAAAAGGGAGTTTAGAAGCTTTGAAAACAGTGATTTTGACGATTGAAGACCGAGAGCCACAACAGAAATCGACCGAGACAGCAAGAAAAATGTCGAGATAAATCCAATCAGCAGGTAAACCAAAATCAATTTCAATGTGCTAATTTCAGGGTCCTCCACACTTGCAGCCATCCAAGAATTCTGTAATATTTGACCACCCACAAACAAAATGTGGGAAAAAACGGCAATGGAAAAATAAAAATAACCTTTGTTTTGGTTAAGGTACAGGATATATGGCTTAAGCCCTGTGTCTCCCGACTCTCGTTGTTCTTGTTTAATCAACTGATCACCTTTGGCTGCCTCTTGTGGTTTTTCCAGACAGGCTTTTTTAATCTCTTTGATGGATATCCTTGGTTTCTTTGAAGTAGAAACCTCCGCAAGTCTTTCAGAGCCTGCCGTCTCTTTGTGTGCATTGACAAGCTTTTGAAACTCTAGGCTAGTAGAGAGCAGCTGATGATAAGGACCTGCTTGTGAGATTTCTCCATCCGACATCAACTGTCACAAGTACTCATAACATGTTAGATCCTATACAAAGAATGAATCAAGGGGACAGGTTATGGCAGGTTATAAACAGATATAATCATAGATAAATTGCACCATTTATGCATGCCAATGGGACGGTACTGTTAAGTACTGCATATAAAAGCGTTATGGCTAGCACCACAACCATTTATGACTAGCATCACAACCCTTTAATCTAAAAGTTTAAACTTATAGATACAATGCAGACTTTATATTTATTACTTAACAAAAAGTACACTAACATATCTACAACTTAGACTTATAGATCAATTGGTTGTAGAAATACATTCAATAGATAAATTTTTGTTAGAGACGGTTTGTCAAAAGAAAACATAGAAATGAGTGGGATTGGTTTGATATTCATAAAAACTATTTGATTTATCAGATGACAATTACAAACTAATCATTGCCCGTCTTGATTTAGGATCAGTTAAAGAACCTTGAATGTTGTAATTTCATAAGAGTGAAGTTTCTCTTAAGATCAAGTAACTAGGCAACCTCATCCCCAAACATCAACATGTTCATAAATATGTCACCACACACTCTAGTTCATAAATAATGTCACGTAATCTCAGGGAAAAGGAAAAAAAAAAAAAGAGTGAAGAATACTAACCAATACGACATCAAATGCAGGAAGGAAATCAACTTGATGAGTCACTAACAACACGGTCCTTCCAGAAAGTGCTCCCATGACGTAATCCTGAAACATTCAATCAGCTGCCATAGTATCTAAAGGACTGCAAAGACTAAAGCATTGGAGCATCAGGATTACATTGAACAGGCTTGTTGCGGTGTGTGCATCAACTGCACTGAAAGGGTCATCTAACAAATACACATCAGCATCTTGGTATAAAGCACGAGCAAGCTGAATTCTCTGCTTCTGGCCTCCACTTAGATTGACACCTCTTTCCCCTATTTCTGTAAGGTCACCAAAGGGAAGCAACTCAAGGTCTTTTGCTAAGGAACATCTCTCCAGCGTCTCCTGGTAACACTGATTATCCATGGGGGAACCAAATAATATATTCTCACGTATACTTCCAGTCTGGATCCATGCAGTCTGGGAAACATATGCAATCTTCCCGTGCACTTGAATCTAGATATCAGTAGGACATATTAAATCATTCTTTACTAAAAAGTGGCAAAAAGTAATCTAGAAATCAGTGTCACACAATATATATAAATCTACACCACATCTAAAAGGCTTAAACTTTTACATTAGCTGGTTATAGAATTTAAGCCACTTAAAAGTAAGTGAATGCAAGAACTTACTGATCCTTGCATATTTGGAACTTCTCCAAGAATTGCTGCTAAAAGGGTTGATTTTCCTGATCCCACTTCTCCACATATAGCCACTTTCTCAGCGGGCTTGACCTCTAGATTTATGCTTTTAAGTGTGGGATTTGATACATTTCCATCCCATAAAAAGTCAGCCGACCTTATAAGGATGGTATGGTTTACCCCGACCAGGTGCTTCTTCTTCTGGATGCTCCCACTCTGCAGCTCTGGAGCCTCAAGAAACTTCACAATTCGCGAAAATGCAACCCTTGCTTGAATCACCACTCCGATGACATCAGGAATAGATCTTATGGGATCCTGAACAAGGCGCAGAGTAGCTACAAACGTGAAGGCATTATTCGCATGAAGTGGAATTTTGAGGAAGTAACATGCTCCAAAGGTAGCTGCTGAGACCAGAACTGGAGAAGACCAAAACAGAAAAGAATTATATGCTTTACGTAGCTGCACTGCTGATAGCCATTTGTGTTCAACTTTCCTCAAGTTCTCAATAACGGTCTTAAAATGGATCTCCCAAGCGTACAACTTCAACACCTTCATGCTCACAAGAGCCTCAGAACTGGCCTTTAACCGCTCATCTTGAGCAGCCATAAGCTTAGTCTGAAACTTATGCTGTAACTTTGCCAGTGGAGTATTGCATAACACAGTGATAATGATTACAACCAAGGCTGCAATTGTAGCTAGCCTGACTGCCCGGAAGAGAATTACCAATGCAAAGCAAAGCTGGAGGCTAGTTGTCCATGTTTGATGAAACCAGAAAGGGAATTCTCCAATCCTATAAGCATCAACCGTCACATAATTCATAATCTCGCCTCCAGAATGAATCAACCGAGCAGCATTAGACAATCTCAATTGTTTTTTGTAAATGGCAGCTGAAAGCAATGACCGGACTTTGATACCGATCAATCTGCTTCTGAAATACCACTGCCTTTGAGATAAAGACTCTAAACTTTTCGTGCAAAATAGGGAAATCACCAACACATAGCCTTCATATTTAAAAGCTTCTTTTCCCTCAGCTACCTCAATGAATGCATTCAGGAGTAGAGGACCTGCCGAGAGGGTTAGAATCTTCAGCAATGCAAAGAATCCTGAAATTAGAATCTCCCTCCAGTTGCACATAACTATTGACTTCAGGATTGATGGTTGTGATGACGGATTGGCTTGTTTCTGCTTGTTTAACTGATCTAGAAATGATATGTAACAGCTTTCTGCTGTGTCTTCCTTACGCAACTTAGGTACATCCTCATCCTCCAATGTTTTATCCCTGCCGCATTTCATCAATGGATTTAACCACCAGAAAGACATTTTACTGAAGAATCCAGCTTTAGCAAAAGGGATAACATGATCCCCGCCAACAAATTTAGCACTACCGTTGGCCTCTCCATTCAATGGAACGTAAAGATCATGATGTTTATCGATAATGCCATCAGTGTCTCGATATCTAATTCCCTTATAAGCACATAACAATAAAACTAGTGCTCCAGGGGAGGAAAGAATGTTTAAAATGACATTAACCAATTCACTTTTGCTTTTAACAATACTGAGTAGGGATGAAATGCAAACAAATCCTGAATACAAGAAAGCAAGAATGGCCAATAGCTGAAATGGTTTTCTTCGACAATGACCTCCACGAAGACTGCCCATTAGGCCTACTAACAACCAGGTAATACCCTGAAACAGAACTCCTAGCCATTCACCGAGTGGTAAAACAGGTCCTGATTTTCTCAACTTCTCCTCTAATATCCAAGTGCCTAAGCACAGATACATCAGCCCGATGAAGCCATTTACTACTGCAGACACGATTTGCAACCTTGAGAGAGCTCCGTGACGGGATGCCGTACGACTAGATGTTGAGGATGGTGACTTGTTCATCATACTAAAGCAGAGCAAGACCAAAAGAAGAACATCGAAACCAAGGATCAACGCGTGATAGATACATGAAGAAGGATGAGTAATTGAATTAAGATGAAGAAAGAATCCTTCTCCACAATCCGACATCCCACAATACATATTCCAAATGCTCTCCATTTTTGTGTTTCTCTCTTTAAGCGTTTCAGACTCTGCATAAGATTGTAAAATTATGATGCCGTAGGAGAAATATCAACTTACATGCTTAATATGAAGAATGAATGGGTTTAAACTTACTGTACGAATAAACAAAAACTGCATAAGGTTCAGTTGGTGTCGTCAAACTCGTAAATGGAAGGAAACGTTTTGAAACACACGGAATGTATTATCCCGGTCCATTGCTCAATCAAGAGTTGAATCATGCAAATGGGCCATGCCATGAGTAAATAAGATCCTACTCGGAGCCATTACCATTACCATGAGCGGCATCTTCCACGAAACAGACACACCATAAATGTAAGTTTTTTTGGTGTACCGCATAAGATAAAAGCAAAATAAACAATGATAGACCCACAATCACGATCAAGAAGTAGATGGAATGGGAAACCAAATCTTATAAACAATTAATTTAACACTGACGCCACAGAACCGCCAGTTTAATATATTAATTAGTCTTTTAGTTTATTATTATTACTATTATTATTCATTTATTTTTAGGGGTGGAGGGTAGGGGTGTTGAATGTTGTTATTATTTATTATTGTTAAACTAATAACCAGGAAAAACGCGAAACCAGTGTTAAACAAGAGGGGTCTTGTGTTGTTGGGTAAGGTAACTGATGACACAAATGCAAAAGTAAAATGGGCCGAGGGAGGTCGAAGAGAGAGAGAGCAGTTTTGTTCGAGTTATATGGCATGTACATGTACACGAGAACAAAACATGTGGTGTCTGTCCGGTTTTGGTTTTATGAGCGGGGAACGGGAAGAGAGAAAGAAGGAAGAAATTAGAAAAAGGGGTGTACTCGACGTGGACGGATGAGCCAAGCCAAGCAAAGTCACGCCATGAAGATGGAGGGAAGAATGGATTTATATCGGAAATATTGGAGTAGCGAAGGAGGGCGCCGGACTGGTGAGTGGTGAATGATTATATGGGATTTGATATCGTCATGGCTCACGTCTGAAGAGAGAAAGACCAAATCGAACGCTTGTGTTTGGGTTTGTGTTCACACGGTTCACGTCTTTAATTTCATCAAAGTTGAATTAATTATTTTTTAAAAAAATGGAAGAAAAAAAAAAGGTAGGTATGAAATTTTGTCTCTCTTATATTGTACTAGCGGACATATTGGATTTGTGCTTTAAAAAACAAAAAAACTATGTTAAAATATTTTATTAAAATAATCCTTTAAATAACTATCATTATTCTTTAGGCATAGATACCATGGTGCATCTTCTATTATTATTCAAAGAGAAAGGCGGATTTTTTATATAACATGTAAAATTATCAAACTAACTCCCTTCTTCAAGATAAAATAAGTTATGGGTTCATACATAAATTATAATTTAAATTTCAAATATTATTATGCAATTTCATAATTTATTTATGTAAAAAAATCCTTTTATAGATAAAAGAATCTAAATATTTTAACCTTCAATTAGATTATTATTTTAGCGTTTTCATGCATTATCTATATTGTAGATACGCCACTATTAGTAATGGAATTATGGTAAATCGAGCAGTTGTAGGGGTAATTGTAATTATATAAAAATATATTTTTGTAATACTGAAATTTCTTATGATGTATCAAAAATATATATATATATATATATGTTATAACATTATAATGCAAACCAAGGCTAAGATGGGGAATTCATAAAAATTTTAGGAGTAGATATGTCTTCACGATTAGAGTATAAATACTATGTAATAACCCTAAGTCTCCTCTTTTCACCTTATCAATAACCACACAGTGACAAGCAAAAAAAAGGAGAAGACGCTCTTATCAAGAAACCTAAAGATGATTAAGGGAAATTATTCATATGCAATTTGTCGAGTCTAATTTTTTATTTTTCTTTCATTCGTAATCTGATTTATACTAGACCCTATACTCATCTAATATAAGTCCTCGACTTGAACTAGGAGTTTCATTTTATTTTGAAGTCGCCACGCAACTGAAGTTGGGAAAGATTATTGAATTATGACTAATTGAGTAGATCAATCCTAATTTGGACAACTAGTCAGCGAAATTTCCTCTCTTCATTTTTGTAAAAGAGGAAAGGGAAAACCAGAGTTGCTGGACTCGGAGGCTAACCTATTAAAACCTTAAAGTTACCACCCTATTCTCCCGAAATCTAAATCTTATCTTAATGTCTTTTATTGTTATTTATTTTGTTTTTATTTTTGTTATTATTTTTTTGTTGTGTTTTTGTTTTTTGGTTAAAGGCAACTTATTCTAGCTATGGAAAATGATTTTTTATTCTTTTAGAATTGCCCCAAATAGGTGCCTACGTACCTGCTATTTAAGATCAAACAAGCCGTATTTCGCTTTTTATGAAAAACTTTAGTGGGTTTGTTAATTTTAATTATGAAAATTGTTGCAAATTTACGTTTTTATCCTTTTAATATTTTTTGGAAAAAATCAAAGCTAAGCTTGATTATTTTATTTTTGAAAAAATTAATTTAAGAAAAAAACCAATTTTAGATTTATTTAAGAAAAAAATTTTCTAAGTGATAACCTACCTCTCTAATATTATTATTATTTGTTTTTATTTTTATTTTTTTGTTAATTAATTAATTAATAATTTTTTTATTATTTTATCTATCCTAAACTAAAAATCTAAATTCTATCATTCTTCCTAATATATTTTTTATTTTTTATTATTTTATTATTTATTATAATTTTCTATTATTTATTCTATCCTAAACTAAACCTAAAAAAATTAATCTAAATTCTAACATTTTCCTAATATTGTTTTTTTAATTATAAATAACAAATAAATAAATAAATAAATAAAATAAAAAAAATTAAAAAATCCGACTTACCTGGGTCCGGATACGGTGCCCGGGTCGGGTCAGATTAGGTCAAAGCGGGTCAGTCGGATCGGGTCAATCACGGCGGTTGGAGCTCCTCAGTGGTGGCATTCTGACGACTTTCGAGGAGGTTAAGAGGTCATTTCCTAGCTTTTCGAGGGTGGGGAATCCAATGGTGGTGGTGGATTTCTCCAAAAACGCCTCCTAGTGGCGATTCGAAGCTTGGTCGGCAGTTATGGGTCGCGTGAACTTCAACGGTTCCAATCTCTCTTATTTTCTCTTCTTTTCTCACTTCTGATTCGTGCTTTTGCTTCCTGCCTTCAACCTCTATTTATAGAAGTCAGAAGACTCCTCCGGATAAGCCTAAATCTTTGATTTGGTTAAACCCAAATTTTTTCGTTTTTTAGATTCAATTTTATCTTAGAGATTTGATGCCGATTTGTTGTTATCTTGTGATTTATCTAGTTGAATCGGCTTTAGATTGATCGAAATCCAAAAGATTTGAAGAAATAAGGCAATTCCAGCTCCGTCGGACCCACGCCGACCTCCTCTCGCGTTTGTTCGGCCGATCTGGGCTCGAGGAAGGAGATGATCACGTGTGAGGCACGTGACTCCTCCTGGCCAATCACACGTTGCTACGTGGCAGCTCGAGAGAAAAGAAGGAAAAAAATTGCACAGAGTGCTTGTGGGGGGATTCGAACTCCTGACCTCAAGTCCTCTCTCACGCATTCCAAGCATACACATGAGCTAGCTGAGCTGGCCCAGATCTCAGTTTTATTTAACACGCAAATTGTATATACGTATTGTATTTTTTATTATTTTTATATTATTTTGAAATTATAAAAATTTGTAAAAATTATTTAACTCCTTTTCTTATTATTTCTACAATTATTTTCCAAAATTGATACATTTTCCTTATTTATTTTTACTTTTTGAATATTTTTCCTATTTTTGCTAAATTAGAAGAAAAATTGCAAAAACTGAAATAATTAATAATTAATTATTAAGGGTAAAAATGGGGTGTTTACACAATTACATGAGGATTCGAAGTTTTGAGAAGGGTATAGCGAGGAAGGGAATCAATAATTTAATGATTCAACTCGTAGAAAATTTGATGTAAGTATGCAAATCTGTATAATGTAATTGTAATTACATATTTTAAAGAGTAAATTAAGTCTAATTATACAGAGAATTGGGTTTAAGAGAAATTGGAATGAAAAATTAACAGTGCATGGAGATTGTCGAGGGTAACACGACCTACCAACACGGTCGTGTTTTGACCGTGTTGAATTCGAAAGTTACATCGAGAGATACACGGTCTCTTAACACGGTCGTGTTTCAAACATGTTGAGTGCGAAGGTTACACTAAGACATACATGGCCTCTTAACACAATCGTGTTGTGACCGTGTTGAGTCAAGGGTAACACGGCCTCCTAACACCATCGTGTTTCGACAGTGTTAAATTAAGAAAAACACGGCCTCCCAACACGTTGTGTTCCAACGTGTTGAAGTCAAACTTACACCAAAAGATACACGACCCTTAACACGGTCGTGCTCCAACTCATGTTGAGAAATCACAGTGCCTAACATGGCCATGTTGAATAAAGTATAACGTAATTATATATTCATTTAACTTCAAATTAAACTAATTTCCACCCAACCTAAATAGCTAGTAAAACCTTAGAGAAATTAAATAAATAGGATTAAGAGAATTAAGATATGATATCAATCTAAGATTAAGTACTAAGAATAGCTTATTGATGTGTACAGATTTCAATTTAGCTTAAGTCCAAGACTAGAAGTGCTTAAGATTAAAATTTAAGATACGTGTAACTTGCATGTTGATTTATGCTTGTTTAATGCATTAAACTTGATTTAATTAGATGAATTGGCTTAAGTATTTAAGTTGTATGTTGTATATGCTTGGCTCGGCTTAGGAGATTGTAGTGGCAGATCCCTAGAGGGCACCCCAATAATCCTTGTGTGATATCCCTAGTGGAGTCGTGTTTTGGAAATGATTTGGGCTAAATGTTGGTTAAGAGGTTTAAGTGTATATGAGTATGGGGCCTGTAATGGCAGTTCCCATCACTAGGATTAAGTGAACATGAGTGTAGGACCTATAGTGGCAGTTTCTATCACTAAGTTTAAAGATTAAGAGATCATAGGTGTAGGGCCTGTAAAGGCAGTTTTCATCACTAAATCATGCTTTAGTGTGTTAAGGGAGCCATGAGTGCCTATTGATGCTTGTGGACATAAATTGTATTAAGAAATGGTTATTTGTGTTCAAGCATTGCATAATGTGTGTGATACTTATTTATGCTTATTCATGCATATATGTTTGTGTTATACATATTGAGCATTAACTTACTCTTCGAGAAACATTTTTAGATGCAGCTATTGAGAGAGACGAGAACCTAGCAAATAACTTGGGTTTGGGTAAACTATAGAGAGAGGAAGATGAAAATTACCATTACTATTATAGTGATTAGGATTTGGGATAATTATGTTATTTGATTGTAATAGATAGTATCTTTTGAGGAATGTTATTTTTGTGTTTAAAGACTTCCACTGTGTTAAACGTACGATATGGCTTATGAAGTTATTATTTGAATTTTGGAAATGTATGAAATGCTTTTATATAGGAGTTATAAGTTAAAATGTATCACAATTGATTCAAAGCCTTAATGTGTTCTCGTGAAATAAGGACATGTGGTGAGTAGTAGCACGGTCTAGGTTTTGGGACGTTACAATTTTAAAGATGGGAATCTAATATGAAAGTACTAGAGTATAGGTTTTGGTTTGGGATGATGGTTATATATCACATTTGGTTATGTTTTTTTGTATTGCATGAATTACTCTAAATTTAGTACATTGTGATTGTGTTGTATGTTTTTACTTAAAATTATAACTTGGGGCAAGCAAATAACCCTACTAAAACTTGGAACTTATCTTGCTCTACATGATTGGATAGATTTCAAAAAAGCGTCAAAGGTTACAAATTATATTTCTGTTTTAAATCTCTATATTCCACTTCCACATAATAAGGCATATGATATTGCATCTCTACTGCTTGTACTTATTCTAAAATCTATACTCAATGTGTATATGATATAGGTTATAGATTATTCTCCATTTCACATAAAATTCATGATTAATAATACTGAATCTATCAAAATATAATATTTTTAATTTAATACATACTCGAGAACTCCTACATCTAATTGCCTATTAAAGAAGAATCACAATGCTCAAGTCGGAATTATTTAAAAAAAAATTATATTGTTGTATAAAATTTTTCATCAGATGTTCTTACATTAGTCATAATATATAATATTATGATGGATTTGGTACTGTTATCTATTTTAAATAAGTGAACCTAAACCTTATTACAAATAACAATTTTATAATAGCATTTCATGATAAATTATTTGAATTCACATCATTAGTTTATGATGTATACCTTTAGGCTTCATGATAAATATGCCCTTGAAAAATATGTTATTAAATTATTGAAGATTACCAACTTGATAAATATATTAGTAACAAATTCATGAAAAAATATAGATTGTTGTATTATAAATATTAGTAAGCATGCACCCACAATGCATATGCAAAAATTAAATGCAATGGTTTAATACAATTTAAAATATAACACAAAGAAACTAATTAAATTTTTGTAGAAAAAAATTAAACCAATATAGAAAAACAATAATTTTGTTCAATCACTCGCTATACATTAGTATCAACTTGACTAAATATGTTATATTATACGAGAGTACAAAATATGGAAGAAAATGAAAATTTAAGGGCATGATTTTTTTTTTTCCACATTGCCAATAAAAAACATGTGTAAAACTAAAATGGAAAAAGAATAGCTAAATTCAAATTTTTTTACCAACGGAAACACAATGTAAAAAGGAAAAAAAATATCTCTAGTTATTACCAAATGTAGGGAACATTACCAAAGTCAACCTTTGAAAAAAAATTATTTCATAGTGGCAATGCATCTGTGATATATGTGCAAAAGATAAATAAAAAAGTACAATAGAATTTGTAGTATACTAAATAATTGAATCAAATTATATATACGATTAATGATTCACAAAAAGTAAAAAGAGAAGAAAAGAACAGAGAACATATACAATCTAGAAAGTGTGGCTAATTTTTTTTTTAAAAGGATAAAAAGTAATAAACTAAAAATACATTACTCATGATTAATCTGCTTCCCTAAAGAAGTTCCCATTTACATAAAAAAATTAATAAATATTATATTAAAAGAGGTGCTGGATAAATAGTAAAAAAAAAATTATATATAAAATAATCAATATGACATCGCAATCCCCACTACTTAGTTGAGAACGCATTGCAATGCGATGCTCAAATTAAATAGTTGGTGTTAACCATTAGGGGTGAGCAATGATCAAATTGATCGTTTTTTTTTTTCTCAGAATCAAACCAAATCATAAAAATATAATTTTTTTTTCATTGCTTCAAGTCGAATTATACGGTGTGTGTTTCATATTTTTTTCTAAAACATAAAATTTCAATTTAGTTTGGTTTTGTTTACAAATTAAATCATTTTTGTTTTCTAAGAAAATATATTTGCTTAACATGTAATCTTATTTATGAGTATTAAATTCATTTAATAATAACATTTATTAATATCATATGAGAAATTAAAAAAGTTAATTTTCAAGTAATTAAAAATTTTAAATATTTAATATAACTAATTTATTTCTTGAGATAGTATATAGTATGAAATTTAAGTCAACCTAAATACATATTCATTAAATAATGGTTATAAAATTTAAATGCATATACTTTTTAATAAAGATAAATTAAAAAATCTTTTAAATGTTATGTTATAACAAAAGAATTTTTTTAATTACATTTAAAATATCATTATTATTTTTTCAAAACAGTTTGGTTTAGATTATTTCTCTAAATTAACCATAAATTTTCAGTTTGGTTCGAATTAGAAAATTTCCAAACCAAATCGCCAAAAAAAAAAAACATATTTTCGGTTTAGTTTGATTTAGTTTACGAATTGCTTTGGTTTTGTCGGTTTTTTTGCCCATCCTTATTAGCCATCATCAATATTAATTATAAAAATAAATTTATCAAATCACTTAACATATATATGTATATTATTTCTTTAATGCTTTAGAGTTGAAAAATTGTACTAAATAAGAACTCTTAAGAAAGAAACATAAATTAGAAAAAGGAAATTAGTATTAATTGAGAATTTCAATTAAATACATAAATGCAATGGTGTTTATCAAACAATTGTTACGATTGTACTATGATTTGAATAGGAGGATAATTAGAACAATAAAATCTTTAATGATTAAAAAAATTTTATATAAAGTAAAAATAAAAAATTACTCACTTATGAGAAATGGGTAACAACATATCCTAAAGTTGAAATATGGATGCACAATGACATGACAATATCAACCTATAGAAGGGAGATAATAATCAACTTGAAGGAAAAATTTAAGGATCTCAAATATTGTTATGACTTCTTAACATTGAAGAGAGTTAATGAGTCCCTAAATTCTCCTAAAATCTAGGAATTTAAAAGTATATATATAGTTGAAATTTTCAAAAGAAAAAGTTATCTCTCTACTAATTTATCTCATGTCACTAGATAAAATACATCTTATTACTCATCCATTGACAACCCCAATAAAGAATATTCTATTTTATTGATCAAGCTTTCACTTCTCCTCATTATAACCAATAAAAGAACTTATTTTAAGAGTGGCATTGAACTACTAATTTTTTGTCCCACACCAAAATATAAGTGCTATTAGATAAACTAGTTAAAGAGCTCGTGTAACGCATGAATAAAAAATAACAAAAAACTAAACAATATAATAAAAAATAAGTTTAAATTATGATTCTAATTTCATTTTTTTAAATAAAAAATGTAAGTTTAGTTTTATATACATGTATCATCCAAAAATATATTATCAAATAAAATATTTGATAAAATATTAATTATTCTCATTTTGATGTATTAGCTATGCAAAGAAAATAGAATAAAATTAAATTAGTACTTACAAATGTATACTAAAAAAAATTCAAACATTATAAAACTTGAAAATCATATATTATGTTATGTCTATAACAATTAAGCAAGATTGTCTTCTTTAATAATGATTTTGTTTTAAGAATAAACATTTTAAAATAATTTATTCCTGCAAAATGCAAAAGAAATTTTTTTCCAAAATTATGTTAAATTTAACAAAGAAACTATGAAAATATTTAATGATACTATAAAAATGTGAAACAAAAAAGGTAAGAGGTTCCAAAACTATTATTATAATATGATTCTAGAAAATAAATAAATAAAATATAAAGAACACTAATAAAACTATATCTAAGATTTTTTATTGAACTATAAATCAATTAGCCTTTTTTTTTTAAACAATAAAAAACATTTCAAAATAAATAAAGGGACCTTCTTAAGTCCAAAATTAACTCAGGTTGAAGGGAGAAGCTTTATTTAAGTTTCACGCTTTTTCATCATTTACGGTAATAAATGTCATGAAGTGTACTTCTATGCCCTTACCATAACCATCTAAAAGAAGACAATAAATAAAAAAAAATTAAAAGACACTATTTTATTATATCTAAAAGTGGAGCATAAAGAGAAATGACTTACAATTTTACATCATAATAGATCAAAAGAGAAAAATAGATGTATAGTGAAAAATGGAAATGGAAATGAACATGTTTTTAATATACAGAAAACCAAAGTACAATAAGATTTATTTTAAAAAGAGAACTATTTTTAATATATACTTGGATAACTACTCCCTATTAGAGAAAGAAACTAGGTAGTTTATATTTGGAAACAATTCACCTACAATTATATGAGAGAGAAAGGAGATAATAGATTAAGTTTTCTATTGGAGAAGTTTCCTGTTTTACCCTTAGTTATTTTTAAACCACATTATTATAACATATAGTTTAATTGCCTTTTTTTTTCAATTAAATTTAGGGTATAATTATAATTAAAAGATGTGGAGTCCAAAAAAGAGAGTACTATGACTTAACAATATAAACATAATAATTTATTACAGTTTCCACAAAAAACTCTATGCCCTAAGTTTTTTGAGGTACGTGATTCAAGGTAGTTATATATGTTACAAAATAGGTTCAAGTTCCAAATTTTGATAATCTAGATCTATAGAATAAGGTACAAGTATAAATATAGAATGAACTAAATCTATTAGGAAACTACTCGAGTACAGAATGACATTCCTTGAGTTTGATTCAATAACAATTACATTTTAAATGTTAAATTAAAATGATTATTTAAAGAATTTAAAAAAAAATTAAGTAAAATAAATGTGCCCTAAACAATAAATATGGTACACTAGCCATCATAGTTAGTCATTAGAGAGGGCTGGTTCGAGCTCGTGAACCAGCCCTTTTAAGGAATTGGCCTAGTGGGTAGGAATTGTTGGGCCGGCGGTTCAAAGGTCTAGTTGCATTATGCAACTTGGTGAACCGGCCGTCAACCTGCTAGTTTGACCCGCTAGTTCACAATCAACTTGAATTGGCAGATCCAACCCACCATATATGACAAAAAAAAAAATTGAAAAACAAGCTTGACACACGTTGAAAGTTTGAACAACATTGAGGAATAATAGAAGAAGAAAGAAGGCAAAAATTGAAAAATAGTACCTAGACATATGTTGAAAAAGAAGGAAAAAAATTGTCAAATGAAGCAATAATAGCGTGAAGAAAATATTGAACTTAAAGGCTAAAACTCTACAACATTAGGGAAGAAAAAAAGAAGACAGTAAGAGAGAAATGCAAAAGGAGGATGCAGGATGAAAACAGTTAAATTTGTGCTCAAAAAATTTGAAAGCATGGAGCACATTTTGAAAAAAAAAAAAAACGCATAGGTTTATAGGATTGCAGGTAGTGGGAAATAGGTTTTAACTATTGATGTAAGTGTAGCGTGCAAGTGTTCAAATTTGAACATTGTAAAGGAGCAGAAGAAATTATATGTGTTGTTGGATCAAAGATATTGTATAAATTAATGGTGCAGTTTGAAGAGCAAAATTACTCAAGCAAAAAAATTGCATTCACTCTTGTCTTCTACTCTCATCTTAAAATTTTTGTACTCTCATCTTCTATTTACTGTGTTCGCATATTCTACACTGTTACATAATTTCTATTATATTTTTTGCCAACTGTTAAATAAATTATATCTTCTTATCTATCCATATCAACATTTTATAATTATCCTAATATTAAAAAATGGCAAGTTATTTTAATGGTTTAGGTTCTTCTAAGAGAGATCATTCTGGCAAAAGTGATAAAGGAAAATCTGTGCAAGAGCTACCCCAATAATATTTTGAAGTTGATGATTACGATATCCACGACTTTACCAATGAAAGCGTAGAGGACTTAATGATGCCACCCTAGGCTTTCATGAAAGGCCTTCTTGTGGACAAAAAGAACCGTTGCCACGATAAGGCAGTGAGGAAGAGGCAGAAGGAAAAGGGCAAGACGATGTGCAAGAAGTGCTAGAGGAAGAAATTCCAGGGCACTTACGTGACCCATCTAGCTCCATGAATAAGTCATCAATACCACTTAAATTAGAAATTTTTACTAAACATTTTCATAAAATTACAGGGGAAGATGGTAGCAATCATGCTTATTGCAACTATTACCAATCAAGATGTATGGAAAAAGGAAGAGGAGTATGACACCTTTAACAGGCACATACAAGAGAAACACCCTACAGAGTTTGGCATAGAAAAATCGTTGCAACAAATTTTGCAATCAACATAATCGCAAGGAGGAGACTTATTTCGTTATTCTACTAATAAACAACAAGTTTTAATTGCAAAATACTTAGCAAAGTGTAACCTGTCATGGACTCACGTAGATTTCCCGCATCAATTGGAGTATGAGCGAGAAGCGCTGAAACCAAGCTCACTAACTTACGACAAAAAAAAATACAAAAAACCATCATTAAGATATATTGTAAGCTTAAATTAGTCCACTATTTTCAATTCTCTTGAAACACATGTTTCTATTTGCGCAGATATATAAGTCAATTCATAGCAAAAAGATTCATACATAGGAGTTACATGCTACTAGATAAACGATGCGTGGTAGGTATAAAAAAAAAATAGCTTTAAGAGTTTTCAACGATCGTCATATGGCACAAAACATTTTTCGTATTATAGATATTATCTTAGGTGAATATGATTTGACAAAAAATATTTTCTCAATTGGTTTTGACAACATAGCCACTAATATGGCATCCATTGATAAACTTCAATCTTTATATCAACCCACATTAGGTAGGACATTTGTCTACATTCGATATGTTTGCCACATTTTAAATTTTTGCATTAAGGATGGTATGAACTGTTTAGATTTTAAAATTTCCAAAATAAAACAATGAGTATGTTTTTTAATTGACCATCCTTTCACAAATAAGGCATGGCGAAGATTTTGTATTGTAAATGGAATGAGACCTAAAATTTTTTGAAAGGATGTTAAGCATAGATGGAATTCCACCTATCGACTTTTACAAAGTACACTTGCTTATAAAGATACATTATGTTCTTTCGCTATCATAAATGTCCCAAATATTCCACTACACCCCAGTGATTGGGATGTATACAGTAAAATGTTAAATGTTTTAAAAGTTTTTCCTAACTGTACTATAATATTTTCACAAGTGTACCAGGCTAGTGTTCATCTTTTCCTTATGAATGCGGTGAATATGCTAGTCAGTGCTACTCGATTCCCGGTATCGCACTTTTCTGTAGGTGGCTATAAATGATATGGCTACAAAGTGGTTGCAGTATTATAGACAAATTCCAGCAATTTATCTAGTTGCTTCTATTTTAGATCAATGGTATAAAAAAGACATGTTATTAGAATATCTTAATTTATATTATTCCATTGTTGATGTATTCTCTAACACGGAAGACACTTATGTTGTTATCGCTATGCAAGAACTATACCGAGCAATCCAGGTAACGGAAAAATTATATTCTAACTTTTGCACTTCGATAGTCAAGTTTCTCAAACTCCCTCACTGTCCTTCGGCTCACATAGTACCACCCATGATCCCACTCTCATTGCACAATGAATGATGTTTCAAAAGTTGAAGCAGGACCATTTCGAGTCAACCGAGTACACTGAACTTAATGATTACTTAGATACACACTTCGAATTTGGTAACAGCAGTATCATGGATTTCAACATCCTCAACTGGTGGAGGAAGCATAAGAAGACGTATCCTATACTCTCTCCATTGGCTCACTAGGTTTTGGCTACTCCCACATCAATGGTAGTTGTCGAGTAGGCATTCAGCACGATGGGTCTTATCCTGTCCCAATAGTAATCACGACTGTCACCCGTCAATGTTGAGGTGCTGACTTATGGAGAAGATTGGTCAAAGGCAAGGAGTCACACACAAGAGTCGTATGGGACATCCAATGAAGAAGATGAATACTTTAGCGACTTCATCCCATCAAGTGGAAGCTTCACTAGTTCGGATCCTGATATCAAATAAGCCAAATAATTTTCTAAGGGTAGTAGTACTACCTTATAATTTTTTGTGTCAAGTTAGAGTTAGACATATTTTGTAAAAGGAGAAGTACTCCCTTATTTATTTCTATTATTTACTTATATTGTATTATTATCATGTACAAGAGGTAAGCTAAATCTCTCTCTCTTTTTTTGTAATAATTTTATTCAATCAATAAAACTCAAGGCTGGCATCCCCTCCACCACACCCCCCTAACCCCAACCCCCCCCGGATTACAGGGTATTGCCACCAATTAATTCCAAAATATCATATATTGCCTCAAGAAATTGTAAATTAAATTTTAACGTTTATAAATTTAAGGAAAAAAAAAAACCAAACCAACTAAAAAAATACACACGGATAAATATCAAATAATTTTAAACAATATGAAAACTATATAATTAAAAACAAGGATTAAAAAAATATTTGAAAAAAAAAAAACTCGAAGGACTGATTTAAGGGAATCGGCTCGACCCTTCCCCCTGGGGCGATTCTAGTTATCCCTCTCCACAGCCCTTCACCCAGTAGTTCCGAGCCGATTCTAAACCAACCTGATGTCTAATCACAGTCATCATTATAGCCAAGGTAAGTATGGTTAGATCTAATTTGGGATGTCATTTAGTCCTTAGAATTTTCTTGTGGCTTGAATAATATAGAAATGTTCTTTTCTCCCAAAAACTTTGGTTTTGAAGGATTTAATTTAAAAGTCTAAAGATGATAATAGACTATGTGAAATCACTTAAAATAATTAAATTACAAAATATTGGATTTGATATGGACTCGGATCCAAACAGTTTTACATTGAAAAAAAAAAAGGCACAGCATATGTAAGTTTAAGGAATGATATGATTCAAGCGTGTGACTCAGTAGTCAAATCTTCGAACAATGCAAAAGGGTGAAAATAGAAGTTGCTTGTAACAATCCATAGCTGTGTAATTACCATTACCGACAAAGACAATTAAGCTTATATTTAACTGAATGAAGGAGGCAACAAGTGAGAAGACTACAGTTTAGCCTATCGCACAAATTACGGGATATGCTTGTCAGAATCGATTCCGTAAGAAATAAAAATAAATTATGAATTATTTTATTTATTTCTCTCTCTATTGTGTACTCAAAATTATTCATAAAATCTTATCCAATGTTATCAAATCCAGATCAGAGATTGACTCAAGATTGATAATGGGTTAAGGATTAAGAGGGTTAAACCACATTTAATAAAAATATAATTCATAATTTATTTTTATTTCTTTTAGATCTAGGTTTATTTTTAAAGTAAATTGATGCATATTTTGGAAAAAAAAAAAAAGGATTACTTAAATCGGTTTTGTAGTTAAATCAAATGAACCAAGTTGGGTCGAATGGATTAACTCAGATACGACAACACGCTTATATCTTTATTTTCTTCAGATTTTACTGTGCTATCTTTGTTTTTTTTTTTTTCTTGTGATGCCTCCAGGAGAGCAGGACCATAATGTCGTCTTTAAGAGTTCAATCAAGGGACGATGATTAAATCTGTCGATTTAGGCTTTAAAATATATATAATAGAAAGAAAGTGATGGGATGGCAATAAAAAAAGGAGGCAGTCAGATTTAGACGCCTGAAGTAAAGGAAACACAGGTGTTGAAGTAAAGTAGGTAGCAGTAACAATGAATTGTGATAGTGAGAGTTAAAGGACGAGTACGACCACGCTGGAGTTTGGACTCATACGGGCAAAATGCCTTCAGTTCTGTCCTCAGCATCCTTTTCTTCCCTTCACGTCAAACCTCTAATCATATCACATTTTTATGGAGGACTGGACTGAGGGCTGCCACCGCTCCTCCGAATCTCGTTTATTCTTATATTATTTTTACTAAATTAATCCCTTTTATACCGAAACAAAATAATAAATTAATGATGGAATTGTTAAACATAAATTATAATTTTGGATTCTAAAGCTTCTTGTATACGCTACGTTTTTCTAGACAGTAAAAAATTAAATATTTGATACGATTGATTTTTGCTTCTTCATGCACTTGAATTGCTTGTACATCACCACTATTAGATCATCTTTAGTGATGGATGCCTTAAATACCTTGGTAGTCTTTTGAGAAACTCTCATTCATTATTAAAATGGAATGAGTTGAGATACAATGCAATGGAATAAAAAACTAAATAATAAATCAATTCTTTTATTTAGAAACATTTTACAAAATGATTGTTTCTATTCTTGTATTATAGTGGTATTTGTCAAAAAAAAAAAAACTTTAATTCATGAATGAAACAAGTACACATTATATATATCAAAAGCCTATTTCTATTAAAAAGGATGAAATGATATTAATTCCATTATTTCAAAGATAGAATTAGATTCCTCTTAAAGCTAAAATGATTGAATCCAAAAAAATTGTAATACCGACTTTTAAAGATATTTCTAAACATAGGAAAGGATTGTGATTTTACTCTAAAGTTATTCCTACGTACCAAAAGTGTTATTAAAGTTTCTTAATAATATTTTAAATTTTTACTGGTCTCATATCAGACTTTTGCAAATAAAATAATGGCAAGCACCTTACTTTTTGAGTTTGTTTGTGGAAGAACTTTGTAAAATTAAGGAGCTTGGTTTATTGGCAGGAGTTCCTTGGCCGGAGTTGTTTAGCTAGAATTATATAGAAAACAAAGATCGTTGGATTATACAATCAAGCTACAAGACACATAAGGTTATCTTTATTGGTGAGCTCCTTAAAGAGTTGCTTATAATGTTACAGTAACATCTTAAAGAGCTCTTTTTTTTTTTTTTAAGAAATCATCCACTTTATCCCTAAGATACTTTCGTTAGCAATTTTTTAAAACATTTGTAGGTCTCATATAAGACTTTTATAGAAAAAAAAAAAAACTTAAGGACTTTACTTTTTAAATTCCTTAACTTGAGTTGCGTAACCTAGGATATGAGAAAAGATTCATTGGGAGAAAAAATATTTGTAATACCAATAAAGATGGCATTGAAAAAAATTTACGTAGGAAAAAACCATGAAGATAACAAAATGGGAATCCTATGGTGTAATCACTCGAAAGTGATTATATGATATAATCATTTTCTAAATAATAATAAAATTTCCTGAATTATAATAAAAATAAGATTTATTAACAGTAAAAAAAAATCCATCGACAACTTTCAAAAGTTGTCGATAGCTCATGGGTGATGTTGACATTTTTATTAATAGTATATCATCCTAAATTACAATAAATAAGAGCTATTAATAATAAAAAAAATAAGTATACCATATAATTACTTTTGAGTGACCATATTGTAGAATTATTCTAAAATAATATATATGAATATTATTGTTACTTTAAAGTTTCTACACCATTGTATTTTAGATGGCCTTTTGAAGCCATTCAGCATATGTATCATTGTTTAATAAAATATAAATTACTTTTTAAAATTTTGAAGACAGATGTAAACAAGTTTTAAATCTAAAGGAAGCAACTACCGAATCTAACCCTTTGCCTCCACCAATCTATCCATCCAATAAATCCTACGATAAAAGCACACAAATTACTTTTGCTTTCAACTTTTGGCAATTTAGTATTTAATTTTTATTTTTTACTACTTAGTGCTTATTTTCTAAATTCGGTTTTAATTTAGTGTTTCTATAGACAAGTAAGTTAAGGATTGTTATATTATTTTACTTTTTAATATCTATACTTTAGTTTTGATTGCATTCTAGTGTTTATATTTTAATTTTGATGCATGTTATTGTTTGTTCACATATTAATTTGTAAAAATAAATAAATAATTTTTTTCAATTAATAAAATATTTTGAAAATAAAAAAAAAAAATTGTATCAATAACTTCTATTATACATAACTTTTACATACAATGTCTAATTTTAGTAAAGTTTATAATGTTAAGAATTTTGTTAGACATACATTTATTTAAAAATTAGATCTAGCATGTCTTCTAACTGCCAAACTAGGTAAATTTTAGTTATTCATGACTTGCAAATTGAATTTCATTTTGCTTCAAAATGCAAAATTTTTAATTAGTTGAATAATACATTTCCATTTATATAACATTTTGTTACGTCTCATGTAGTATTATGGTATTGATTTTTCCAACTTCTTCATTCAATAACTTGTAAAACAAAGATTGTGTGATTGTAAAATTATAACCATAGGATTTTTTTTATTATAAATTATTTAGAAGATGTCAATTTGACTTAAAGTCATATAGTTAAAAATCATTATTTTTCCTAGGCAAACTTGCAAGGCTCTTTTATTTTTTTATTTTTGAAAATCAATATGATTTTAAGATTATAATTGTTGCAAAATTTTAATGAATTTACGATCATTACAATCTTATAATTTTACAATCACATTATGGGGCATGAAAATTAATGAAAAGATTACAAAATTCTAAGCAAAAGTATAAAATAAAAATACTTTGCAAAATATAAAGGTTACATAAAATAAAATATAAGTAAATTCATAAAATGTAAGGACCGTTGTAATGCATAGAAAATTGCAAAATTCAAAATAAATTTGCACCTATGTGGACTATTACCAAAAAAAAAAAAAGAAAGATACAAAAAAACATAAGAATTATGAAAATAAAATTTCAATACAAGAAAATATTAGAGGAATTACAAAATTTTCCTCTAACCATTCTTTCTTTTGTTTCCTTGTAACAATCTATTATTTCTAATATATAAAATATATACAAGATTTAGACTAGTACATTTAAAAAGTGGATGATTTTCAACTATGTAATTTTAAGTCAAAATGATAGTTTTTGGTAACTCTAATATGAACTTTTCAATAGTTATATAGTTGCAGTAATATAGTGTTTAAATTAGCAAATTATGGGATTGCAAAGTTATAAAAATTAATATTCAATCATTAATAAAAAATAAAAAAATATTACAATATATAGAGGTGTATTATTCGATAAATCTAAAAATTTATGTTACAAAGCTAAACGGTACTCAATTTACAAATTATGATCACCAAATTTTACTAGGTCCATGTAGTGGTGGAACATGTATTAGATCATATTTTTAAATAAAAGTAGATGTTAAGAACTTTATAACAATATAAGGTTTTTTCATATCGAACATTACATATAAAAGTTATGTATGGTTATGTATGGTTAAAACTGCTGCACATATATAATTTTTGATATAATAATCAATGAACAAATACTAAAATGCACTAAAATTAAAGTATAGATACTATAATATAAAATAATATAATGCTTGTCAATTTACCTGCTAATGGAGATACTAAATTAAAAATAAATTTAAGAAACAAATATTAAATTGCTAAAAATAAAAATTTAGACATTAAATTATTAAAAAAATAAAAGTATAGACACTTGTATCTTTATCCCAACAAATCCCACTAGCAATTCAACGCAAAGGTATTGCTTTCACCGGGTAAGAAAAAAATAAAAAATAAAAACCTCACATTGCTATATCTAACTATTTCTGAATCTCTTTGCTCAGAGACATATTGCATTTTTTTTTTCAAGGATAATGTTATATTTTTCTGGCTCTTGTCAGCCAAACCATATTACTCACCAATCCCCTTCAATTCACGAAATAAAGAATGTAGCTCACTTGTGTGGCATTATTGGTATTAAGAAAAAGGTAGGGTGGATTTTTTTTTTTAAAAAAGAAAAATCTTAATTAAGTGCTTTATATTATATTCAAATTATTTAAATCTCAATTAAATCAAGTCTCTTACATTTCAAGTGGGTCATTTAAAGTTTTTAATAGTTCATCATTACATCAACTTAAGTCTCCATATACATATAGTTAGGTGACTTATATAAGTGTGATAATATAAACATAAAGAATTAATTAATTTTTAGTATAAATAATTAATTTAAAATATAGAAAATTTAATTGATTTTTTAAAACAAAAATATAGAGAACCTCGGAGATACTAGTATAATAGTGAAAATGGGAAATTCACAAATATTTGCCATGGTGTCGGTGAAAGATTAGGTTAGTACTATTCTCACCTCATGATCACTTTGGCTTTATGCCATATGAAAAAAAAAAAAATATCAAAAAGTATAAAGGCATGGCATGCAGGTGTAGGGATTGATTGGAGAAATGAGTGACAAGACGAGTAAGCAAAGTTGAACCCTACCACCACCACCACCGCCGCGCGCGCCCCTCCCAAACGAAAAAAAGACAGAAAGAAAGGGTCTACGAATTCACGATTATGAGAAACGTCAAAAATTGCGGATTGGGGGCCATAACGTGAAACGTGGCCATGCCTATTATTTATGATAGCAACATGAATTTGACATCACCTGTTGCGTCACTGTTTGTGAAAAGTCATGTTCGATCCAGCTTAACATTTTGAACCAAAAAAAAAAATAAAAATCCAGCTTAATAAATCATGACAGTGTCGCATGAAATAACATTTGGATTAATATTGTGATTATTATTATAATTTTAATTATTTTTATAATTAACTATTTAAATTCTAAAATAAAACAATTTAATATTTAATTAAATTTTTTTAGTTTACTCATATTACCTATCTTAATTCTATTTATATCCGTTAACGTATGTGATCTGCTTATACTTCCCATAACTTGGTATGTGTATTAATACATTAATATAACATAAAAACATTATGAGTTGGCATTCAACTAGGTGATAACTTGGATTAAGACAAAAAAATAATAATAAATACTCCAAGAAAAATATATGAACAAGCCCGAAATCCTAACCGCAATTGTATCAACACAAATTAACCCTAGTTGAAAACAGGAAAAACATCCACTCTCACTTCATACATATCAAGCAAACACTCAAACTATAGCCCTAAATCATCAAAACTCTAACCCTAATTCAATCCCTAGTTGGAGAGATTCACCATATGTAAGAGAGAAGAGAAGAGGGAGGACATAATAGTGACCAAAACACTTGAGATTACACCACTCGAAACCACATGAAGTGACCCTAACCCATTGCTGCTTAATGACCACTAAGTTGAAGCCATAAGCGTGAAAGATGAATCTCCATCTTCACGGTCCTAATATGTTTTCCTTCTTACCCTTTTCCTAGCAAACAAATTGGGTTTTCCAAGTTACATGACTTTGTGGTTGTATTCAATGTTTAATGATATTGATTTTCAGCCAGCTTTTTAGATAGGCAAATTTAATTAAGGTTTACGATTGAACAATATTGTTATGAAGATAGAGTATTAATAAGGCTTTTAAGATGGGGGAAATTCTTTTCATTGTAAAGATTGGTGATAGAGCCATTTTATACTCAATCTTTATAGTATAAATTGCGTTAAATTATTATTGATTTTATAGAAATCAAAAGGAAATGGTACTTAATTCTATTATGGTGATAAATTAGGTTAAATGGAGTCAAGGATGCTAATTCAAGTAAAATAGAGAAGTCATCTACAACTTGGATCAAGACAAGGAGTTACATCACCGGAGGAAAGCACATGAGCAAGTATCTGTCTAGAAGGAGGCACAGTTTGAGATCTGGCCATGTGGTAAACCGTGCTACACACTGCAGGAGAAAGAGAGACACGGCTTAGGGCACGACCATGGTGGCAGCCGTAGGAGCAACCGTGCTTGGAGCCGTGGTGGAAGCTAGACATGCCAAGGAGAAGAAATTGTGGAACTTTGACAGAGGATGGCACGGCCTAGGATCTCGCCGTGGTGTAGACCGTGGTACACACTGGACAAGGATGAAGACTTGTAGATCATGCACAGAGGAAGGCACAGTTGAAAATCTAGTCGTGGGTGGAGCCGTGGTACACACTGGACACGGAAGATGATACGTGAATTATGCATAGAGGAAGGCACGGCTTGACCCACGGCCGTGTGGTAGGGCGTGCCAGGCGGACGAATATTCACTTCTCGAAATCTACTTGGAAAAGGAAAGATATTTTCGTATCTTGCTAGCAAAAGATCACCTGCCATTCCTTTAACAATATAAATAGAACTAACCCTAGAGGGTTAGAGGAATCTTTGGATCTTGAAGAACCTTGGATCATCTTGGAGGCAGAGCAGGCAACCGGGTTCATCATGTTTCTACTTTTTATTTTCGTTTTGTTGATGAACATGAGTAGCTAAGCCATTTTTCTAGCCAAAGGGTCATAGATGTTTAATTCTCCACGAATTGTGAGGTCTAATTGACTTGTATTTATTCTATTCTTTGTTTTTTTGGATATTCATATATCTTCTGATCGTTTTGTCATTATTATCTTTGTTAATTGGTATGAATTAGAGCTCTTCTACTCAATTAGCAAGTTAATATATTGTCAACTAGTACGTCAAATCCGTAATTGTTTGATTGTTCTAGTCTTAGTGACACAATAACATGTTTGGTTATAAAATAGATGATCGAATTCATGTTATGGAGTTGTATGATCATGTTTAAATAGGTTATCTTATAATCTACTGGCATGAATTGGTAGTCTCTCTAGTTTTTTTAATGCTATTGGTAGATTAAATCCTAAGCGCTTGTCTAGGGTTGTCTAATCGATAAGAGAAATAATCAAAGAGCTTCTCTTGATTATCGAGGAAGTACGGAGAGATAGGTTGTTAGAGCTTGTTAATAACCATAACCAGTTTATCTAGAAATAAGAATAGAAAACATTTGCATCGATGATCAATTCCTAGAATTAAACTATCTTGATTCCTTTGGCTAGGCTTTTATCAATATTCGACTTTATTATTTTGTTTCAACATTATTTGATTCACAAACAAACCCCCCCATTTTTCTTTTTCTCTTTATTCGTTTTGAATAGAAATACATTTAACCAATCCTTGTGGATACGACCCTACTTACTACTATATGCAAATCATATCATTATCTAGGAGTAGGTTTTTATTTTTGTTGGATTCGACACCCATCAAATTTTGGCGCCGTTGCCGGGGATTGGTGTCAAATTTATTTCTATTCTTGTATGACTCGTTCTTCTTAGATAGGTGAACTAACTTATAATCCGGAGATTGAGAAGACTCTAAAGAGGCTGCAACAAGAAGCTAGATCATCCACTAGACTGAACTTAGCATCAGATTTGTTTGACTCATCCTTTGATTGTGAAAAAGAAGACGATATGGCAAATCCCGAGAGAACATTGCGAGAGTTGGCTGCGCTGGATGTGAATCAACAACCACTTTGTATTCACTACCCCGAACTAGCCGTGGAATTCGAGTTAAAATCTGGGTTGATACATCTGCTACCCACCTTTCATGGTCTTGAGAATGAAGATCCTCATAAACATTTGAAAGAGTTTCATATAGTGTGTTCTAGTATGAGGCCGCAAGGAATAACCGACGATCAAATTAAGTTACGTGCTTTTCCATTTTCTTTAAGTACTAAAGCTAAAGATTGGTTGTTTTATTTGCCTCCAGGTTCTATAGCCACTTGGATAGATATGGTGAGACTCTTCTTGGACAAATTCTTCCCCGCATCCAGAGCCGCTGGTATAAGAAGAGAAATTTGTGGTATCAAACAGAGGGACACCGAGACTCTTCATGAGTATTGGGAGAGATTTAAGCAACTGTGTGCAAGCTGCCCACAACATGGGATATCTGAACAACTCCTCATCCAATATTTTTACGAAGGCCTACTTCCGATGGAGAGGAAGATGATGGATGCTGCAAGTGGAGGCGCCATAGTAAACAAAACCCCTGGTCAAGCTAGGGAATTGATCTTCATTATGGCTGCTAATTCGCAACAATTTGGGTATAGGCATGATACATCTTCAAGGAAGGTAAATGAGGTAAGTGTGTCTAACCTTGAACATCAAATTTCTAACCTAACCTCCCTTGTGCAGCAGCTAGCTCTTGGAAAAACACAGCAGGTGAAGGCTTGCGGAATTTGTGCTGCTCCTAATCATCCTACCGACATGTGCCCCATATTACAAGATGACAATCATGAACACGCCAATGCTGTAGGAGGATTCCTAGGACAACCACAATGGAAGTATGACCTCTACTCGAATACTTACAATCCTGGATGGAGGGATCATCCTAACTTCCGATATGGCAATAACCCTCAACATTTCCAACAATTCCAGCCTAAGCCATCACACCAAGTACCCCAAGCTCCTTCCACTTCAGGTATGTCTCTTGAGGATATTGTTAAGTCTCTCGCTGTTAATACCAAACAATTTCAGGAGGAAACAAAGCAAAGTATTCAAAACTTGGAGAATTAGGTAAGCCAACTTGCTTCTGCTATAAACAGGTTAGAAACTCAAGGTAAGTTACCTTCTCAAACTATTACAAATCCAAAGCAAAGCATTAATGCAATTACCTTGAGGAGTGGAACAGAATTGCAGGGATCAATTAAGAAAGGACACTCATCTACTCTTGGGGAAGAGACTAAGCAAGAAATTTCAACTCCGAGCCAGCAGGGTAACCAGATTAGCAAGTCTCTAGTTGAGCCATCAAATGTCACATTGATACCACCTCCTTTCCCCTCCAGATTGGCGAAATCCAAGAATGAAGCGGAAGAAAAAGAGATTCTGGAAACTTTTCGCAAAGTCGAGGTAAATATTCCTTCGCTTGATGCAATTAAGCAAATACCGCGCTATGCTAGATTTCTCAAAGACTTGTGCACTAACAAAAGGAAGCTGAAAGGCAATGAAAAGATTAGTGTGAGTGAAAATGTTTTAGCTATTATTCAAAAGAAGCTTCCTCCTAAATGCAAGGATCCAGGTATGTTTACTATTCCTTGCAAAATAGGTAATCTTGGAATCGCTAAAGCCCTGTGTGATCTAGGAGCTTCTATCAATGTCATGCCTTTGTCTGTTTATCAACGTTTAAATGTTGGTCCTTTGAAGGAAACAGGTGTTATTGTTCAACTTGCTGACAGGTCCAATGTTTATCCTGAGGGAGTTCTAGAGGATGTTTTAGTTCAAGTCAATGGGTTGGTTTTTCCTGCTGATTTTTATGTGCTTGACATGGACGATAGTGATTCTCATACTTCATCACTGATATTATTAGGACGACCATTCCTTAAGAATTCTAAAACAAAAATTGATGTAAATGATGGCATCTTCACTATGGAATTTGATGGTGAAGTGATTAAATTTAACATTTATGATGCCATGAAACATCCTAGTGATATCTCTCCTGTTTTTATTGCGGATGTTATTAACCCATCATCACAGGCGCCAAAGCTGGAATCAAAATCCTTATCCGAACATCTAGCCAGGAACGTCTAGCCAAAGACGTTAAAGAAAGGCGCTTCATGGGAGGCAACCCATGTCAAAAAAAAAAAAAATTCAATTTTTAGTTTTGTTTTGCTTTTGTTTTAGTTTAGTTTTGTTTTGATTTTTATGTAGTTTTGAACTCTTTGGATCAGCTGCAGCAAGGATACACATAATCAGATGACACTTTCTAGAGCTTAAGGGGAGAACTCCAATACCAGGGAAGTACCAGTATTTCCTTTCTCTTATCCTCTAATGTTCCTTGAGTTATTAATTCCTCTTCAATTGTGCTGAATTAGAAACAGTGAGGACACTATTCAAGCTAAGTGTGGGGGAGATGATAATAAAATATAGAGAATAGAGAATTGATCCATACTTTGAATGTTTGTCCGTAAGCAATTTTAAGCAAAATTTTTTCAAAATTATCATGAAATCTGGAGATTGTACTAAATATTGTAATAAGCATCTACAAAATGTGAAATTGACTTGTTCAAATGCTTTACTCACCCACTGCTGTGATTAGAATACTTGGTTAAAATTAAGTAGTGAAATCTTTAAGAAACAAATTTACCTTGTATTTAGCTTTAGAATTGGAAGTCTAAGAGTAAGTCGAATCCTTAAGTGAAAAATAAACAAGTTTACTTCTAGGTTATATTAGTTACTATATACTCTTTGAAATTGTTTGTAAAGCAATCACAAAAAAAAAAAAAAAAGAATCAAGCATAGCCATTACTCCAATGATTCAACTAATTGAGTTAAGAGTATTCAAACTTGAATATTAGAGTGAGGAAGAGTCCGTAGGGGTATCTCAAAACCCGGTCACTTGAGTGATGAGCTCGAGATATTGCCGACTTAATGAACTCACTATAACGATAAGGGCGAAAAAGGCAAAAGTTCATGAAAAGAAGCGGGCAAAAACCCGTCAAAATAGATGCTTGAATAAATCAAAAGAACATGAATGTAAACATTCATTGAATAAAACAAAGATGTATAAAAGGGAGAATATCTAGCAAAGAGCTGATACCATGTGCTTTTACTTTATACTGCAAGGATTATATGTTTGCTAATATCCAATGAAGTTTAATTGGGTGTTTTTCCTTAGTAGATTAAGTATTTACTTTTGGAATAAAAATTCTTTTGCTAAACATGAGGATTAAAGTTTGTTTTGTTTAGATTAGCTATTAAATTTTGTCCATAGTAATTTGATCACATGAAACCAGTTTGGTTGAAGTAGTAGACATTAAAACTACAAGTCATGAATTACAAATGAATAGATGCTTAGAATGACGAAAAGAAAGTTTGTATAATCTATGATGGATTTCTCAACTGATTTGATGCAATTGCTTGAGGACAAGCAAGAGTTTAAGTGTGGGGGAATTTGATAGAGCCATTTTATACTCAATCTTTATAGTATAAATTGCGTTAAATTATTATTGATTTTATAGAAATCATAAGGAAATGGTACTTAATTCTATTATGGTGATAAATTAGGTTAAATGGAGTCAAGGATGCTAATTCAAGTAAAATAGAGAAGTCATCTACAACTTGGATCAAGACAAGGAGTTACACCACCGGAGGAAAGCACATGAGCAAGTATCTGTCTAGAAGGAGGCACGGTTTGAGATCTGGCCATGTGGTAAACCGTGCTACACACTGCAGGAGAAAGAGAGACACGGCTTAGGGCATGGCCGTGGGAGCAACCGTGCGTGGAGCCGTGGTGGAAGCTAGACGTGCCAAGGAGAAGAAATTGTGGAACTTTGACAGAGGATGGCACGGCCTAGGATCTAGCCATGGTGTAGACCGTGGTACACACTAGACAAGGATGAAGACTTGTAGATCATGCACAGAGGAAGGCACGGTTAACAATCTAGCCGTGGGTGGAGCCGTGGTACACATTGGACACGGAAGATGATACGTGAATTATGCACAAAGGAAGGCACGGCTTGACCCACGGCCGTGTGGTAGGGCGTGCCAGGCGGACGAATATTCACTTCTCGAAATCTACTTGGAAAAGGAAAGATATTTTCGTATCTTGCTAGCAAAAGATCACCTGCCATTCCTTTAACAATATAAATAGAACTAACACTAGAGGGTTAGAGGAATCTTTGGATCTTGAAGAACCTTGGATCATCTTGGAGGCAGAGCAGGCAACCGGGTTCATCATGTTTCTACTTTTTATTTTCGTTTTGTTGATGAACATGAGTAGCTAAGCTATTTTTCTAGCCAAAGGGTCATAGATGTTTAATTCTCCACGAATTGTGAGGTCTAATTGACTTGTATTTATTCTATTCTTTGTTTTTTTGATATTCATATATCTTCTGATCGTTTTGTCATTATTATCTTTGTTGATTGGTATGAATTAGAGCTCTTTTACTCAATTAGCAAGTTAATATATTGTCAACTAGTACGTCAAATCCGTAATTGTTTGATTGTTCTAGTCTTAGTGACACAATAACATGTTTGGTTATAAAATAGATGATCGAATTCATGTTATGGAGGTGTATGATCATGTTTAAATAGGTTATCTTATAATCTACTGGTATGAATTGGTAGTCTCTCTAGTTTTTTTAATGCTATTGGTAGATTAAATCCTAAGCGCTTGTCTAGGGTTGTCTAATCGATAAGAGAAATAATCAAAGAGCTTCTCTTGATTATCGATGAAGTACGAAGAGATAGGTTGTTAGAGCTTGTTAATAACCATAACCAGTTTATCTAGAAATAAGAATATAAAACATTTGCATCGATGATCAATTCCTAGAATTAAACTATCTTGATTCCTTTGGCTAGGCTTTTATCAATATTCGACTTTATTATTTTGTTTCAACATTATTTGATTCACAAACAACCCCCCCCCACCCCATTTTTCTTTTCCTCTTTATTCGTTTTGAATAGAAATACATTTAACCAATCTCTGTGGATACGACCCTACTCACTACTATACGCAAATCATATCATTATCTAGGAGTAGGTTTTTATTTTTGTTGGATTCGACACCCATCAATTGGCGCCATGTATATTTTTCTTAATTTTACTATTTTTTTCTACTAACACGATAATTATTTTTTTCCCTCTTAATCACCTATACACTTAGTTGTAATTTCTTTATATTATATTAATGTATCAATACAAATGTTAGGTCATTGATGGATTGGAAGTACACATAAACTAGCAAATGTTAACAAAGTTAAGCCAGGTGGCATAATTGACCTCAACAACGTTATTTAGGTATTAAATTAATCTATTAATATTCAAGTAGTTAATTATAAAAATTATAAAAATTCAGATAGTAAATGTGATATTAATTATCCCATAATATTTCTTGCATCATTTGATGTTCATTATTAGAGTTTTTAGCCATATGGTCACTTGAAACCAACTAATGGTAGAGATTAAAAAAAATTAAAAGAAAATTTAATAATAAAATATTAATTCATAAATTATTTGATTTAAATTAAAAATCTTTTTTTTTAATTGCCAACAGCTGATTTGTGTCGCTATCATCCATCATTTGATAGGAAATGGTCTGAATTTTTACAGCTTATACTACCTCTTTAGATATATAGTTCATTTAAGAGATGCAGTTGGTCTCCTTTGAGGACCCTCGTTAATTTCCCCACAATAGAATCCCATGTGATACTACTACTACAGGATGACGTGGATGTATTTACATGCAAAATTAAAAGACACAAAAATACATAACTTGGAATTTGGAGCTACCAATTTTATTTTATTTCCCTAACCCACCCCACCCCCCAGATTTTCTTCTAAGTTGACTAATAAAGCTTTACCATTCAACCTAAGTTAAGCTAGTAATTATTAACTTACCTTAGCTTTTAACCTATTTGTTGCATGATTAATCTAAGAGGATCTGCTCAAATCCAAGCCCTAAAAGACATGTCATGAAAGTGAAAGTTTTATGATGCATAAACCGTATAAATTTAAGTCTTTATTTTATATTTCTTTCTAGTTTTATCTAGAGAAAAATTTAAGGTATATTTAATTCTTAAGAATACAAATATATGTTATCGAGTGCTTCAAACACTAACACATACATATATGTATTTATCATGTCATTTGTGTGTTAGTGTTGAATTTATAATAATAAAGGTTTTCAGAGCTGCATGTTTAAATCTGTTTTGAATAATACCAGTAATGATTTGTTTAGCCAAACATAAGGTTAGCATTTGGGTGCATGGAACAAAGAGAAAGCAAATAACGATCCTAGATAGAATGAATGCAATAAAAGAGAAGAGAGCGTGGAGACAATATCATACAAAACTGGCACAATAATAGGGAGGAGTGGAAGGCCTACAGCCCTTGAATAAACAAATTGGAAGAATTCGAATTGCCTTCTTTCCCTCCGCTTCCGTTAGGCATCTCTACAAGAATAGGTCGGTTTCAACTCCAAACGAAAGGTGTGGAACTAATCTAAATTACTGTCACCCAATTAATAATTATTGTTTTTCCGTCCTACAATGCAGACTTAAAAATACACCCATATGCAATTATCCGGATTCAGATCTTTTCTGTCTTCATCCTCTTAATTTTTTTATTAAAATGCTAGTACGTGTAATTAATTATTAAAAAAAAACAGCATTACAATGATGTTACAGATTAATTTAAGAATTTGGGTAATTTTAATTATAATTGATAGATATTGAAAGATTGGAAACGGAGGAAATCTATTTTCAATATTAACCCTAATTTCTTGGCTTTTTCCATGACTTTAGGGCGTCCCCCAGTCGTTTTGGACCATCGATCATCCTATTTAATGGTAAAAATATACAGTGGACATGACTTTTGCATTTGAGACTACTATCGCTCTTCTTTTTTTTTTTTTTTTTTTTTCCTTTTTGCTAATATTTTACAGGGACTGGGTTATCATCTCTAAAGGTAACGCCATCGGCCATATGTTGCCTAAGCATTACTTTCGTAGCTCATATGGGTCAACTTTGTAGACCTTGTTTCTGATTAGTTTATTATGACCAACAAAAGAATCTTATGGCTTTTTATTGAATAACATTAGAGATCAAAACGCACATGTATCTTAATCTTCGTAACTTTATCTGCCTAGAAATAATAAGTAGAATTAAATATGAGTACGTATGAATTAATAGAATCTATTAGTAATGTATTCGAATTTACCTTAAAATTATTTATTTATATGTAATTTGATTTCTATTTACTTGAGTTTAAGTTTAAATTACTCGAATAGATTATAAGTTAAACTTGACTTTCATGATATACTTGATTTAATAAATACATAAATTTAATTAAGTTTAAGTTGAATTTGAACATAAATATTATTTTAATCAAACGAAAAATGGTTTTTTTTTTTTTTATTTAACAGAACTAGTCTAAATGAGCTTTATTATATACCACCCCATTAGAGAGTAGGATCAAGTAATTTAGTTTTATTGTTTTATTATTTTATGGCTCTTTGGCCAAAGATAGTCTTGTTATTTTCATAGTGTCGGGTTACGTGATATATTATTGTGCGGTTCAAAATTGGTCCTTACATGTGTGGCATAGAATAGAATCTGAAAGAAATCATGTCCCGGCGAGGCAACGTCGATACATACGTAAGCTGATCGGGGATTAATGAGAAGCTGCTGTGAGGAATTATTCTAGTGCACAAACATTGGAAGAACATTTAGTCCCTGCAAGCGAGAAGATGCCAAACAAACAAGTTTCAAGTCAATGACGAATAAAGGCCGAAAGGATCCACGAAAATGGGCTCCAACATTTATATATCACGGTGGGACTAGCACTAATGATAACATTCCCTCGCAAGAACGCTGGGACAAATCCATACGGACAACATCTAAGTGGAAACTGAACTTCTCAGCCATAGTGCCTAGTGTATGTCATCATGTGAGCAGTCACGTCCTATTAGAAGGTTTCCAGGAAAATTAAAATAAAATAAAACCACAAAAAAGACTTACGTGGGTTTTATTATTATTATTATTCATGTAGTAAACTAGACGCATGTTATTACGTATCAAGCTTTTATAGATTTGATTGTTACAGGGTAAGGTGTAGGTTTTAGGGGAAAAATTCTAAGACCTAGCATATCTAATCTCTATTAGAATACCGCATCATGAAACTGTAAACTGCAATGCAATGTACGTATAGTAATATAGATATTATACTTTAATAGGATCTATATACAGATCAAATCTAACAAATGTAAATACAAAGAGTTAATTAAGGCAGGGAATTGCTAAATAGATAAAGCCGACACGAAATAAAATAAAAATAATCAATATGTGCAATAGGAATTCTAACCCCAGCTAGAAGCGACAGCTTGTTTAAGTTTAAAATCCTATCCCTTGGGTTCTGTATTGATTGCAAAGGGCATATAAATACTCGTCGTAAATGACGACGTTAGGTTAGGTCATTGATCTTGTTATTGCGGTAATACACCAAGACACTATACACACATTCATTGTTCATGATGGTGAAGGAAAGTATAGTTTAATATTCTTTTATAGGATGCTGTATATAGGAAAGCCCCACGCTTTACGTAGAGTATACGACGAGTACCATTAAAATGAATATATAAATTATTTCGAATCAACAAATAAACGGATAAGCTTAAACAATGGCTAAGATAAATCATGAGTTAGTTTTATTTAAGACTTACTCTAGCCAACTGGCAGCTAGCTCTAGCTTCATAAAAGCAAACGAATTAAGACTAACCACCGAAGGAACAACATTATTATTATTATTACGCTAAATTAACTGTATATAGAAGATTAAAGATATAATTAATTTGGTGGAGTAAACGCTAGCTCTCTCTCCATCTATTTTATGCAACATTATATACCTACGTATATCTTTGCCATTAAGATCACGAATGCGTTCTGTTTATCAACTTACGATATTTACGTGTTGTGGTAATCAAAGTTTTGCTTTTATTAGCTAGATGATGCACAAGCATATTATAACTGATGACAGTTTCAAAGGTACGGTGTATATACTTGTCCATGTTCTGTTGAAACGTTTTTCAGTATATGTTACATGGCTTATATATATATTCAAAGATTGAAGTACTTGCATTTACTAACATATGCTTTATTGTAGACGTGTTAAAAGAGGTGGCTTTCTATTAAAATAATATGATTTTTTAAAAAAAATTTACAAAATAGCATATTCAAAAAAATTATTCTAAAAATAGGTTTTAAAGTCACCGACCTAAAACATGCCTTTACTCTTATCGGAATTTTTTAAATGTAATTTATTATAATTTTAAAATCTATGGAAATTCTTTTCTTTGTTATTGTTATGTAAAATTTTAATGTTTTTTTAAAACATTAAAAGAAAAGTAAATTGAGGAAAGTTATAATTGATTTTTTTTTTGATGATTATTAAAAATGTTTAGAAACAACTATGAAAGAAAATATAAAAGCATAGATAGAAAAATAGAAAAAAAAATAATTTATCAAAAAATGTTAAGAAATTGCAAATTTGGAAATATTAATACACAACGTGCTTACGTCGATACAGTAATGGTAAACATTGGATAATCAGATGCATAATTAATTGAATCTTAGCTTAACCTTGTATATTTAAGATATTGAATCATTGTTTGTATAATGTTAACATTTTTTGTTTTTATTATATAGATTAGATGAAGCCTTAACCATTTTATTCATCTATTTTAATACAATAAGAGGGAGATCTTTCATGGATGTTAGCAATTATAGCCTTCACCTCCACAAAGTCCACATGTGATCTTATTTGGACGCTATTTAATGTCTATCTCTATATGGCATCTTTTTTACCTCGGTTTCTCATTTTTTCGTGCAAGCTTTGCTCTTGGACAGAGTAACGGGAACTATACTGGCTTCCAATTGAGCTTGTCGTTTATAAGCAAGAAGTGGGTCCTATAGGTGAGCTCTTAGTGCATCCATTTGTATCAATTAGGTATATATGCCGAAATATCAAGCTTGATTGAAGTAACTACTACATAGGCATGGGAGCACGGGATTTGGTATATTTGCTACATTTAGCAAGTGCATGTACTGCATGCAAAGTCAATAGCATACGTTTGACCCATTCCTCTTAACCTGTTCACTACACGACAACTACTGGTGAGCACTTAAAAAATTCTTTCCTACTTGCTGTAGTCGATGACCCTATGGTTGTTAGCTCGTGAACTCTATCTGTCTATCTTTTCAGTGGTATATTTAGTAAAGATTCTACATTTGCTATATTCTTACGTGCTTTTGAATGCTTCTTAATGAAGTAACCCACGCAATTGTAAAAGTCTTATTTACTAAAGTAGTCACAAATAACCTCCGAACTCCTTTCAAGATGGAATTATAGCTTTTGACAATGTTGGAGGTCATATACGCAAACTGATAGCAATCGTCATGAGCTAATGTCCACATCTCTATTGACACATCGTCAAACCACGCGAGGGCATCAAGCTTAATAGCCCTCACTTGATCCATCAAATAGTTCAATTTTCGAGCTTATGCCTACAATTCGATGTACTTAACAACTTCTTGTATTGCATATTTTTGTATGCCTTGTTGAAGTTTCTTGCAGTGTGTCATAAACAAAATCGCCACATTATGAATGGAGGGCATCATCCAATGGCTCGAGCTTCAATTGCTGACTTGATACGTGACAGATTGTCTGATATAAGGCAAATGGTTTCACGACTTGCACGGTTGCCAACCACATGTTCCTTTAACTTCCTCAAAAACCATCCTCATGTTTTAGTCATCTCCTCATCTATGAGAGTGAATGTGAGTAGAAGTATATGATTGTCGCCATCAACGCCATAACCAATCAACAACTTGTGTGTGTACTTCACATATAAAAAAGTTCCATCAATGGTAACAATTAGTCCAAGCAATATCTACGCTACAATGCACGTCCTGAATGCCTAAAAAACCCACTTAAGAATAGACACCCTAAGAGTATTTAATCTTCTTCACCCTCAATCAACTTGTCTTTCGGGATTCTTATTTTTTATGGCATTTAGAAGCTTAAGGAGTTCATTATAAGACTTCTCCTAATTCTCGTACACATGCTCAACATCTTGTTTCTTGCCTTTCTAAACCTATCTCCTGTTTTTCCTATAACTAAATTCCTATTCGACAATAGAAGCAAGTTTTGCGATCTTCATATTAGGATTATCCTTAACAAGATTTACAAACTAGCCTATAAGAGGATTATAATCCAATTATGGGTGCTCTTGACTTATCATTAGGTTGATGCATATGTATGGACCCTCAAATCCAATAATTACGAATAGCCCCTCTAACTTCTTCTTTTAGGCCCTAAATCCTTCGCTTACAACCGTCTTCTTTTTTCAAGCAATAAACAAACCAAAGCAACGAATTAGATTCCACAACTGTGAAGTTACAATGGTTCTTCACATGGTAAGCCTTAATTGCTTGAACCACATCTGCCCTTATCTTGAATCTCATGCCCTTATAGAACTCGTTACTGCTACTTGAATCACCGTATATTGCATTTTGCTCCTATTTGAAATAAATGTAATTGTCATCACTGCTAACACTCAAGTAGGGAACAAAATCTCTAACTATCATAGTAGGTGGTTTAGCTTGCCTTGATTGATATATTAACTATATTGAGTACACAACGATTGGAGGATCTTCTTCAGGTATATCATCTCTATTGTTTTCACTTTCCTCATCTTCCTCCTCAAAGCTCTCCTCATAATTGAAACTTTCCTCCTTAACACCCATTCTTATATCGACGTCCATTATAGTTTTCGCACCTAGACACACCATGTAGGGATTACATGTATCCAGTCATTATAACATCAGAGTAACTACTCTATCTACTTCATTTTCATCATTCAATGATGCTTCTTCCATAGGGGTTCCAAATCTTCAAAAATTCTGCAATTGTTATATGCCATGATCTCTAAAGGATTTAGTTGTTTCAATTAAAATTTCAACATCATCATTATCTCTAATTGACATTAAGGCATAAGATGTACTACCCCCATGGAAAATAAGATGTTTATGAATTATCTCAACACCACCCCACCCACCACCCCCTCCCCCCTCCACTTTAGTTAGATCAACTCCAATACTCTAGCATATTCTATACAAGAATTCGGTATAATTCACATTCTTCTTCATTTTCAACTTCTTAACGGGACCCCTATCATATTCTAGCTCCTAGTTACTACCCATAATATTTCCAAATGCGTAAATCATGAATTTCATGCAATCACCCATTATTATCCTACCCATAATATATATAAATTATCAGTTATTCCACAAAAATAGATAATATTGTTTTTTTTTTAATTTACAATGTATAACATTGATCTTTTTCTTACCACGTAACAAAAAAAAAAAAAGAAATTTTAATTTTAATTTTAATTTTTTTTTCAAAATTTTACAACAAAAATCGATAAATTTAAATAATAACAGAATAAAAATTATTTTACAAAAAAAATTAAGTTTTCTTTTTAGGATTATTCAATTGCAAATGTTTTTTTTTAAATAACAATATAGATAATAAACCTAAATTTGACATTTAAAAATAATATGAAATTTTTCATCAGCACAATGTTGATCTTATTCTCACACTAATGGAAAAATTAGTTACCGCATGTTACGTATTATAAGATATATATAAATCATGTTTAACACACTATAAACTAATAACAAGCAGTGATATTTTTTAAAAAACATAATATTATGGTAACAACTTTCTCAAATACTGCAAACTAACATAGTAACAAAAAAAAAAAACTTTAAGTTTTTGTCAAAATACATATCAGAATGTAAATTAATTAAGTTTTTTCATTAAGAAAATAGTAGATCTCAGTGGACTCATTCAAATCCCACCGTTTCATATCTGCACAAGAACTCCTTCTTCTTCTTGCAAATAAGAGAAAAAAAAATGAAGAGATGGAATTTGCAAGAGGTAAAATGAAAATAAATGTGTTTTGTTTTTGCGTTTATATTATTAATTTGGAAATTGTAGCATTCGTGACTCTGTTAAGTAGGTCTAGATTTTTTTTTCTTTTTTTAGGTTTGCAAGTTGTAGGGTTGCAATGCACATGTACACGGTGAATCTTTAATTAAAAAAAAAAAAATTGATGGTGGGATTAGTAGTACAAGAAGGGGTGACATGTACTGAAGATACATTTTAAGTTAACGACTTCAAAACTTTTTTTTGAAATAATTTTTTTAGTACGCTATTTCATGAATTTAAAAAAAAAATCATATTATTTTAGTAGAAAGCCCATTAAATAGGTATTGACATTAGGGCTGAAACGAGGTACATGGCAGTTAGGATAAAATTTTCCATTCTCTACCCCTATCCAACCATGTAAACACCCATTTCAAAAATTAAGAGTAAGAAAGCCTGGATCATGATCTCCTAGAACTGTCGTCAAACCACACCATATAAAACCACAAGTTCTAGATTATCCTATGGAATTTGTGGATTTTTCTTGGTCACATTTTTTTTTAATTGAAATCATATTTTAACTATTCATATAAAAATCATTATATTTAAATTTTAAATTAAATATTACTTTTAAAGGTAAATTATAGTAAATACAAATATAATGAATTTCAATAAAGTGCAAATTGATAAATTATGTATAACAAACACAATCTTTAATACTAACTTAAATTGAACACTTGAGATAGATTTGATGATGTGACCAAATGTTAAACCACAAATTATGGTTCCCCTTTTTTAGAAACCTATTTTTCTTATTAGATTTTTGTCCGACAATGGCCAATTCTTATTTAGTGCGAGGAATATTTGAGGGTATATTATGTTTAAACATAAATTATTTCCCATTGATTAAGTTGAAGAAATGGGATAGAGTTTACCTGTCCTCAAACAATGCCACTGCGCATATCTTTTCTAGTCATCACATATTACTACCATATATGAAATAGAAAACAAAAAGTATAATACATATCAAATACTCTTTACATATGTCAGCACGTTGTAATTGGCAGGCACATAAATAGAAACGCCATTTAAGATCGGGAGAGATTTGGTTCTTCAATGTTTTGGGAAATTTTTTATTTTCCATTTAGTTTTGGATCTTGGTAAGGCCCAATATATAAGAAAAGCCTTAAATGGTATTAATATGCTATATTGAATGGATTAGTAATTAATATGTACCCATAAAATTCTAACATATGTAAATATGAATAGTAGTTTTTTAAAAAAATTACTCACACTCACTAGTATGTATTCAAATATTTTACTTATCACTAATTTAAACACGTGGCATATTAATATTTAATCAATCTTTTAATTTTTAAATTCTTGTTATTTCCTTCCTTAAATATAAATGAGATGCTTCTGTTTGAAACTTTGGTTCAACTTACACTTTGTATATATCCCTCTAGTCATGAAAAATGTTCACTCTTCCTTATTGGGATAATGTCAATAGCATCTGGCTTTTTACGCTAGTGTTTTAAGATGAATGGAATTTTTCTATACTTGATGGGTTTGGCACTTTTTACTTTAGCTCCTTCTAGATTGTGGTTTTCGAATAATAAATTCTGGTAGTTCACTTTTAAATGTGTGGTACAGACGAAATATTCTTATTATATAGCTTTTTATGCTAATGTTTTAAGATGAATAGAATTTTTCTATACTTGATGGGTTTGGCACATATTTTACTTTAGCTCTTTCTAGCTTGCGGTTTTTAAAAAATAAGTTATCGTAGTTCAGTTTTTAATGTGTGGTACAGACGAAATAGTCCTATTATATGGCTTTTTATGCTATTGTTGTAAGAAGAATGGAATTTTTCTAGACTTGATAGGTTTGGCACTTTCTACTTTAGCTCTTTCTAGTTTGCGGCATTCAAAATAAATTCTCGCAGTTCACTTTTAAATGTATGGTACAAACAAAAATATTCTTATCAAATAACCGTACTTAATATAATGGACCCATGTTATATAATATATATATCACACGGAATCCAATTCATGCAAGTATTTTTAATTATGTATACAAGAAAATAGACTTAAACGACAATAGTTGTCAATCATGACATAGGTACTGCAAATCAATCGTGGCTATCAGAGGAAAATGATGGACAGATGACTCAGTGATGATGCTTGGATTCACATGTTTTCATCCCACAACTTGGGTACTTCTCGTACACTTTTTCGATCATTTTCACAGGAAAGGGAAAAGAAAAGAGAGAGAGAGAATAATGTTGAGTGTTTCACAAGATCAACGTGAGAAGAATTAACCACCGGTATAGGTGGTGGAAAGTGTAGGAAGTTGGACCAATATATACGAGGGGATATATAATGCACTCGCAATATGTATGTTTTAAAAAGATAAGTAAACACTGTAAGTGTATTTCTACTTGGTTTCCTAATTTAATGCATTTCAATAAGAATCAACTGTAAAAAGGGCGGGGGCCTTGTGGGAGAATGTCAAAATATCCTCTTGTATTAAATGTTCATCTTAGCAGGTTTTTCTGCTAAAGTCAAATATTAACATAAAACTGAAAGTTGTAAAAACAACAAATTGGAATTTCCCGCTTTAATATAATAGATGGAGCCCCGAAACTCTCTGGATAATCATGTCGGATAGGATTGTTAATTGAAGTCATGCAAAGAAAATACAATGCGTTTAAGTAGTGTTAAAAACCTAAAGCTATATCCAAGCCCTCCTTCGGCCGTAGTCGTAGGTTTGTGCAACACTTGAGGCATGCAGGTGTTTGGCGGAATTTAGCGTATAAATGGTAGACTAGCCAGGCTTGAATTAGCCGTTGGGAATAGTTTAGCTTATGCTTATTGTTGTTCTTAAAATTTGCAATTCTAAGCTTTTATAAGACAACAATTATGATTTCTAGTTTAACAAAGCATTTGTCATATTTTGTTTTCTTTGTGGCTTGACTATAAAATAAGTTCGTGATCGAATAGATTATGATTTATATGATGAATTGAATTGTTTATGCATTTTTATTAATATTAAAACACTCGATTTGTCTGCTTGATTAGTTCTTAATGGGTTTGGAGATAGCCAAGACCAAGAAGGCAAGCCCACCACGATTAAAATAGTGTAAACACATTACCGCAGGCGGCCGGTATAGGTACGACGCTGGTAGGACGACAATGGGTTGCATGGAACTCTCATGGTGACTCTTAGGAGCATCATTATATTTCAAAATCCGACAAAAAAAGTATGTAAGGTTGCGTCTAAATGTAGTTTTGTTAGTGCATGAGAAAGCCTATGGCTATTCTACAAACTAATAAGCGAATTTAGTTAGCTTATTATATCCTAATCTAGATGCAGGATTATTAATTAAATCTATATCCTGGTACGTAAGTAGCATTTTTAGCCCTAATTATTTACTTTCTCGCTGAATCCATCCCTATTAAATCGCTTAGTTTTAGTGCTGATTAGCTTGCTAGTTTAGTTGAGTTGTAGATTAGTTAGTATTCAATTTTCACCGGATTGTTGGATTCTCCATCTAAAATGTAATTACATATAATACAATAGACAATAACTTTCTTAATGCTTATGAATACAACATATATGTCGAGCCCTAAATCGAAAATTGTGTCACCTACCTGAAGCAACCTGTTTTTGCTTATATAACCCCATTAAAAAAAGTATATATATATATATATATATATAATTCCCATTACGTCTAACTACATATATTAATCGTTAATTTGTGAGATTATGCTATTACCACCCTACGTAATGATTACCACATTATTTCCACTTCTATCAACCACTTCTCCCTCCTTCCTCATATATAGCTCCAACAATTTGTGTGATTTGATTATGATTATGCTTTTATAATGATAATGACTAATAGTTGATTTTCCCTCGTCAACAGCATACTCCATGGTCCATGGGCATCACATGCACACAAAATTTACCCTTGCACCTTGGCGTTACTAATTGTTTTGAAGACAACAATCAGAACAAATATTATACTATTTTAATATGCATGTTTTATACATTGAAGAGTACCGTCGTGTTAGCCTTAGGAATACATGTTACCTTTCACTTTGATGACAAAAATAAGAATAAGAATTGTCTATTACCTATGCAGCAATTTGGATATCCCGTGAAGGCATGTGTAGAGGGGGTAGGTGGGGGGAGGGGAGGGTAGACATGGGAGAGGGTTGATTTAGGTCTATGAATCGACCCAGATTAATTTGATCGGTTTAGACTCTTGAACCGATCCTTTTGAGATATTGGCTTGACGGTTCAATGGTCGGGTTGCATTATGTAACCCGACGAATTGGCGAGCCTTGAACCGGCCGTCAATCTACTGGTTTACAGTCAATTTGAACCAATGGATTAGGTCCACCATATAAGCTAAAAAAATAAATAAATTGTTGAAAAACAAGGCCCCTAACACATGCTGAAACATTGAAAAAGTTTGAGGAATAATAGAAGAAGGCAAATAATAATCAACACTACCTTGACATACATTAAAAAAAAAAAAGGAAAAAAATTTCAAAGGAAGCAGGAATAGAGTGAAGAAAATATTGAACTTAAAGGTTACAAATCTACAACGTTGGGGAAGAAAAACAAAGAAAAAGAGAAGATAGCTGGAGAGAAGTGCGGAAAGAGAATGTAGGATAAAAACAATCAAATTTGCACTTAAAGAATTTAAAAACATGGAGATTACATGCAATGAGAAATAAGTTTAAGCTATTGATGTATATGTAACGTGCATGTATTTAAATTTTCAAATATGAACATTGTAAAGGAGCAAAAGAAATTAAGTGTATTGTTGGATGTTGTATAAATTGATAGTGCAGTTTGAAGAGTAAAATTATCAACGCAAAAAAAAAAATAGTACTCACTCTTGTCTTTTGCTCTCATCTTCAAATTTCTATGCTCTTATCTTCTATTCTATGTGCTCTCATCTTTTATTTGCTATGCTCATATTTTCTACACTGTTAATACCTTGCAAATAATTTCTGTTATATTTCTTACTAATTGTTAAATAAATTTTGTCCCCTTATCTGCCCATATTAGTATTTTATAATTATCCTAATACTAAAAAATTGCAAGTTATTTTGACAGTTCAAGTTCTTTTAAGAGAGATTGTTCTAACAAATGTGATAAGGGGAAATTTGTGCAAAAGGCACCTCAATAATATTTTGAAGTGGATGATTACGATATCTACGACTTTACCAATAAACGCCTAGAGAACTTGATGATGCCACCCCCCAAGCTTTCATGAAAGGCGTTTTGATGGACAAAGCAAATTGTTGCCACAACAGGGCAGTGAGGAGGAAGTGGAAGGAAAAGAGCAAGATGATGTGTAAGAAGTGCCAAAGGAAGAAATTCTAAGGTACTTACTTAGCCCATTCGGCTTCATGGATAAGCTACCGGCACCACTTAAATCGAAAATTTTTACTAAACATTTTCGTAAAATTACAAAGGAAGATAGCAATAGCCATGTTTATTGTAACTACTGCCAATCAAGTTATGTGTGGAAAAAAGGAGAAAGGTATGGTATCTTTAACAAGCACATGCGAGCGAAGTACCTCACGAAGTTTGGCATAGATAAATTGTAGCGATTTATTTATTTTTATTTTGTTGATAGATAACAAGTTCTACTTGTAAAATACTTAGCAAAATATAACCTGTCATGGAGTCATGTGGCTTCCTCGCACCTGTTGGAATACGAGCAAGAAGCATTGAATCCAAGCTCATAGACTTATGACTCAAAAACCATACAAAAAACCACTGTTAAGATGTATCATAACGATAAGCGTGAATTAGCCACTCTTTTCAATTCTCTTGAGGCACATGTTTCTATTTGTATAGATATATGGATCGATTCATGGCAAGAAGATTTATACATGGGAGTTACATGCCACTGGAGAGACGTAAGTACAAAAAAGACTAATACATTTAAGGGTTTTCAATAATTGCCATACGACATAAAAAAATTTTCGTGTTATAAATATTATTTTAGGTAAATATGGTTTAACAAAAAATATTTTCTTAATTAGCTTTGACAATGTAGCTGCCAATACATCATCCATTGATGAACTTTAATCTTTATGTCAACTCATGTTAAATGAGACATTTTTCCACATTCAATGTGCCTGCGACATTTTAAATCTTTGTATTAGGGATGGTAATAAGACAACTAATATGTTTTTTAATTGACCATCTTTCCGTAAATAAGGCATGGCGAAGATTTTGTATTGAAAATGGAATGTGACTTAAAAAATTTAGAAAGGATGTTAAACATAGGTCGAATTTTACCTATCAACTTTTAGAAAGTACACTTACTTATAAAGATGCATTATGTTCTTTCACTATCATGAATGTCCCAGACATTTCATTGCACCCTAGCGATTGGGATATATATAGTAGAATGTTGACTATTTTAAAAGTTTTTCATGATTGTACTCTAAAATTTTTGCAATTGTACTAGGATAGTGTTCATCTTTTCCTTATGAATGCAATGAATATACTATTGGTGTTGCTTGATTCCTAATCTGGCACTTTTTTGCAGGTGACTATAAATGATATGGCTACAAAATGGTTATAGTATTATGATAAATTTTAGCAATTTATCTAGTTGTTTCTATTTTAGATCTACGGTGTAAAAAAGACTTGTTATTAGAATATATTAATTTGTATTATTCCATTGTTGATGCATTATGTGACACAGAAGACACTTATGCCGTTATCGCCATGTAAGAACTATGCTAAGCAGTCCAAGTAACGGAAGAATTATATTCTAACTTTTGCATTGCATTCGATGGTCAAGTATTCCAAATTCTCTCATCATCCCTCGGCTCACATGATACCACTCATGATCCCACCTTCATTGTGCAATGAATGATGTTGCAAAAGTTAAAGCGATACAATTCCGGGTCAATCAAGTACACTGAACTTGACAATTACTTCAATACACACTTTAAATTTGGTGATAGTAGTATTACGGATTTCAACATCCTCGACTGACTAAGGAGGCATAGGAAAACATAATCCATACTCTCTCGCATGGCTCACCAAGTTTTTGTTACTCCCGCATCAACGGTAGCTGTTGAATAAGCATTTAGCACTGTAGGCCTTATCCTCTCCCAACTGCAATCACGATTGTCACCCATCAACGTTGAGGTACTGGCTTGCGTGGAGGATTAGTCGAAGGTAAGAAGTCACACACAAGAGTCATATTGGGCATACATAGAAGAAGATGAATATTTCAACGATTTCGTCCCATCGAGTGGAAGCTCTACTGGTTTGGATCCTAATATTCGGTAAGTTGAATAATTTTGTAAAGATAATAATATAACCTTATTTATTTTTTGTACTAGGTTGGAGTTAGACATATTTTGTAAGGAAAATAGTATTCTCTTTATTTATTTCTATTATTTACTTATACTATATTATTATCGTGTACAAGAGGTAAGGTTAAATGTTTCCTACTTTTTCTATAATAATTCGGAGCTAGCATCTGCCCTTCTGGTGTATAGGGTATTGTCACTAATTAATTTCGAAAAATTATATATTATTTCAAGAAATTATAGATTAAATTTTAATATTTATAAATAAAAAAAACTAATTAAAAAAATACATATAGATAAATATCAAATAAATTATTAAAAAATGGAATAAAATAAATTATTCGAGAAAAAAAAAACGCTCGAGGGGCTGGTTGTCTAGGGGTGTTAATCGGTGAAAGTTTGGTTTGGAGCCGCGTGGCAGTGGCACTGAAAAGCACGACCCAGACATAGAAGTTGTCGAAAATACATTCACATTCCCATTCCGTGTTAAGATGAATTTATGTATAAATACTAACTATAATTAAACTAGCATTCATGATTTTATATGCTAAATAAAATCTTATCAGTATTTGTATAACATGGGGAAAATGAACAATTTGAATATGGAGCCAATAATCAGGCATGTCTTCAGACCTGGATTTGGTGTCTAGGACCACCAACCCAAAGAAAAGAACTCACTGCGCCAACTCTGGCCCGCCACGATGATGCATGCAGTTGACTATTGTGGCCTATTCATCATTACTATATGCTGCCAACGAATCACGATAGCTTTTTTTTTTTATTTTTTTTTTATTTTCTTATATATATATTATTATTATTATGGGATCTAATATCAGCTATGCAACATCGAATATTATCATCCGTAAATAATCTCGTGTTCCTGGCCAAAATGAAACATACCACTCTTGTTCTACCATGGATTTATTTTGGACATACTACTTTATTCCAACCAACTTCATGGTTTTCCTAATCCTGTCTTAAAAATGCATCTCCAACAAAACTTTCCTTCTAGACGAGGAGCTTGTCACTTATGCTTGAAAAGCCTGGTATCTCCACTACCAAACCTCACCCTAGCAATTGATAAATGGTCAAATTTATCTTATTTAAATTAATATTAGAATCACCTATGTGAAAATATTCGCTTCTTAACAATTTGATTAATATATATTTTTACTATGTTCTCTAATACTTAATTGAAAGGAAATAAAAAATTTTAAGAAATGATTAAGAGTGCTCAATGAACTTTGTAAGAAGTTAAAAAATAATATTTACACTTTCATTATGATATTATATTTTAAATTTTAAGCATCAATTGAAAATTAATATATATAACTCATGCAAGTTATGTTATCCAAACAAATAAAGCAAAAAAAAAAAAAAAGCAACATGATATAAACATAAGCATTCTACAATTTCCTTTTATGATGAGCTTGCAAGATTGTTTCATTAGTAATCCTATAAAAAATATTGTTTTCAATATTAAGTGGAAAAATGTTAATACACCAAGTCATATGATTATTATAATTTATTATTGTTTCATGTGATAAGACCAAAACATTTGTAGTATTGATAATATAATTACTATTTATGGTATATAGCTAACGTATAAATAATATTTTAAAAGAATTTATTTAGTTAATTATAGTTTTTAATAAATGAAGTTTAATGGTTATTAGCTATTGTGAAAAAGAAATAGGTAAGTTGACTTTTATATGAACTAAACTCATTAGTTATATTGTTTATAAGGTGATGCATTTAACCACTTAAGCTGTATCCGACATTGCGTTAGGATTTGCTCTTTAAAATAATCTATTTTCTTTTTTCTTTTAAAAAAAAAACAAATTCGAGTTGGGATGGGTGGTGCGGTGTAGGCCTACGGCCTCGAAGGTCTGTCCCTATCACACTCACACAAGGAGGTTATCCATGAAGCGGCTGGCTCGTTAGGAATTAGGAATTTTTAAAACTTTTTTAAGGTAGGGTAGGGCTCCGCCGTAAGTCATGTCACCAACAACTAGGGGCAAGGTGCATGTACTCCCACGCCATCCAATGTGCAGGTGCAGGTAGTGTAGTGTAGAATGCGGGTTGGCCGACCAGGCTTGAAGTGGCATGACATTTTGGGCTCATATCTCGAGTCGCAAAAGGCTTATTCAACCTTGATCTGTCATGGCAAACATGATGTGCTAATCAACCTCGATCGCTATAAAATAGCCAAAGATAAAAGATACAAGATAGCTAAACAGGAGAACCTTCTCCACCTATATGTAGGAAACAATATATACAGGACAGATGGGTTCATCTTCCATTAATTTTACAACGAACAGAAAAATGAAATACACATCTTCCAGTCCCTCTTTTTTTTTTTTTTAATATAGAAAAATATAAATTTTTGCAAGTTATATATATATATATATATAACCAAAAAAAAAAAAAAAAAACAGTGCATCCAGTTCCACCTACATTCTTCCCATTAAAAACATTACCAGTTCACTCAGTCCGCCTCAGCTGGATAGGTGCAGATTAAGAGGATTTGCAAGTCTTAAAGAATTTTAACAGATAATCAATCAAATAAACATATTATTTATAGAGAGGGAGGTGTGTGTCTCTGTATCATTTATGTCATGAGGTAAGCCATCCATGCCAAACCAACTATCATAGGAATTCCTCGTATACATACATGCAAATCCAAAAATTTATTTACAATAAATTGAAGTTCCACAACAACAATCAAGCACTGGGGTATACACAAAATTAAGGAAGCAACGCTGATATATGATTAAAGCAACTCATGACAGGAAATGTGCCAACGCTTTATCCATGTCGTTATCATAGTTGAGCAAGGCCTCGGCAATTTTGCTAGGAGGAAATCCCATATCTCGCAGGGTGGTATAGCTGTCGATGAACTCCTTAACCTATTGTGAAAAATATAGCCTTGTTATATCACAGAAACAGTCCGTGGATGCTAGACATAGTACACCAGCATTAGATGCTTAAAAGAAAGCTCCTGAGTCTCAGACTTGAAAGGTTTTCTTCTTTTCATGATGTTTCATTTAAAAGGGGAAACAAACCACATAACAACAGATAACGTTGAATACAAAGACATGCAAGGATTTCATCTCAATTGTGGACCAATTAAGCATTACATGGAAGAAAGGAAATAATTGATCATAGAAATGCTAAACAGGTTGATTAGTCCTTGAAGAAGGGGGAGAAGACAAGCCATGTGAGAGTGAGACCTTGATGCTTATTTGAAAAAGCTACAAAAATAAGGTCAGACCATCCTTTAATCAAAACATGTGTTCTTTTTAATCTTTCCACGAACTTAATCAGCAATCTATATCCTGTTGAAATAGATTGCCAATTATGTGTTTTGAAGTGTAAATTATATGTTTAGAAAGCTCAATGATAAACATAAACAAAAGACAAAGATTTGTGATGTTTATAGAAAAAGTAATATCCCTTACTGAGAGCAAATAATAATTTGTTAAAGCAAGAGTTTTTTATTTGAAGTGAAAGTAAAGGAGCAATAATCAAAACACTCTTGATAGAACAAGAAATTGGTTATTGCTTCTTTACTTAGTGTTCTTTTAATATATTATTTATATTAATAAATAAATATATAAATAAATTTTAGACCATTCACTATTTCTTGAAGCTCGATCTCTCCCCCGGATGAACCATATAGCCAAGAGAAACCATGAACCAGAATAGAAGAGCTTGCCCCACCCATGAGTAAATATTTTATAGTAGCCTCATTAGACCGTACATCTTTCTTGGTATATTCAGATAATAGGTAGGAGCATAAATTGAAACATTCTGGAGCTACAAAGGTCTGGACCTTTTTTCTCTATAAAGCAAAAAGGGTGGTCCGGAACTTTATGAATCCTCCAAACCTTTTTTACGGCAAAATTCTATAAAACATTATATTTGAAGGAATTACAAATTTAATCAAATTTTTAAAAAGTCACGAGTATTTGAGTCATATCTGTCCATGATTAAGTATCAAGATCAATTTATAACTGATTTAGATCAAATCTAATAGATTGAATTCAAATCTTGAAAGAGCATGTCCCTTATGAAGAGTTATGATCTTTCAAAGAGTCATGTTCTTTCAACTTTCACTAATGTATAAAAAGCATTGCTCCTCCATTTTTTGTAGAATTTTTAGCATAAATTTAATGTATTTCTCTACACTTTCTCTCTCCCAAAACCATTGCAATGCACAACACATCTCATATATATTTGTAGTGTGGAATGATACTTGAATTTTTGTCGTTAAAGTATCAAGATGTAGTTGTATCCTAGGGGAACTCCGCATTTAAACTCCCATAGCAAACCTTGTGTGGAAAGCGTAAGTTCTCTAATGAAAGCGAATTCATTCATGCTTCTAAGTCATTTAGTTTCTTGTTTTCACTAAGCCAAATTCATTCCTATATTTCCTAACACATCTTTGTGCTAGATACTAAGGAAATACATTCCATCCATAAAAAAGAGGGAAAGAGTTGTCTAAGAAGGCTAGGCTGTTTCCAAGAAGAAAAAAGATCTGGTTGCTATATGTACACAGGAGCAGCTGAACACACTGAAGAGACCTTCAATCAGATCAGAGAGATCTTTGAGCTCCCTTTTATACCCACTACATGATCTAACTAAAGAACTTCATGAAGTTGGACAGGACAATTGCAATCCTTCAAGTCAGGTACATTACCAAGCAAGGTGGTAAGAAACCTCAGTTTGACTACATCTGGACTGGATGGGAACACTATGTTAGTCCACCAATTTTATATCATAAAGAAGAAAAAAGATCAACCAATACCCCTTTACTCTTAAACACATAAGAGTTTCTTAGACTCATCAACATCACATGGTAATGTAAAACTAGATTACTGGGAGAAAGAGAAATATGATAGGCCAATTGGACTTGATGGACATGTTATTTAAAAGAATATGAAAGAGTGGAGTAATCTGGATCATATGGATATGCAGAAAGTAGATGCTGAGAGTAGGAGTCAAATAATTGATAATAGAGATTCCACAAGAAAGATGGTGATTGATAGACTCCCAAATGGCTTGTGTACACTGAGGGGACCCAAGCTACTAAGCAATGGGAGTAAAAGAAGCAGTAGTAGCATGAATGAAATAAGAAGTAATAATGCATAAGTGGAATGGAATTAGTGGGGGTAATGGTGTAAGTAAAGGAGGTTAGTAGTAATAGTAGAGTTAGTAAGAGTAGAAAGAAAAATAAGGGGCTGTGGGTGAAAATGATGGGAAAGCTGTTAGCACCTAGAAACTGGAGGGAGAGGAGAGGAATTGAAAAATATTCTTCATAGCCCTTGTGTGCTTAGGAGCATTTTGCTTTGAAAAGCTCAAGCGTTTTCTAGCTCATTTTACATCATTTTCCTTCTCATATCACACTAGTAAACACAAATTAATCCCTTAATTCCATTAGTTATACTCTAGGGATTGACAATTGCTAATACAATACAATAACATGACATATAACGTAACATGATTAGAAATACGATTATAGAAGAAAATATAAGATGAGACACGATACAACACACAATATGAAGACACAATTATGACACGAATAAACACGATTATGACACAAATAAATATGATTACATTATAACTTAATTGTTTATCACTTTTATTCAATATTATACATTTTTAGCACTAATGCTAATTGAACACAATTTAAAGATACGGATACAACCAGTTAACATGAAATGTCAGCCTCACTTCAGCTCCTATTCCTAAAAAGATGAGCTCCAACTCTTGTGCTAAGTTAGTTATTCATACTTGTTAACCCTCTCCTAAACTGAGGAAATGAAAGCCACTCTTATGACTACAGTAAATAGATCAACAGGGCAGAAAGATATTTAATCAAGGGTCTTGGTTTCAACAAGTTAAAAGATGTTTGGAGATTGCCCTGTTTTATGTTAATATTATATAGGGTAAATTGCAAATACACTCCCATGTTTGCTTTATGTGTACATAGCACCCTTATCTTCGAAATTGAACATTTAAAATTCAAATCTTTGAAAAAAAAAAACTTTTATACTCTATTTCAAAAAATACATAAAATCAAAGTAAAAAGATCATGTAAAAATCTAGAGGAATGCTTTTTGAGTTTTTGTGGGTTTAAATGCTCAATTTCAAATATAGAAGGTTAAGCACACAAGAAGCAAATCCTATAATTGCTTCTTATGTGCTTAACTCCCTTTATTGGGGCTCTAAACAGTGCTAGCATCTTTTATTATCAGTTGTAAGAGCACAAAGACCTTAAAAGACCAGTAAATTTAAAGTGGCACCTTTTAGCTACAGACAGCAATATTTCCAGCCTCAAACCACTTTAATATAGCACACAAATTGGTTATTGATTATGATCAGATGAATGCTCAATTTGCATTTTACTTTAAAGGTTAACCTACATATAGAAAAACTCTGAAGTACCTTGGCTGGGTTATCCCCATAATTGGCAACAGCTAGAGGAACAGCTTCTCGATTTAGTCCTGATGCAATGTATTTTCTTACTAGGGGATCTTCAGAAGGACCCTGCATCAATAGTTCCAGTCCACTTCAGCTTGCATGTTGGGATGCTATATGCAAAAGTTACCTCTACTTACAGCTATTGCCATGTGTAAAACTACAGATTAATGTTGTTAAAAAGATAAAAAATTAAGTAAAAAAGGTGCTTAAACCTCGCCATTGTAGATCAACCATTCACAAACTTAAGCTCTCAAACTTCCTTGACTCTAAAATAGCCTATTAAATGTTATCAATCACCGTTATTATAACACACTTACATAGTAGAACAATCCATCTTATGACAACACTTTTCCCTTTCTTTCGGTAACCAACTTCGTGCTTGTCCTAGTTGTTGGTTTAGTTTAGACATGTATCGGAAAAAAAATGAAAGAGATTTTCCATCCTTTTTTCGTTTACTCAATTTATCTTTCTCCTCTACCATGTCTATAAATGTATTGAACTTTCCAAACCAAACATTGAATGCATTTTATGGCTAACACAATGGAAGCTTACTTTTGACAGAATTGATTCCAATCTCTTTGATGGGATGTCTGCTAACCCTAACCTGCTCCAATTCGGGTATACTTTCTTTGCTTCAGCCAAAACTTTCCTCTCAAAATCAAAATCAAACTGGAATTTGCTTGCACTTACATCTTCCAGATAGGGGGACAAGGGAGGCTACAAAAGGGGAAAAAACAATTATTAAGCATATCAAAGAGGCAGTAAATGGTCATAGTGTATGAAAACCCCAGTAAAAAAGTGAAGAAATAGGTACTGGGTCAACATCTATAGCTCAGTTTCACATCGTGATAATGTAAAACATAAGTAAAATCATGTCACCACATTCAAGCTATGCAATGGAGCTTACTGTTACAGATGATAAGTCAGAATGCCAGGACAAGACATGAAAGTGGATCATATAATTTATTGGTTGCGACAAACAATTACAAAATGATTGACTCCACGAAGATAAACAAAAGCACTAACACTTGTAGTGCATTCCATTCTCATCAAGCACAATCCATCACCATTATTTATTTATTATTCAATATGCATATAAATAACTTTCTATTGTAAAAGTTAAGAACTCCTATTACAAGGTATACTAGCAAATAAAAAAAAAAAATCATTATTAGACAGTTAAAATAATAAACTGAACTATACCGGAGGCATTATCCGACATTCTGGCTTTATAGTAACCCCAATCCCGAGTCCTGAAGCTAAACATCGCCAAAAAAGAGAGAGAGAGAAAGAATCAATATTTGTTTTACCAAAAAGAGTCAACATTCGATATAATTAAAGCTCTGCAAACATCAGCTATTACTTTAGGAAGCTTAATTGGTTGCGGTAACCGGTAGCTTTCAAGATATATAATTGTGATGAAAGGTGAAGACAGGAGTTTAGCGGTTAGAACCACCACCGAAAATATGATTGGAAAATGAGAATAATGGCTTGCGTATTTAATAAGTGGCAGCCATTTCCCTTGTTTTCCACTAGCAAGCAGCATTATCAATGGTTGTCGATCACTGACACTAGCTGTCGGCCACTATGTTGCCTGCTTCCACCGCATACCACGGTTACTATAATAATATTTTGACAGCCGATAATATTAAATAAAGGACATACGAAAATGAATATGATTGGAAAAGGTTTATCATGAAACAAACACAGCCCGGATCCAAAAAACTGAACTGGTTTGAAAATAAATATGGTAATTCATCATTTAAAGTAAATAAAAAAAAAAACAACTAAATTAGGAATCAAGGGCTGGGAGTGCACTTGTTTTACTAAGCACCTCTTAATGTTAGCTGCAATCTGAATACTGACAACAGTCAAAATAACATAATTTCCTACGGAAGACAGGAAAAACAATTTCCTTCTTTTTAGCAGTTGGAATTTCTTAGATTTTGCAATTAATATATCTTTGGCGGCAGTCAAGCACAAACACGATAAAAGGGTTCTTCCTCCAGTACCTACCAATTCGAACTCCTACAATATTTGACACCGATAAAAGGCTATAAAAGAAGCATCGTGATGGAAAATCTACTTACCGGGAGAGGAAGGAGTGTTGTGGTAAGGCGAAGGAGGGCCGCCTGGACTTGGAGGGACGAAGGAGTGGCCATCGCGGTAATTTCCCACCCGAGGACGGTACATGGAATGGAGGGCTGATCGTTCGTCTGTACGACAGCGACGGTGGTGCCGATGATGACTTGGAAGTTCGACCAGAGAGAGAGAGAGAGATAAGTACTGTCGTGTTTTTTTTTTTTTCCTTCGTACGAGTGTTGTGTCGTGTTAGTTAGGATTCCAGAAAAAGAAAAGCCATTCGGTTCGATCGGGGGTTTATATATTTGGTATATTATTTAAATGATTTAATTTGGTGGCAATTGCAACTGCAAAAGGCCCCTAGCTTTCTTAACCTCGTACGCAATTTGATTTGCTAAGCTTTGTCCGGTTGAAAAATTCAAAAGCGAGTGGAAGTCTGAAAAGTAAACGGAAGGTGGGACATTGGACCATGACGCAGTGCTTGGCAATTTTTTAAAGAAAATGAGATAGGTTGAAAAAAAAGTGTGTGAGGATAACAAACGTGCATACGAAAAGAAATATAACCATTACCTTATATTTGGTAATATATAAAAAAAAAACATGAAAAGAAATATTTTTTATGTCTTTTATTTGTAGCTTCTTTAAAAAGAACTAAAGATAAATAAAATTAGTATATGATAAAATTATTCCTATACTATTTTGATAGAAGTCATTAAGAGGGTTAATTTTATAATTATATTAAATTTCTATTTATTTCCACTCGTTTTTATTCAAAATTAGAAAGAGAAAAAAAAAAAGCTCTAAAATAAAAAAATTTCCTTCCATTTCTTTTTATTACCTACCATTTCCATCTTTTGCATAATTTGCTAAATACACTTTTTTTTTTTTTTTCATTTCCTTTGATTTTGCCCATCCGAACATGCTCTATAGCTAAGAGAGTGGAAAGCGGAGGTCCTTTCGATTTTCTGTTTTTTAATGTAAAGAAAATTAGAAAGGAAGCCAACCTGCAACATTTAAATCCATGGCTCATAAGTAAAAGTATTCTCTCTCAAAAAATAGAAAGAAAGAAAGAGAATGTTACTAAAATTATAATTTTATCTATCGTATTGCTATTTTTTTTTAATAAATCGAAGGACTATTTAATAACCGTAGGTTTTTAAAATTTTAAAAATCAATTTTCAACTCATTTATTCTTTACTTTCCTTTCATCTCCCAAAGTAAAAATTTCCCCTTATTCTTTTCTCTTTTTTTCTTTTCCTTTCTTCTATTTAAATATAGTGCAATGACTCCCCATCTCAATTGTCCACATGCTGTCGGGATGGTGGCTGACCTCCTATCCGCAAAAAAAAAAAAAATATATATATATATATATAGACTTTTTACTTTTAAAACATTTGCATAATATATGTAATTATGGAATAGAACCCATAACTTACTCTGATACTAATTATTTGATCAAGTATTTTATTACTGTACTAAAAGTTATGGTCAATTACAATATGCAACTCAAATCACTTCATTGATATAACGGTTCAAACGTTATATTTGATGGTAATTTGATTTATCTTGGCCTCCCCCAGAGGCATACCGAGATACCCTTGCCAACAAGTTGATAGGATAAATACTTGATTACAAATACGATGAGTAGTACATATACAAGGCTTGCCGTTACAATCCAAATATGGTGTCATTTGCACCAAAAATAGCAGCACCAAATTGCCTAGTATTCAGATCACTTCCATCTAAGGCAGAACCAAAGCGATCAAGCCACTGTGTTGGACTCGGGTTTTCATTCTCTTCTACCCATTCTGAAGTCATATCAATGTCTTCACATTGAATTGGGTCTGCATCTACTGCCTTCATTTGTCTATCCAACCTAAGATTATAACTTATATATACAACGTCGTTCATTGTTTCCTTGTCAATCTTATTACGCTTCTCTGCATGGATTTGCTGAAATGTGTTCCAGTGCCTCTCAAAAGTGAACGTGCTGCAAACCTGGCTTAGTATTCTTATGGCAACTCTTTGAAGCGCTGGCGCAGAGTCTCCATATTGTTCCCACCAAAGACCTGAATATATGCCCGGTTAGTTTGTGCTATCCAGGTGCGAGTGCTAAGAGAATATCTCTGCCTTTGTCTCGCATTGGTCCAGATTGCAGAACAACCATCAGAATACGAGTTTACTTTAACAAAATCCAACAAGTTAGATTTGCAGAAGGCTTTAGAATTCTATCGAAAAGATGAATCAACAGCACAGCTACAACCAATTACACCTCTAAGCAATAAGTTCCATTTTCTTGAGAAAAAAAGCATGGCACAAGAAATCTTGTAACATTGAAAACAAGCACGTACACTCTAGGGTGTTTGTTTAAGCTATGAGAACTTAATTTCTGATACAAAAATAATCTTAATCCAGCTCCAGCTCCATCAATTTCATGCAAAGGAACATTTTACAGGACAGATTCAAAAGTATTGCAAATAAAAACTTGTGGAGAACTCATAAAGATACCGTTTTGGTGTTCATAAAAATATTTGTGCTAATCCTAATATGAAAAGGTACGAGCCCAAGCACCACATATACATACACAAACACAAACACACAATGTTTTTGTGCTCTTAATTACATTCTGGATGAGTAAACATGAATCCATGCTCTATAATAAATTAGTAGTATATAAATTTAATCTTCCAAATAGCTTCTATCTTTTGGACGATTCAAAACTGTCTTCAATGTATTCGGACACAAGTTTTAAAAACAATCTACAGAAAACATCACCAAGAGGCCACTACAAAATTACAAATCTTACTCAAATAGCGAAGATGTGGTACAATATAATACCTGGTGCAACTGTCTCTCTTGCCTCCATTGCTAAGCTACAACCGAACATCCCTTTTGCACGAGTAAAAGTAAAGATTTGAGTAGTGATGTCCCGTCTCATTTCAGGTGAAGGAAGCAGTTTCTCTAAAACCTTGAAAAAGTCTTCCTTTACTGACCCAAGAAATTTCACTTCAGGGTTATATTGGATACTTGGGTTTAAAAATGCTGCTGCAGAATGTAAAGGCGAGTGCAATTGATCCCGCCACTTCCTATCAACTATGTCTAAGAATGTCTTGCACTTATTTTCATCCATGATAAAGTATGTCCTTATTGATTCTTTTGCCCTGGTCATTAGCTCATAAATAGAACCCACAGCAGGTTTTCCTCCAGACACCTCTCTTAATACCCGAAGGAAAGGCTCAGATATGGCGACACTCTCTTCTACTGCTCTCCAAAACTCATTATCCTCCACTATGGCTATACAAGATATGCTCTGTGGCTTATTCGTGTACGATGAGTTGTTAGAATATTCAGGGCTATTGAACATTTGCTTCAGTTTAGACCTTTGTTTTAATATGGACTGCAATGAGAGGAAGTTTGATACTGACTTTGTGATTCCAGTTCTGATAAGCTCTTGTCCTCCTGTAAACCTCTTCATCAGATCAAGCATCAGAGAGTTGTTGTATATGAACTTGGAAAGGATTTGCGCCTGCAAGATGCATCTATTCACCCAATCTACCTTTGAAAAGTCCTCCAAGATCAGATTCAAACATTGAGAAGCACATGGGGACACAAAGATGCCTCCATAATTCTGCAGGATATGATTTGCAATGCCAGTATAGTTAAAGGTGCTATCCATGATTATCTGCACAACATTCTCTGCACCGAAATCTTGAATCACTGAATCAAATAAATCAGCAAGGTACTTGGCGTTTTTTAAATATGAGGATGCATCGACAGATTTATGGAAAAAGGTTCTAGACGGGGATGAAACTAGAAAATTAATTAAAGCTCTTGCCTTATTATCTGTCCATGTATCTGCAATGATAGTGCACCCTGTGGTTGCCCACTCTTTCTCAATATCTTTTGACTGTAGGCTAACTTCAGACTTGATCTTCCCCAACCATGTTGCTTTTAAACTTTCTGCAGATGGTGGTGTGAATCCTAGGCCACATTTTCCAATTGCTTCAGTCATTTGCTGATAAGATGCTGAATGGGCTACACCAAAGTCCAGCTTATTTTCAAAAAAGAACAGAGCAATGCTTCTCTCTGCATTTTCTTGGTTGATCAAAGATGAAGAACCGACTGGTGACATAGGAGGAGGAAAAACTTTAGTCACTGGGGAAGGAACATCCATTGGCATAAGAATCTTATTTGTTGACATGGTTACCAGTGATCTAGATTCTGCTACTGCTATCTTCTGCTTCTTCGTATCAGATATTTCCTTGCCATCCTCCTTGATTGCAATTATTGCTCTTACCCTATCTGTTACATCATCCCTCACTTTACTACATGGATTTACACCTTTACTTGGAAGTCGGGAAAGATGGTGCTTCAACCTACTAATGCCACCATTTAAAATTCTGAGGCAAAATTTACATCTTACTTTATTTCCATCTAATTTCTCAGCATATTCCCAACAAACATCTTTTTCTCGCACCACTGTCACATCACACATGTACAACGAACTCATGAGAATCTCAATAGTAAGTATTTCCATCACATACTGAATCAATAAAATGGCAAACAAGAAACCTAGAAGTGTAAACCATGACATCTGCAAACTAAATGTCATCCAGAATTAAAAACATATCACAGCCACTAATCCAAGTGTCACATTTTTCGCATCATGCTAAATCACAACTCACAAATGCACAAATGATCTGTTGAATGATAAAGTGATGTTCTTTACTATATAATGAACTACATGAAGCACGATTCAATTTGACTTGAACTCACTTATCTGGAGCACAACCGTGCGGTTTCCTCTGATGTCTTTCCACCTATATCATCAAGAGCAAACAAACAAACAATCAATCAATCGAATTTAGTAAACATGCAACCAAACTAACCAATAAAATGAATAGTACTGTACTGGTATCCATCAAGTGCTACTACTTGTTTTTGGAAATTTTTTTTTTTTTTGAGGGGGGGGGGATCCATTTTATTGCATTTGAAATTTATGCCAAAACATACAATTAGAATCTCAGTTAGTCCAAAGTCAAAGGAGAAACCCTTAAAAAAAAGCATGAATTTTAGATTTTTCTCTTCTGAATTGAAATGAAATGGAACTTATGAATCGGTTTTTGATGATTCAAATGACAACTAGTAAATTTGACGTTAAACTGTTCAAGTATAATAGATGGAGTATTGTTAATCGGATAAAGTTTTCACTGTAACTTATGGTAAACGGACAGGAAAACTTTCATATCCTGATTCATCGACGTGCCCAAGACTCTTAACGGATTGGATAGTTTCGAAATCCAAACACAATTTCACTAAAAAGAAAAGAAAAGAAAAAATAAAATTGTTAAAGTGAACTTTGAAACGCATATTTTACTGGAAAGCCCACGTTGGAATCGATTAAGTTGGTAATGTTAAATTGGTTTTAGATTATTCGGTGACGCATGAGAGTATGATTAAATAGCGTGCAGTATGAATGAGAAGTTGGAAATTTCCTTTCTCGGAACCAAGGGAAAGAAAGATACGGAAAATAAAAAATAGCGAGAGAAATTGAAAGGGCAACTTACAGTTACTGGGTAGAGAGAAGAGAGTGAATCGGATTTTGTCTGATGATCGAGAGAAATACGGATTTGGAGATTTCTTCTTCTTATATCGCGATATTTTGGAGTTAGGTTTTGTGTGTTTGAGCCATTGTTTTCTTTAAATTTTGGGTTTTCTCGTTTAATAAATATATTATTATTATTTTTCTGTGGGCGATATATTGCGGTTGAATGATTGATTTCGCGAGTGGGAAATAGGAATGGACGGACCAAAACGACCGGCAAGGCGATCAACGGAATGAGCAAACCACGTCGTATGGTTTTGTTACCAACGATAAATAAAACTGGGCCTCAAAAAGCTGGCTTTTTCAAACCATCAAAGGCAGATTTCGATGTTGGAACCTGTGGGTCATGGGCCTACCACGCTTTCACTACGCCACTCCTTCAAATATGACTTATCATGATTGCCAAGATGATATTGTTTGTCCCTTGTTGGAGGCTCTTTGTATGCTGAAAGGAAAGGAGAATGTTCAAGTGGATAGCTTGAGTCTCTATTTAATTTCTTTTACTTATTTTCATAAAGCTGATTATCGCTAGTTCCTACTAGAGTAATGTTCAAGTGGATAGTTCGATTTCTTTTAGTTACTTTCATAAAGTTGATTGTTGCCGGTCCTCAATAGAGTTGGACAAATTTGAATATCCTTAACCCATCAAAAAAAAAAAAAAAAAAACCCTTTAACTTATTACGCTAGCTTAAAATCGTGTTAGTTATTAGGGATGAAAAAGGAAAGCCTTTCTATCACTATGGTGCTTTGGATGTATTCAGTTTATTTTTTTTAATTCGATTTATAATAAACTATATGTTCATTTAATGTAAATTCTTAATTAAGATTAAGAAAATTTTGCTTCATTTTATTTATTTTGAAGAAATGATAGTCACCATTCGATCGAGCTTAGAAAAAGTATTAAATTAAAATTAATTAAATAGATTAGTCTTAATTTAACTGCTAATTTATATAAAAAATTTTAAAAGAAAAATTAGAGACTTTAGAATTCAATGATCTATTTCATTAAAACCTTACAATTATTACTTTAATCTTCTAAATTTAAATTTATTTTTCGATAAAAAGAAGAGAAAAAATTATTAAATTAAAATGAACTCAATTATTATTTATAGTTGATGTTGCTTAGTAGGTGCTTACATACCCGTTATTCGAGAACAAACTTGTTATAGTTCGTGTTTAAATCACCGGGTTCTTTATATTGTTATTATAAGTTTTTTCTTTTTATTTATTTTTTTAAAAGAAAAATCTAAGAGAAAAGCTTTGAATGTGAAAATTTGAAAAAGATTTCTAAATCAGAGAGAAAGTCTATCTATTTATCTACCTTTTAATTCTTTTTAAAAATGATTTAAAGGAATAAAAAGGAAATTTTTTTATATATCTTTTCTTTTTTATTTTATCTTCTCTCTCTCTCTCTCTCTTTTACCTTTTATGAAAGAAAATGAATAGAAAAATAAAATTAAAAAGAAAAAAGAAAAAGAAACATACCAAACTAAAGAATTGAGTCAAAAGTGGTTATGGAAACGAATTCGGGTTGTAAGACAGCAAAAGTTAAACCTAAAGCTTCTAGTGTTGCATGCTCATATAGGAGGCTTGTTCAAGGTTGGGTGTGTGTTGATTAGGGACTTCCAAGGGAGATGAGTGTGATAGTGGTGGTGATACAACAGTGGGTGGTAGTGAGAAGGAATTGCTGGACATAACTAACTGTGGTGTTCAGTGATGTTGGCTAAGGTGTTTTTGGGTGGTCGTGGTTTCAATCATAGAATTAGTGGATGTTGGAAGCTAATGTCTTGGGGAAGCTTTAGAAAGCATGGAATTTCTTAGAAAACAACTAAGTAGAGAGATAGCTCAATTATGCAACCCTTAGAGAGAGAGAGAGATGGAGCTTGAATATGCTAGTAGAAGAGGAAATCAATGATTGTGTGTCTAGAATGAGAACTTTGGGGTCGTATTTATACTTTCCAAGCTTGATTTGAGCTTAGTAAGTCTTTAATGGAGAGATTCGGTGAGGAAGAAGGTGCTTAGAATATTACTTCAATCGAAGGTAGGTGGTGATTTAGGAGGGATTAGATGAGCTGGAATGGTTGTGTAAGATCTGAAATTGAGTGTTTAAGTGAGAGGAAGCTTCGATTCTTTCCTCTAGCAACTCATATTTTGTAGTTACGGTGGAAGGAAAGCATCTTGGTTGAATTTTTTCCCCTACTTTTGAGGTTGATTTTGATCCTTTAAAGAATTGTACATAATTGATTCACAACTCAGGATTCATGAAATCTTATGTTATTTACACAATTTCACCATGATTTATGGTGAAATCATGCATAAATTTGTATAAATATTGAGCTGAAATATGCTTGTTTGAAAAGGAGAAAAAGAAAAGAAAAGAAAAGAAAGTCGAACAAAGGAAGAAGAAAATGGAAACTAGTCTTGAACCCACATTTTCTATTTTAACAAAAACAAAATGTTTATGGCGCATCTAAGGGACTCTAACTTAGCTCTTACGTGTAATGTGCGTGTGTATTTCCAAATAGACCATTAGCATGTACCTTAATCATAATGCAAGTTAATTGCATTTAATCTTTTAAGCTGGCTTGAACTAATTTTAAATAATAAATTTGGTTAGGGTTAAACTTAACCCTAAACTGACTATTTTCTGAAAAATTGCAAATTATTATTATTATTTATCTCTTTCTCTTCTTCTTTTTTTCATTCATTTATTTATTTATCTTTATTTTTATTAAAAAAATGTAACAAAAACTCAAAATGGCAAAAATGGAATGTCTATAGTTGTTACTTTTTGTGGTAAAGTTTGAGAAAAACTTTACCACAAAGGCTAGGGAGATACACTATTTTTGCTTGAAAAGTGTACTTTGATGAGCTAACCAACCAAATGCAAGAAATGTTTCTATAAACCTAATAGAAGAAGTCTAGAATAGTGCCTGGTGGACGATTTGATCGTTCTAACAAGTTAAATCTTATACTCAATCTTAACTTACGATCAGTTCTCAGGCAAGTATGCCTATCAATTAGTAGTATAGCATTGGAGTACAAGTATCGATCCCACGAAGACTTATAAGTACTAGTACTAACGATTATCCTACTATTTCACTTCTCACTATTAATGATCTCAATTATCCTAATTACTGATTAAATCTGAAAGGAACGAATAAAATGATCAAAGTAAAGATATTCAAATACTTCTTTAGTTAATTCAATTATCTAAACATACCCTACCCAAGATCCACCCCTAATTCTCATGCAACTTTCATTCAATTACAAACTTTCCAATGATTAATACACAACATCTCTGATCTACGGAGTTTCTTACACTAGATTAAGGTCTTTCTCAAGATCAATAATCCTTAATCCTAATTGAGTCAATTAAGATCTCTCTTTAGTTAACATAATTAAGATTGCAATAAAATCCTAGGACTCTCAATTGAACCAGACCACCATGACCTCATTCAATACAGAAAACCTCCTATAACCTATTTCTAAGATTATAAGTGGTCTTTTTATTTATGCCAGATCTACTCTATTAAACGATTTCTTAATCTTAATAATAGAGATCTAATTCGATCCTAATACTGCGCACATATCAAGATGAACAAACCATGATTGCAACATGAATAAACTCAAATATCAGGATTAATTATTAAAACATCAACAAATCCGTTACATAACAATTAGGGGTTTCTCAAGGGATCAGGTATAAAACAATTAGCTACTCATGAATCTAATAAAAAGAAAAAAAGAGAAAATAATTGAATCCATAAATAAATCCAAACACAAAGATCTTGGCTTCAATTCCGAAAACTCTTCTAACTTCTCATCTCTAGGGTTTCTCTCGTGCTGCATTCCCCTTTCCTCCCTCTAGGGTTATTCTATTTATACTTTTAAGGAAATGACAGAGGATCTTAAGCTGGAAAGATACGAATGTATCTTTCCTTTTCTAAGTGAATCTCGAAAAGTGAATAACATATGCCTGACACGCCTACCAACACGACCAGATTTCGAACCGTGTCTCCCTCTGGTCGATAATCCGCAATTCCTCATCCTTGTTCAGTGTGTGGCACGGCTAGAAACACGGCTAGATTACAAACCGTGCCAAGTTCTAGACTTTTCTACTTCTCCGCAGCATCTGCCACGGCTTCAAGCACACCCATATCACAAGTTGTGCTTCCTTTCCAAGTGATAACTTTCATCCTCAGGTGTGCACACGGTTCATGACATGGGCGTGGCTTTCCTTATGTTGTCCATAAGTAGCTTTAACTTGATCTTTTAAGCTTCAATCATGCTCCTTTTGTTATCTTTCTACTTCTCTTTGGTATTATACCCTGAAACTGATATATTTATCTGTTAAGTACTGAATCCGCATTGATTTTATTCAAAAGACTACACAAATTCATCATTAACGCCCATGATTTATAAGGATTAATTTACTCTTATCAAATTTTCCCCACACTTAAGCTTCTGCTTGTCCTCAAGCAAACACGGATTAAAGAAAACCCAAATGACAAGTTCTCATAAGTTCCAACAATCGAGAAGATATTTCAGCATCATCGATTTCATGCTACACCTCAATCATTGATAATCTTTACTCAATCTTACCATTAGTTGTATACAAAATACAAATACTAAAATTCCCAAAGCTAATCCAAGTAAATTAAACTATTACCCTTATCATTTAAACTAAAATTCCCAAAGTCAAAATTGCCACAAGATCGAGACTAGTAAAATAAAGTATACAATCCTTTTAACCACTGTTATAAGCAACACAACAAGGACTAAAGGCATGTTGTATCCACTTGTCCCCTAGCTCTTCCTTTTCTGTTTTATCCAATTCTTAAGTTAATCTTGGGAGTTTACCATTAAAGCACTTGACTAAGTTAACCGACCCATTTAACGAACTTTCGATCGATAATCCCAAGTTCATCACTCCAGTTAACAGACGTTATTCCCTCAGCGTAGAAGGTGTCCCTAGGATTTACTTGTTCGAGTCCAATTAACTCATTTAATTAATTAATTAATTAAGACTGTTTCCTTGGTCAGTAAGTCCCAGACCAGGTGATCTTAGACTACTAGGTTTTAAAAATACCCCTTCGAACCTCTACCATCTCAATCAATCAACTATCATTCATATAAACTCATTTAAGTTCAGTTTTCTCATACTTTTCTCACGACCCTTGTAGCGAGCTTTCAGCCATTGATCCCAAGTTTGTCACCTAAGTCAATAGATGTTATTCCCTAAAAAGGGCATCTGATAGAGCCATTTTATACTTAATATTTATAGTATAAATTGTGTTAATTCATTATTGATTTTATAGAAATCATAAGGAAATGGCACTTAATTCTAGTATGGTGATAAATCAGGTTAAATGGAGTCAAGGATGCTAATTCAAGTAAATTAGAGAAGTCATCTATAACTTGGATCAAGACAAGGATTTACACCACCGGAGGAAAGCACATGGACATGTGCCTATCTAGAAGGAGGCACGGTTTGAGATATGGCCATGGTGTAAACCGTGCTACACACTGCATGAGAAGGAGAGAGACACGGCTTGTGACACGGCCGTGGTTGAAGCCGTGGTGGAAGCTAGACGTGTCAAGGAGAAGAAATTGTGGAACATTGATAGAGGAAGACACGGCCTAGGATCTAGCCGTGGTTGAAGCCGTGGTACACACTGGATACGGATAAAGACTTGTAGATTATGCACAGAGGAAAGCACGGTTGGAAATCTAGCCGTGGGTGGAGCTGTGGTACACACTGGACACGGAAGATGATACATGAATTACACACAGAGGAAGGCACGGCTTGCTCCACGGGCGTGTTGTAGGGCGTGCCAGGAGGACGAATATTCACTTCTCGAAATCTACTTGAAAAAGGAAAGATAGTTTCGTATCTTGCTAACAAAAGATCACCTACCACTCCTTTAACAATATAAATAGAACTAACCCTAGAGGGTTAGGGGCATCTTGAATCTTGGATCATCTTGGAGACAAGAAGGAAAGAAGGAGGCAGAGCAGGCAGCCGAAGAACAGAGGCTTGTTATGTTTTTACTCTTTATTTCCGTTTTGCTGATGAACATGTGTAGCTAAGCTACTTTTCTAGCCAAAGGGTCATAGATGTTTAATTCTCCGTGAATTGTGAGGTCTAATTGACTTGTATTTATTCTATTCTTTGTTTTTGGATATTCATATATCTTCTGATCGTTTTGCCATTATTATCTTTGTTGATTGGTATGAATTAGAGCTCTTCTACTCAATTAGCAAGTTAATATATTGTCAACTAGTACGTCAAATCCGTAATTGTTTGATTGTTCTAGTCTCAGTGACACAATAACATGTTTGGTTATAAAATAGATGATCGAATTCATGTTATGGAGGTGTATGATCATGTTTAAATAGGTTATCTTATAATCTACTGGCATGAATTGGTGGTTTCTCTAGTTTTTAATGCTATTGGTAGATTAAATCATAAGCGCTTGTCTAGGGTTGTCTAATCGATAAGAGAAATAATCAAAGAGCTTCTCTTGATTATCGAGGAAGTACGGAAAGATAGGTTGTTAGAGCTTGTTAATAACCATAACCAGTTTATCTAGAAATAAGAATAGAAAACATTTGCATCGATGATCAATTCCTAAAATTAAACTATCTTGATTCCTTTAGCTAGGCTTTTTATCAATATTCGATTTTATTATCTTGTTTCAACATTATTTGATTCACAAACAAAACCCCCCATTTTTCTTTTCCTCTTTATTCTCTTTGAATAGAAATATATTTAACCAATCCCTGTGGATTCGACCCTACTCACCACTATATGCAAATCATATAATTGTCTAGGATTAGGTTTTTATTTTTGTTGGATTCGACACCCATCAGCATCTCTTAAGCTTAATTACTCGAGTCTATGAGACCCACTTCTGAACTATTTACATATTATTATATTCTTCAATTACTCCCAATTTTTTTTTTTTTCAGAAACTTCTTCGAAAAGGAATCACCAAGTTACAAGTATGATTTACTCCTTCACTCCAAGTTACATAGCTCACCTACTAAGCAAAAAGAAGAGCATACTAAACTCACTAGTGACCTTAATCCAATCTCAACTCCCGAAAGTAAAGGTTAAATAACAAGTAAGTTCACTTCACTTGGATTTCATCTTGTAATTTTAGCAACGTATCTCTAATATAAAATAAGAGAGTAAATTTTTTTAAAATTTTCCACGGGGGTATGAACAAATCTTAGCAGTCCTTGATTTCAAAAGTCATCATCGAATATACCTTAAATAAGAGGAAATTACATTTTTGATTGCACAACCCTTATATCCTAGTTTCGTTTTCCTAACCCCCTTCCCCACACTTATAATAGACATTGTCCCCAATGTCTTCATGAAATTCATAAAGGGAAGCAAAGAATAAAAGCAAAAAGAAAACAAAAGGAAAATGAAGACTTCCTTGAACTCTCTTACAACGCGGATCTTTAACAGAAAGTTAGGCGACGCACAAGTAAAGTCATGAGAACCCCTGCTAAACGTAATGGGTTGGTGTACTTTAAAAGCCTGTATCTCACAAAAACAAAACAAAACAAAAGAAAATAATAATCAACTGAAAATAAAGCTAACTATCATCAGCATTTTCTATTTCAAACATTAATGGTTGGTCAGTCTTCAAGAATCAAACAAATTAGGATAGTAAAAACAAAAGTAAAATGGTTGTTCTGCACAATGGTCCAAATCTTTAGGGTCCAACTTCCATCTATCCACCCACAAGATCAGCTACTGAAGTCATCATCAGATGGCAACGGTATAGTGCCCGATTGGCGAGAAGAATCAGATCCAATCACCTCAGTATCCTGCTAATTGCTCGCTTCGGCAGTAGCAACTGCTGGACTTTCATGTCGTGCCATGAAAGCTGCACCCGAGGTACCGCTCGAGTGACGATCTCCTCTAAAAACAACCTGAGTAGCTTGTGATACGACATCCTCATCAATAAAGCCACCACATGGGGGAAGATCTACCCCCAATTTCTCACCAATGCGTGATAAACACGTGACCAAATAACTCTTCAGGCCCTTCACCCGCTTTGACTACCTGGCTTGTTCTCTCTTAATTTCTTCCAAATCCGCAGTCAATCTCTTTACAGAATCTGCTAGCTCCTGGTTCGGTACGGCCTGCTCTTGAGTTTGCTCTTGCTCCTCGACCTGCTCGGGTTCTATCTCCTGCTCTTGTTGTTCTTCAGATGCATCCAGTATGCAAAACCTCCACCTCTGCAAAACACCCTCAGGGAGAGAGGTACTCCTTCCACAACTGTCCCTTGGAACCCGTGTTGGAAAGATACCATAGTTCTTCAGAATACGGGTAATCCAGGAGCCGAAAAAAACCTTGTGATGCCCCAAATCGCACTGCTTTTTCAAACACCAAACAGCTGCCAATCCAACATTAACTCGGGTACCTGTGATCATACTCCACAGCTGGTACAAATCTGAAGCATTCACAACACCCTGAGAATCACCTCTACCAGTGGTTGAACGAGCCAAAATGTAATGAATCACACGCACAGCAGGATCCTATAAGTGGCTTCCCTTAGATTTGGATGGATCATACCCGCCATTTCCCATACCATTCCACACTCTATGCTGCAAAAAGCCCCTGGGAAAAGCATCTGGAAGCTGAGAGAACTCATCGGAGTCGATAAACTCATTGTCATAAATGCGCAGGCACTTGATAAATTCTCTCATTTCAATACGGTGGTAACTCCCTTGGCAGTAGAAGGAAACCACATTATCAAGTTGGGTATGACGGTTGAAACTAAGCTTGAATGTGTCCTCCCTCTTCAAGTTAGGAGGATAGCGTTTCGAAGCTCTAGATGAACCCCCATTTGAACGAGGCTGAGCATTCTTACGCGCCACCGTTTTAGTCATAGGCATCTTGGATACAACACGCTCAAGAAATCTTTAAAGATTGATGAAGGATGTCCTTCACCTAGTGGAACCAACAGAGAGGAGAAAAAAAAAATGAAGATGCAGAGAGAAGTAGTGTGTGGATGAGGAAATAAGTGTAGGGAAAGGTATCTTATATATGAAAATCGCGAACCTTAAGGGCTATTGATGACATGGTTGCCAACCTGGGCGTGCTTAAAGCCGTGTCAGGCACTGCTCCTGTACCAAAAACTTATGAAAAATCTTACCTTGTGGCACGGCTTGTAACTTGGCCGTGCCTATACCCGTGTCATCCCTTGGTATGAGACACCTTTCACAAATGCCCACACTCTTAGGTGTGGCTTAGACCATGTCGTATCCTCTTTGTTAAAATCTCACCTGCAGAACCACCACTCACAAATATATTGATGATGATAGTAAAAGGAAAACTAACCTAGTAGATGTATGGGTTGCCTCCCAGCCAGCGCTTTTGTTTAACGTCGTTGGCTGGACCTAATGAATAGAGGGAGATCAGTTATGGATTCGAATGAGGGTCAACTCCACTCTTTCTTCAAAGACCTTCTTGTCTCCTAAGTAATGTTTAAGTCTCTATCCATTGACGTTGAAAATATCCTTTTCAGGGTGTTCTAACTTCACCGTTCCATAAGGGAAAACGTTCTTGACCCGAAAAGGACCTGACCATTTTGATTTGAGTTTCCTAGGAAAAAGTTTCAACCTAGAGTTGAACAGCAGTACCATATCCCCTTCCTTAAATTTCTTGTGCTGGTGTAACCTTGCGTCATGATATGCTTTGGCTCTCTCCTTGTAGATATTAGCGTTGTCATAGGCCATAAGTCTTAACTCCTCAAGCTTATTAATCTGCCTTTTCCTGTGAGCCCCTGATTTGTCGAGATCGAGATTGATAGTCTTGATTGCCTAAAACGCCCTATGCTGAATCTCAACTGGTAAGTGACATGCTTTCGCATATACTAACCGGAAAGGAGTTGTATCAAGTGGTGTTTTGTAGGCCGTCCTGTAAACCCATAACGCATCGTCTAACCTATTGATGGGTATCGAATCCAACAAAAATAAAACCTACTCCTAGACAATTATATGATTTGCATATAGTGGTGAGTAGGGTCGAATCCACAGAGATTGGTTAAACTTATTTCTATTCAAGGAGAATAAAAGGGAATATTGGTACTTCCTTGGTATTGGAGTACTCCCTTTAAGATTTGGAAAGTGTCATCCAGTGATATGTATCCTTGCTGCAGCTGATCCAAAGAGTTCAAAACTACACTAAAATCAAAACAAACTAAACTAAAACAAAACAAAACTAAAGTAAAACAAAACTAAAAGATTTTTTTTTTTTTTTTTTACATGGGTTGCCTCCCATGAAGCGCCTTTCTTTAACGTCTTTGGCTAGACGTTCCTGGCTAAATATTCGGATAAGGATTTTGATTCCAGCCTTGGTGCCTGTGGTGATGGGTTAATAACATCCGTAACAAAAACAGGAGAGATATCGTTAGGATGTTTCATAGCATCATAAATGTTAAATTTAATCACTTCACCATCAAATTCCATAGTGAGGGTGCCATCATTTACATCGATTTTCGTTTTAGAAGTCTTAAGGAATGATCACCCTAATAATATCAGTGATGAAGTATGAGAATCACTATCGTCCATGTCAAGCACATAAAAATCAGCAGGAAAAACCAAACCATTGACTTGAACTAAAACATCCTCTAGAACTCCCTCAGGATAAACATTGGAGCTGTCGGCAAGTTGAACAATAACACCCGTTTCCTTCAAAGGACCAACATTTAAACGTTGATAAACAGACAAAGGCATGACATTGATAGAAGCTCCTAGATCACACATGGCTTAGGCGATTCCAAGATTACCTATTTTGCAAGGAATAGTAAACATACCTGGATCCTTGCATTTAGGAGGAAGCTTCTTCTGAATAATAGCTGAAACATTTTCACTCACACTAATCTTTTCATTGCCTTTCAGCTTCCTTTTGTTAGTGCATAAGTCTTTGAGAAATCTAGCATAGCGCGGTATTTTCTTAATTGCATCAAGCAAAGGAATATTTACCTCGACTTTACGAAAAGTTTCCAGAATCTCTTTTTCTTCCACTTCATTCTTGGATTTCGCTAATCTGGAGGGGAAAGGAGGTGGTATCAATGTGACCTTCGATGGCTCAACTAGAGACTTGCTAATCTGGTCGCCCTGCTGGCTCGGAGTCGAAATCTCTTTCTTGGTCTCTTCCTCAAGATTAGACAGATGTCCTTTCTTATTTGATCCCTACAATTCTGTTCCACTTCTCAAGGTAAGTGCATTAACGCTTTGCTTCGGGTTTGTAATAGTTTGAGAAGGTAACTTACCTTGAGTTTCTAACCTGTTTACGGCTGAAGCAAGTTGGCTTACCTGATTCTCTAAGTTTTGAATGCTTTGCTTTGTTTCCTCCTGAAATTGTTTGGTATTCACAGCTAGAGACTTAACAATATCCTCAAGGGGCATACCTGAAGTGGAAGGAGCTTGGGGTACGTGTTGTGGTGGCTTTGGCTGGAATTGTTGGAATTGTTGTGGGTTATTGCCATATCGGAAGTTAGGATGATCCCTCCATCCGGGATTGTAAGTATTCGAGTAGGGGTCATACTTCCTTTGTGGTTGTCCTGGGAATCCTCCTACAGCATTGGCGTGTTCATGATTGTCATCTTGCAATGTGGGGCACATGTCGGTCGGATGACTAGGAGCAGCGCAAATTCCACAAGCCTTCACCTGCTGCATTTTCCCAAGAGCTAGCTGCTGCACAAGGGAGGTAAGATTAGAAATTTGATGTTCAAGGTTAGACACACTTACCTCATTTACCTTCCTTGAAGATGCATTATGCCTATACCCAAATTGTTGTGAATTAGCAGCCATAATGGAGATCAATTCCCTAGCTTGACCAGGGGTTTTGTTTACTATGGCGCCTCCACTCGCAGCGTCCATCATCTTTCTTTCCATCGGAAGCAAGCCTTCATAGAAGTATTGGATGAGGAGTTGTTTAGATATCCCATGTTGTGGGCAGCTTGCACACAATTGCTTGAACCTTTCCCAATACTCATGAAGAGTCTCGGTGTCCCTTTGTTTTATACCACAAATTTCTCTTCTTATACCAGCGGCTCTGGATGCGGGGAAGAATTTGTCAAAGAAGAGTCTTACCATATCTGTCCAAGTGGTGATAGAACCTAGAGGCAAATAAAACAACCAATCTTTAGCTTTAGTACTTAAAGAAAATGGAAAAGCGCGTAGCTTGATTTGATCGTCGGTTATTCCTTGCGGCCTCATACTAGAACACACTATATGGAACTCTTTCAAATGCTTATGAGGATCTTCATTCTCAAGATTATGAAATGTAGGTAGCAGATGTATCAACCCAGATTTCAATTCGAATTCCACAGCTAGTTCGGGATAGTGAATACAAAGTGGTTGTTGATTCACATTCGGTACAGCCAACTCCCTTAAGGTTCTCTCGAGATTTTCCATGTCGTCCTCTTTTTCAGAATAAAGGGATGAATCAGACAAGTCCGATACTAAGTTCGGTCCGGGGGATGATCTAGCTTCTTGTCGTAGCCTCTTTAGAGTCTTCTCAATCTCCGGATTATAAGTTAGTTCACCTGTTTGAGAAGAACGAGTCATACAAGAATAGAAATAAATTTGACACCAATCCCTGGCAGCGGCACCAAAATTTGATGAGTGTCGAATCCAACAAAAATAAAACCTACTCCTAGACAATTATATGATTTGCATATAGTGGTGAGTAGGGTCGAATCCACAGAGATTGGTTAAACTTATTTCTATTCAAGGAGAATAAAAGGGAAAAGAAAAATGGGGGGGTTTTGTTTGTGAATCAAAATAAAGTAAAACAAGATAAGAAAATCGGATATTAATAAAAGCCTAGCCAAAGGAATCAAGATAGTTTAATTCAAGGAATTGATCATCGATGCAAATGTTCTCTATTCTTGTTCCTAGATAAATTGGTTATGGTTATTAACAAGCTCTAACAACCTATCTCTCCTTACTTCCTCGATAACCTCAGACAAGCGCTTTGAATTATTTCTCTTATTGATTAAACAACCCTAGACAAGCGCTTAGGATTTAATCTATCAATAGCATTAAGATCTAGAGAGACCACCAATTCATGCCAGTAGATTATAAGATAACCTATTTAAACATGATCATACACCTCCATAACATGAATTCGATCATCTCTTTTATAACCAAACATGTTATTGCGTCACTAAGACGAGAACAATCAAACAATTACGGATTTGACGTGCTAGTTGACAATATATTAACTTGCTAATTGAGTAGAAGAGCTCTATTCATACCAATCAACAAAGATAATAATGACAAAACGATCAGAAGATATATGAATACCCGAAAGCAAAGAATAGAATAAATACAAGTCAATTAGACCTCACAATTCGTGGAGAATTAAACATCTATGACCCTTTGGCTAGAAAAGTAGCTTAGCTACTCATGTTCATCAACAAAACGAAAAATAAATAAAAAAACATAATGAACCCGGTTGCCTGCTCTGCCTCCGCGTTTCCTTCTTCAAGATCCAAAGATTCAAAAGTTCAAAAGTTAAAAGTTTTTTCTAACCCTCTAGGGTTGGTTCTATTTATATTGTTAGGGGGATAGCATGTGATCTTTTGCTAGCAAGATACGGAAATATCTTTCCTTTTCCAAGTAGATTTCGAGAAGTGAAGATTCGTCTGCCTGACACGCCCCACCACACGGCCGTGGGTCAAGCCGTGCCATCCTCTGTGCATATTCTTCAAGTCTTCATCCGCGCCTAGTGTGTACCACGGTCACACCCACGGCCAGATTTCAAGCCGTGCCTTCATCTGTGCATAATCTACAAGTCTTCATCCGGTTGATGTTCCACACTTTCTTCTCCTTGGCACGTTAGCTTCCACCACGGCTCCAAGCACGGTTTCTCCCACGGCTTCCACCACGGCCGTGCCCTAAGCCGTGTCTCTCTCTGTTCAAAGTCCACATTTCCGCCTTCTTGTCCAGTGAGGGGCATGGTTTGCGCCATGGCCGTGCCTCAAACCGTGCTTCCGATACACGGCCGTGTACTTCAACCGTGTATCTTCCTATTGATTCAAAACCAAGTACACGGCCGTGTACTTCAATTACATGCCCATGTACTTCCCTCCGGCGGTGTAAATCCTTATCTTTGAACCAAGTTGTAGATGACTTCTCTAATTTACTTGAATTGGCATCCTTGACTCCATTTAACCTGATTTATCACGATGATAGAATTAAAGTACCATTTCCTTATGATTTCTATAAAATCAATAATAATTTAACACAATTTATACTATAAAGATTGAGTATAAAATGGCTCTATCACCTATCTGCCCAATCTCGCCCATGCTGGAGAGTTGATCTCATTAAGATGCGCTTTAGCTCTCTATTTGTCAACTCCACTTGCCCACTTGTCTGTGGATGATAAGGAGTGGCAAGATGGTGAGTCACTCCATATCTTTTTAAGACTTTTTCAACCTGAGAGTTACAAAAATGTGTACCCCGATCACTGATTAGTGCTCGAGGCACCCTAAAACGGCAAAAGAGCTTCTTGAGGAACTTGACAACCACCCTAGCGTCATTTGTTGGTAGAGCTTGCGCTTCTGCCCACTTAGATACATAGTCCACTGCTACCAATATATACTTGTTTCCATATGAAGGAGGAAATGGCCCCATAAAATCAATTCCCCATACATCAAACACTTCACACTCCAGAATATAGTGCTGTGGCATTTCGTCCCTCCATGAAATGTTGCCGTCTCTCTAGCATCGATCGCATTGAGCTACAAAACTTTGGGCATTCTTGAATACTGACGGCCAATAAAAACTAGCTTCTAGCACTTTGTGGGCCGTCCTGTTTGCACCATGGTGTCCCCCAATGGGTCCACTATGGCAATGGCTTAAGATCTCCTGTCCTTCCGCATGTGAGACACAACGCCTGATCATTTGGTTTGAGCAATACCTGAACAAGTAGGGGTCTTCCCAATAGTAATACTTCAGGTCAGTAAAGAACTTCTTTTTCTGTTGCTTTGACATGTCCTGTGGAAGGACCCTAGCCACTAGATAGTTGGCCATGTCCGCAAACCATGGGGACTCCGAACTGCTAACTTTGTTGACGGAATACAAATTCTCCTAAGGAAATCTATCGTTAATATCTTCTTCCTTCAGCTGCTCACCACATGGGTTCCCCAATCGAGATAGATGATCCGCTGCAAGATTTTCTGCTCCCTTCTTATCTCTGATCTCAAGGTTAAATTCTTGCAATAGGAGTATCTACCTGATGAGGCGGGGTTTTGCATCCGTCTTGGTCATTAAGTATCTCAATGCGGAGTGGTCAGTATACACTATCACCTTAAAAAGAACAAGATAGGATCAGAATTTGTCAAAAGCGAACACTACTGCCAATAACTCCTTCTCAGTAGTGGTGTAATTCTCTTGAGCACTGGTTAGAGTTTTGCTGGCATAGTATATTGGCTGGAAATACTTATCCTTTCTTTGACCTAGGACAACTCCTACCGTATAGTCACTGGCATCGCACATCAGTTCAAATGGTAGGTTCCAATATGGAGCCACCATGATAGGAGCCTTAGTCAGTTTCTCCTTTAGCGCCTCAAAGGCTTGGAGACATTCATCATTGAAATTAAAGGCGATGTTCTTCTCTAACAACCTGGTGAGAGGATGAGCAATTTTGGCGAAATTCTTGATGAATCGTCTATAGAATCCAGCATGTCCCAGAAAACTCCAAATAGCTTTAATCGAAGAAGGTGGGGGAAGTTTGGCTATAGTATCAACTTTGGCGTCATCTACTTCAATCCCCTGTTGAGATATTTTATGTCCCAAGACAATACCTTCAGTCACCATGAAGTGACACTTCTCCCAATTCAGAACTAAGTTGGTTTCTTCACAACGTATGAGCACCCTTTCCAAATTCTGTAGGCAAGAATCAAATGAATCCCCAAACATGGAAAAGTCATCCATGAATACCTCCATGATATCTTCAACCAGATCTTCGAAAATCGCTAACATGTACCGCTGAAAAGTGGCTAGTGCATTACATAACCCGAAGGGCATCCTCCTATAAGCAAACGTGCCATAGGGACACATGAATGTAGTTTTCTCTTGATCTTCAGGGGCAATTTGGATCTGGTAATATCCCGACATCCCATCTAGAAAACAGTAGAACATATGTCTAGCAAGCCTCTCTAACATCTGATCGACAAAAGGCAAAGGAAAATGGTCCTTGCGAGTAGCTTCATTTAATTTGCGATAGTCAATGCAGACTCGCCATCCCGTCACCGTCCTCATTGGTGTAAGCTCATTATTCTCATTTGGGACCACCATCATTCCCCCCTTCTTTGGCACCACTTGGACGGGGTTTACTCGTGAATTATCAGAAATAGGATAAATTAGCCCAGCGTCTAACAATTTGATTACCTCTTTCTTAACGACTTCTTTCATGTTTGGATTAAGTCGTCTTTGAGCTTGCACCACTGGTTTGAAATTGTCTTCCATCAGGATTTTGTGTGTGCAAAAAGATGGACTAACCCCTTGGATATTCGAGATTTTCCATGCTAAGGCACGCTTATGCTCCTTCAAGATCTTCAAGAGCTTTTCCTTCTGAACAATGGTTAGCTCGGCTGCAATGATGACCAGCAACTAAGAATCCTTCTCTAAGAAAGCATACTCCAGATAGTCAGGGAGTTGCTTCAGTTCCAAAATTGGAGGATCTTCAATAGAGGGCTTTAATCTGGTAACATCTCCTACATCAATATTCCCCCTTTCTGTTTTTATCCCAAGTTCTTCTTTGCCATCAAGATGAGTCAACATTTCTTGTATTGCACAATCTTCTGTCTCTTTAATATCGCATACTCTCAAACTCAACTCTAATGGATCCTTGCATAAGATATCTTCCATAACGGTATCAGTTAAATCAATTGCATAACAAGTATCATCAGAACTTACCGATTTCTTCATCACAGCTGGTATTTGTATCACTAACTCGTCTCCCCCAATGCGCAGCACTAATCGGCCCTTAGCCACATCAATGATTGCTCGGGCTGTGGCTAAAAAAGGGCGTCCCAAGATCAGAGGAACTTCAGTGTCAACATCCATGTCCAGGATCACAAAATCAACTTGGATGATGAAAGTTTCTACTTTTACTAATACATCTTCAATAACCCCTCTAGGAAACTTCACTGATCGGTCTGCCAAGTGAAGGCTCATTCGTGTAGGCTTTGGCTCCCTTAATCCTAGCTTTTGAAAGAGTGAATATGGCATCAAGTTTATGCTAGCCCCCAGATCTGCTAATGCTTTTTCTACGGGTAGATTACAATGAAACATGGCTCCCTGGATCTTTCAATTTCTCTAGACGCTTGTTTAGTAAAATCGCAAAACAACCCGCACCAATTGTTGCAGTGGAGATCTCTTCCATCTTCTTCTTATTAGATAGTAAATCTTTCAAGAACTTGGTATACCTTGGCATCTGAGAAAGGGCTTCCACAAGTGGTAAGTTGATATGTAATTGTTTGAACAAATCCAGAAACTTACCGAAATGTTCCCGATCTTTGTCATTCCGCAGCCTAGCAAGGTATGGCAATGGGGGTTCATAGGGCTGGACGATAGGTGTCTTCTTAGCTTCCGAGTCTTTTGCTCTTTCCTTTCTAATTCTTCCTTTTTTTGATTTATTAGTAGTCTCGCCCTTATCAACAATCTCATTCCCCTTCATAACAACAGGAGTTTCCCCACACTTATCTGATTTCACTTCCTTTCCACTCCTAAGAATTACTGCCTTCACGTGTTCCCTTGGGTTGGTCTCTGTATTTCTAGGAAGTGACCCTTGTGGTCGCTCAGCAAGTGCTTTGGAGATCTGCCCCATTTGGTTTTCCAAGTTGTGGATTGAGGCTTCATGATTTCTTAGAGCTGCCTCTGTGGATTGCTGGCATTGCTCCGACGCTTGGATGAACTTTGCAATCATATCCTCAAGGCTAGATTTCTTTTCTTGGAAAGGAGGTGGAGCTGGTCTTTGGAAGCCTGGAGTAGGTGCATTACCCCTTAGAAATTGCTAATTACTCTAGGAGAAATTGGGATGATTGCGCCACCCTGGATTATATGTTTTACCATAGGGATTGTTCTGTAGCCTTGTGGGGTTCCCTACATACTCAACACGCTCTGTCACTTCAGATACCGCATTGTTAGAATGAGGTTCAGTTGAGCAGTATTGGGATGGTTGAGATACAGCCATCCCTTCAAGTTTTGAAGCGAGCGCATCTACTTTTGCTGCAATTGCTGTCATCAAATCGACCTCATAAATACCCGTTGCCCTGTGCTTTTTTATACCATAGCTCCATTGGTGATTATTTTTGGCCATGTTCTCAAACAAACTCAACGACTCTTTCGGCGCCTTCACATTCAAAGTACCCCCAGCAGCAGCATCGATTGTCTGTCGAGTTGCATAGTCAAGCCCATTATAGAAGGTAGAAACTTGTAGCCAGTTAGGCATTTGGTGATGTGGACACCGCCTAAGAAGATCCTTGAATTTGATCCATGCTTCATGCAGGGGCTCGTGGTCTAGTTGGGTGAATGATGTGAGATAATTTCTCAACTTGGCAGTTTTCGATGGTGGGAAATAATAGTCCAGGAAAGTCTTCGCCATCTGGGTCTAAGTGGTTATGGAATCCCGGTTTAGTAAACTAAACCACTGCCTTGCTTTCCCGCAGAGAGTGAAAGGGAAAAGTCGCAATTTCAACGCTTCCTTAGATACCTCGTTTTGCTTGACAGTTGCGCAAATATCCAAGAACATCTGAATGTGCGCATGAAGGTCCTCGTCAGACAAACCGTCAAACTGGCATTGATTGTGAATCATGTGCATTGTAGGGGCCTTGATTTCAAAGTTGTTAGCCTCTATTGTTGGTTGCACAATACACAAACCAGTGCTACTCAGAGTAGGTCGAGCATATTCAACCATCGTCCTTCGTTCATCTGCCATTGGTTCAGCTTCTATGTTACCACGGGTGATAGAAGTTTCCTTGTCAGCCACTGATGTTGCTTCTTCACTTTCCAAAGGTTCGTCGAAATTCAAATTCCCTACTATCTCCTCAGCACCCCTCAATCGCCTTCTAAAAGTTCGGTCAATCTCAGGATCAAGGTCAAGAATCTTAGATGAAGAGCTCCTTGTCATAAACTGCGAAAAACAAACGATGAACTTAGTTTCCTCAACAAATTTGAATGGAAGCACGAATGAAACTAAGAGAAATAATTAAAAAAAATATATAGTTAAAGTAGTAGGCGTCAAGTTTTCCTAATATTACAAGTCTCCGGCAACGGCGCCAAAAACTTGGTGGACGATCTGATCGTTCTAACAAGTTAAATCTTATACTCAATCTTAGCTTACGATAAGTTCTCAAGCAAGTATACCTATCAATTAGCAGTATAGCATTGGAGTACAGGTATCGATCCCACAAAGACTTATAAGTACTAGTACTAACGATTATCCTACTATTTAACTTCTCACTATTGATGATCTCAATTATCCTAATTACTGATTAAATCTGAAAGGAACGAATAAAATGATCAAAGTAAAGATATTCAAATACTCCTTTAGTTAATTCAGTTATCTAAACATACCCTACCCAAGATCCACCCCTAATTCTCATGCAACTTTCATTCAATTACAAACTTTCCAATGATTAATACACAACATCTCTGATTTGCGGAGTTTCTTACACTAGATTAAGGTCTTTCTCAAGATCAATAATCCCTAATCCTAATTAAGTCAATTAAGATCTCTCTTTAGTTAACATAATTAAGATTGCAATAAAATCCTAGGACTCTCAATTGAACCAGACCACCATGACCTCATTCATTACAGAAAACCTCCTATAACCTATTTCTAAGATTACAAGTGGTCTTTTTATTCATTCCAAATCTACTCTATTAAATGATTTCTCAATCTTAATAACAGAGATCTAATTCGATCCTAATATTGCGCACATATCAAGATGAACAAACCATGATTACAACATGAATAAACTCAAAGATCAGGATTAATTATTGAAACATCAACAAATCCGTTACATGAAAATTAGGGGTTTCTCAAGGGATCAGGTATAAAACAATTAGCTACTCATGAATCTAATAAAAAGAACAAAAGAGAAAATAATTGAATCCATAAATAAATCCAAATACAAAGATCTTGGCTTCAATTCCGAAAACTCTTCTAACTTCTCGTCTCTAGGGTTTCTCTTGTGCCGCATTCCCCTTTCCTCCCTCTAGGGTTGTTCGATTTATACTTTTAAGGAAATGGCAGAGGATCTTCAGCTGGAAAGATACGAATGTATCTTTCCTTTTCCAAGTGAATCTCAAAAAGTGAATAACATACGCCTAACACGCTCACCAACACGGCCAGATTTCGAACCGTGTCTCCCTCTGGTCGATAATCCACAATTCCTCATCCTTGTTTAGTGTGTGGCATGGCTAGAAACACGGCTAGATTACAAACCGTGCCAAGTTCTGGATTTTTCCACTTCTCCGCAGCGTTTGCCACGGCTTCAAGCACACCCATATCACAAGCCGTGCTTCCTTTCCAAGTGACAACTTTCATCCTCAGGTGTGCACACGGTTCATGACATGGGCGTGGCTTTCCCTATGTTGTCCATAAGTAGCTTTAACTTGATCTTTTAAGCTTTAATCATGCTCCTTTTGTTATCTTTCTACTTCTCTTTGGTATTATACCCTGAAACTGATATATTTACCTGTTAAGTATCGAATCCGCATTGATTTTATTCAAAAGACTACACAAATTCATCATTAATGCTCGTGATTTATAAGGATTAATTTACTCTTATCAGTGCCCCATGGGTCGACTAATTGATATTTTAAAAAAGTGTTGTTGTGGGCTGATAGAGTTATAATGGGAAGCGTCTCTATAGACTAGCAACATTAAAGGGTGATATTTTAGGGAAGTGACCTTGTGGGCTAATTAACCTACAATGGAAACATCTCTATGAACTAGCTACCCTAAAAGGTGAAATTTTAAGAAAGTACTCATGTGTGTTAACTAACCTACAACAATAAGTGTCTATATACTAGCAATCCTAAAAAGGATATTTCTAGGAAAGTACTCATGTGTGCTAACTAAACTGTAGTAGGAAATGTCTCTGCAAACTAATAACCCTAAAAAGGAACATTTTGGGAAAGCACCTCTATGGGCTAACTAACTTATACAAGGAAGCGTCTCTTGTGGATTAACAACTCTAAATGGTGACATTTTAGGAAAGTTCCCCTATAAGCTGACTAACTTGTAACGAAAGGTGTCTCTATAGACTAACAATCTTAAAAGGTGATATTTCATGAAAGTACCCCTATAGGCTGACTAACTTATATAGGTAGCGTTTGGTTGGCATTGAAATCTGGCACTGGACTGGACAAAAGTTTTTGTCCTCCGTTTGGTTGCCATCCTTAAAGCAAGTACTAGACTAAACACGAATATGGTACTGGACTAAATCAGATATATTAGTACCGTGTATAATTCGGGACAAAAAATTTGGCATTGGACTACAACCCAATTTTTACGAAATTCTGAAATTGCCCCTCAATGATCTTGTGTTACTTTTCGTTCCGTCTTTGTTTTGCAAAATTTTCTACTGCAATTTCCGTCACTTTCTTCCTTCTTTGTTCTGCCATTTTTTCTCTCATCGCACAACTTCTTCGGAGGAGGAACAACGATAGCTCATCAGCGTCGGTCCTTCCACCATCAGGTTTGTATGCTTCCATCTCTTCTCAAATCCTTCCTTCCTTTACAATGTTCGTCGCATGCTTGTTGGATTTTGCCGTGTGGTTGTCGTTGGTCCTTCTCTATCGCTTGTCGTATGTTCCTCGCATGCTTCTTGCTTAGGGGGGGTTTAGTTGGTTAATCAGGTTGCTTATGGGATAGGGTTTAGGTTAATGGATTTTGATTTAGGTTTTAGGGTTAGGGTTTCGGTTGAGTCTCAGCGAGCTGATGTTGAGGCCTAGCTTCAAAAGGAAAAAATTGAAGCTTCTGTTTTGGCTAATTCTGATCTTCATCAAAAGTTCGATGCTGCTTTAAAGGAGAATTTAGCCCTTAAAGCAGATCTCTGTTCTAGAAAAAAAGAGTTAGAACTAAGAATCATTGAAAGAGACTTGAGCACCCAGGCAGTAGAATCAGCCAGTAAGCATCATTTAGAGAGCATAAAGAGGGTGGCAAGGCTTGAGTCCGAGTGTCGCAAGCTCAAAGCCATGGTTAGTAAAGCAATCCCCGCTAATGATCATAAATGTTTCTCAGCTTCGTTAATCTGTGTCGAGTCCTTCATGGATAGCCAGTCTGACATCGGGGAACGGCTATTATCAGTTGAAAATGATATGCAGAAAGCAAAAGGTTCTAAGCAAACAGAATTTAATCAAAGCCAAAATGAGTTGCAGACTTCTGCTCTAATCACAGAACTTAATCATTTTAAGAGTGAAACATCCCATTTGAAGAATCATATGGTTTCTTTAGTGGAGATTGATCTGATGAATGACTTCCTAGAAATGGAAAGGCTTGCAGCACTTCCTGATGCAAAAATTAGCTACAACCTTGATGCTGTACCCACACAAGATCAAACTAGAGCCAGTGAATATGAGGACCAGGTACTAAAAATGACCAGAAAATTTGAGCGCCTGCATGAAGCTGAACTTCAGTTACAACTAGTAGAAGCAGAGGTTAAGAGGGAACGCAAACTGTCATCTGAAAATGTGGAAAAATGTAAGATGTTGGAAGATGAGATCCTAAAGGTAAAAAGAGAAGCAGAGCTTCAGTTACAACTCTTAGAAATTCAACTTGAAAAGGAGCGAGCTCTGTCAGCTGAAAATGTGGCAAAATGTAGGATGGTGGAGGATGAGATCTTGAAATCCAAAAAAGAAACCGTGAATCAGTATCGACAATTGGAAAAAGAACTTGGAAACAAATAAGCTGTTGCAACTGAAAGCGAAGTAAAATGCAGGATGTTGGAGGATGAAATCTTGAAAATGAAAATAGAAGCTGAGCTTCGGTTACAACTTTTAGAAGAACAAGTTGAGAAGGAACATAATTTGTCAGCTGAAAATGTGGCAAAATGTAGAACTTTGGAGGAGGAGGTCTTCAATTTGAAAAGAGAATCCGAGCTTAAGCATGAAGCCAAACTTTGGCACTTGACTAGCTCTAACGGCAATATAAAAATAAAGCAGGTCTATATGTGAACTTTTCTTAAAGAGTTTGTAGGTGACATTTTAGTTGAAGTTTGTGGAATTGGTCTTTATCTGGTATTGTAAGATCTAGAAAACTTTGATATGCTGATTGAATTGCTTGCAAGAACTTTCTGGTTGAGATTCCACCCCTTTTTTTTTATATTTCTTCATATGTATGAAAACTGCTTTCACTCCACTAGGAAGAACTCTTATTGCACCTGAACGTTTTCATTACATCGTACATAACTTTTCCAATTCTCTCCACCCATCGGCTTGTTCGGGATGGGGTGGGAGGTAGAGGAGAGATGTTGGAGGTTGGAGGAGTAGCAGTGTTCTGTTTTTTTTTTTTTTTTTTTTTGTGGGCGTTGTAATGTATGCTGGAGGCTTGGTATAGTGGTTTCAATGTGTAGAGTGTACCTGGTGGACTGCTAAGCTACAAGTCCCACGACACAGGAGCAGGCTTCTCTAAAAAGCCAAGGTCGCGGGTGGCCAAGAGGGTTCACTTGGAGACTTGGGATCTCAGCAGGAAGTGGGGTTTCGTCCTCCCTTGCCTTGCGACCTAGGTATTACGTTTCTGGGTTCCGGACTTTTTGTAAAGGGCCCAGTCTTCTTTTTTTCTTAGGCAAGCAAAGAAGAATTGGAATTGCATCGGGTTTTTTAGCAGCTCCTTCTATCCGTGGAGTAAGTAGTAAGGCAAGTTAAGAATTGCATTGGGTCCTATGGTAATGATGTAGTCAAGGGTACTCTACCACTACGTGTTTCCCTTACCAATAGTACTATCCGGGGAAGGGTATATTATTTACCCTTCGTTCTATTCTCTCCTTGGATTGAATATTTCTTGACAGCTTGCATCTCATTTTTTTCTATCAAGAAGAGGTACATAGGTAGTTCATAGACGAAAATTTGCAAATCTTTCCACCTAAAGCACAAATGTATCTTGTGGATCTTTTTGCACTATATGCATAATTCGTTGTCATCACCAAGAAATTACACTGCAATTGTCTTTCCCTGCATCTGCTTCGATTCTTACCTTGGAATTGTAAGGTCAAGTACCAATAGTAGACCTGAGAAGATGCACTTAGAAGATACAAAGCCTACTTTAAGAGCATTAACTCATCCCAATTAACATATATACACTCAATGGACCACTCGGCCATCCTGACTTTATTTATATTATGTAGCATATGATGTTGTCCATTACGTTTTGTATTATGAAAATGATCTTTAAATCCCCAACGTTACACTTATGGGTCTTTCCTTTGATATTTCATATAGATCATGGATCAGCATGGATTTCTGATTTGTCTTCTTGGATGGAGAGTCTATATCAATATGCTTACAATGGCGGCAGCTAGTTTCTATTATATACACTTTGTTTTGAATAGGAGAGTAGAGAGGGGTGTATTGAATGAGCGAGCAATAGCTAGATATGAAACACGTTGAGAGGTGATTGATTCACTCATTAATGGGAGTGATACAAATTGTTTATGAGAGTTAAGGATGTGTAGCAATAGTTTTGCACATCTTTGTGAACTCATTAGGGTACGAGGGGGAATGCGTTGTAATGGAAGAGCAACAATTGAAGAACAAGTTGCGATTTTTCTAAACATCCTTGCACATTATACAAAAAATAGGAGTATTCAAGTCAGATTTCGTAGATCAGGTGAGACTGTTAGTAGAAATTGCCATCAAGTGTTAGTTTCTGTGTTAAGGTTACAAGATATCTTACTTGCAAAACCCAACCTAGTACCAGAAGATTGCATTGACGAACGGTGGAAATGGTTTAAGGTAATACAAAAAATCTTTTCGGTACCTTCAGTTAATCAACGATGGTCATGATCACTTATATTACAATACAAATTTATTTCTGTTTCTTTGGGAACATATTAGGGTTGCCTTGGAGCATTAGATGGTACATACATTGCAGTTACGACACCAGTTGCGGATAGACCTAGGTATCGAACAAGGAAAGGGCATCTTGCAATGAATGTCATGGGTGTATGTGATCGTGACATGAAATTTATTTACATATTGGCTGGCTGGGAAGGGTCTGCATCAGATTCTAGAGTATTACGTGATGTAGTCATTCGATCTAATGGATTGAGAGTTGCACCTGGTAAGCATTTTAAAAAAGAAAAAATGTTTTCATTTTATCTATCCAGTTGAAATTTTTCATGTAAATTTATGTAATTACATTTTGTTGTAGGTTCATATTATCTAGTGGATGGTGGATATTCCAATGCACCAGGATTCCTTTCTCCTTTTAGAGGGAGGCGTTATCACATTCAAGAGTGGGCTACAAGTCAACGTAGGCCTCAAAATCGTGAGGAATTATTTAACTATAGACATGCAAGGGCAAGAAATGTTGTTGAGAGATGTTTTGGAATTTTGAAGAAACGATGGGGTATTTTAAGGAGTCCATCATTTTATCCCATCAAAATACAATGTTGAATGATTCTAGCTTGTTGTCTATTACACAACTTCATTTGAATGTACATGCCACTAAACCCATTCGAGCATGCAGTAATTGAAGGAGATGAAGTTCCAATTGGAGAAAATGGAATTGATGCAATTGAAACAGTAGAACCTACTGAGGCATGGACTGAGATGAGGAATACCTTAGCACAAGAGATGTACGATGAATGGAGGGCCCACCATAGGAACTAGAATGTCACTGATTGTTGTACTTTCTTTGATTATGTATCTTGGATCAGTGTCAGTACTGATTTTTTGTTATTTTTATATTATTGAAATCATTTGGTTGTCCAATTTTCAATTTTATGTTGTAATGCAACTTGAAATATTCTATCCACTGTTTGTATGCATGAATTACATTTTATTTGTTTGGTTTTTGCCTTACACTATGGATTCGTTTACAGTCATGGATAGTAGAGATAAAAAAACTAGACGTTCTTGGAGCCAAGTTGAGGAAGATACGTTATTGATGGTGCTGGAGGAGTTAGTCGTTGAAGGATACAAAGGAGAAAATGGCAGTTTTAAGAATGGGGCGCATGAAGAAGCTTTAAAAAGAATGAAAAGCCACATTCCAGAAATCAATCTCAATGTCAGGCAAATTGTTAACAAAATGAAGAGGTGGTCAATGAAACCGGCAGAGGTTGTTGACATGATAAATACTAGTGGATTTGGGTGGGATGATGCCAAAAAATGTGTTATTGTTGATAATGATGCAGTTCTTGCTGAATACATAGAGGTAAAATCAACATTATGTTTATTTTGAAATAAACTCATTTTTTATACGTTAATTCTTTGTTGTTATAATAACTATTTCTATTATTTTGTAGAAACATCCAAAGGTTGCTAATCATGCCAACAAGGAATTTAAAGAGTTTGAAAAACTTCAAGGAATATTTGGAAAGGATAGAGCAACTGGCAAAAGGGCTGAAACACCAGCAGATGTGATACAGGACTTGCAAAATGAGCGTGGGGATACTTTTGATGAAGAAATGGTGTCAGAACAAGTGCCACAGTCTACTGAAGCCTCCAGCTATGCCTCACGTGATCCATTTGTGCGACCGACTCGCAAGCATCCGATGGCAGAATATGCTGCAGAATTTATATCTACGTTTCAACAGAGCATTAGTGATGTTAGGAGTGATTTTGCTTTACTTGCAGGAAAAATTGCTAATCCTCCTAGTGACGATATTGTTGCAGAGTTGAAAATGTTAGGATTGTTGGAAAATGAAGAGTTGGATGTTCTTATGCAAATGGCGACAAATCCATAGTATGAGAAGTTTTTTTGGAAGCTTGAAGGAGAAAAACACCTAGCATTTGTTAGGAGAATTATTGGTTGATGTAAAACATGTTTGTAGTATTTATGTAATTGAGACTTCTTTCATTGGCTTTGTATTATCGAACCTCTCTACCCTGGTTTAGTACCTTGTATGGTTAAACCGGTTTTTGGATTTTGTAGAAGTTGTAACCTCATGTATCTCCTGCAACAGAGTTGGCAGGTTTTCTATCAGATGTAGTTGGCAGGTCATAATCATAGAAACTACTTTGACTATTGAAACGTATGATTATTATCTTATCTATGTTATTTATGCCTTGTCTTTATGAAATATAAAAGTGATTGATGTTCTAATCTAATCGATCTAATTTGTGGATGGATTTTCTAATTTTCAGGTCCTTCAATGACTTGTTTAAAGTGGTTGATGGATATGTGGATGGTTCAGTGTAAAAGTGTTTCATGTTTTCAGTGACATATTCAAAATCATAAATAATGTATTATTTTATTAAATATAACATATTTCCTATAATATTTAATATTATATATTAAACCTTCAAATCATTTTTTTTTATAATAACATGAAATATATAAAAATAACTATGATATAAGTGAAAAGGGAAAAATTGTTAATTTTACTCTATCTAGTCCAATACTTTGCAATTTCAAACACTGGACAGCACAAAAGCCTTCTCCAGGGCAAAACAGTCAAATTACCTATGTTCAGTATAGTACTTTGCAATCCAAACACTGAACAGCACAAAAATCCTTATCTAGTATTGAGCAAACCAAACATGGTACAAAAATATTTTTTGTCCAGTCCTTCTTTTTTAGTACTGTCTAGTACTCCTTGTTTTGTCCAGTACCAGTAACCAAATGGTACCATAAGGAAGTCTCTCTTGTAAACTAGTAACCCTAATTTTATGATAACGCCCTTAGAGGCTAACTAACTTGCAATGGGAAGTGTTTCTATAGACTAACAGTCTTAAAAAAGTGACATTTTAAGAAAGTACCCATGTGGGCTAACTAACTTATATAGAGAAGCATCCTTATAAACTAGCAACTCTAAAAAGAAAGGCGATTTTTAGAAAAATGCCCCTGGGGGCTACCTATTTTATGTAGGGAAGTGTTTTTCTAGACTAACAACTTTAAAGGAATAATATTTCATAAAAGTGCCTACGTAAGCAAACTAACCTATATAAAGAAGTGTCTTTACAAATTAGCAACAATAAAAAGAAAGGTGATATTTAGGAAAGAGCCCCTATAGGTTAACTATCCTACATAGGGAAGCATTTTTCTAGATTAACAACCTTAAGGAATGATATTTCAAGAAATTGCCCTTGTAGGCTAACTAATTTACATATAAAAATGTCTTTACAAATTAATAACCTTAAAAAGAAAGGTGATATTTTAGGAAAGTGCCCATGCGGGTTGACTGTCTTATATAGTGAAGCATCTTTCTAGATTAGCCATCCTAAAAGAATGATATTTCATGAAAGTGTCCATGTGGGCTGACTAACATATATAGGGAAGCACCTTTATAAACTAGTAACCCTAAAAAAAAGGTGATTTTTTTTTAAAAAGTGCCCCCTATGGGTTGACTATCCCATATAGGGAAGTGCCTTTCTAGACTAGTAGCCTTAAAAAAAAAATGATAATCTAGGAAAATGCTCATGTGGGCTAACTAACTTATAACATATTAGTATAACTGGTATTCTTACGAGGTGCGTAAAGTCTTTCAACTCTATGTTTTTTGCATGTTTCATTTCTTATTAGAGAAAAACTAAGTTTCAATAGTAAGGAATCTTACCCGGCTTTACAAAGAGTGCCTAAACAATGAACCCTCTTTTTGAAGTTCAAAGCACCTGTTCCTTCTCATTCTTCAAATCCATCTTGAACCAACACTTCTTTTTCTAGATGAACCATGCTGGTGTAAGATTAAGATTCACTTTCATTCTATAATTGCAACCCTTTAAAAACCCTTTTTGCTTGAATTTATCTCAACTCTAGTTATTTTAGGATTCTAACCTAAATAGAAATAAAACTCATTTTCAAGGAAACCATGATAGAGTATTTGAAGAGTTTTCATCATTCATCATTGTTTTATTCCTCGTAGTCTCTCTTGTGTTTAAGTATATAATGTGAAACATAAGTAAACGAGGAAAAAACTTATCAATAATATGAGAGATGATTAATCGAATGTTGATGACTACTAGGGATATCAACTTTACACGTAGATGATAAAAATTATACCACAAAGAGACTGAAGATGACTAACATTTTCACTAAACTCTGGCAAGGTTCCATTGATTTATCAAAGATGGTACATTTTAACTAAATTAGAGTTTACAAGGTGCTCTAAATTGGGACTGTCCATATATAACAAAATTAATGCCCATCTTGATAATGCTCTCTTTACAAAATGAGGTCCATCATAATTGGAAGTAAACTTTTCTCTAGGGTCTTGTACATTTATAAGAACTTTCCTTAAAACTAGGTTACCCTCTCGAAAACTTTAAGGTTATACTCTTTTATTAAAGGCTTAGCCCATTCTTTGTTAATTACAATGGCCATGACATAATGCTATTAATTTCTTTTCATCAGTTAGATTCAACTGGTTAATCTACTTTTTTACCCAATCAACTTTATCTAACTAAGTTTCTAATAATACCCTAAGAGATGGAATCTCAACTTCAACTAGTAATATTACCTCAGTTCTATACACCAAAGAATAAAATATAAATCCTGTTGATGTTCAAATGAAGGTTTGATAGACCATAAGTGCAAATGATAACATCGCATACCAATCTTTGTATGTAATGTTTATCTTTTCAATAAATTTGTTTGATATTTTTATTAACCATTTCTATAGCTCCATTCATTTGTGGCCAATATGGAGTAGAATTCTTGTAATTAATCATAAATTATTGGCACAACTCAATCGTGACCTTGTTGTTGAGATTCATGTCATTATATGTAATAATCGATTCAAGAGATCCATATTGAGCAATAATGTCCTTGATGAATCTAACCACCACTCCCTTGGTAACATTGGTATATGATGAGACTTCAATCTACTTAGTGAAATAATTGGTTGCTAACAGTATGAATCGATGATCATTGAATACTTTTAGGCTAATTGGTCCAATTATGTTTAGCCCTGATGAGGATCAACTAGTATATAAGAGGGCGGAACCAAAATCCCAAGATCCATTGCAAGGAATTGGAGGCCCAATGACCCGAGTTAGAGCCAAGAGGATGAATGATGCCTTACAATGACTAGTCATGGACCTACAAGCTAAGGAATCAAATTACCCGAAAGGAGAACCAACACCTATCAATTTGATTCATGTTTCCATGGAAGGGTGCAAAGATTTGAAGTCCTAAAACAGATATGTTTTTATTTGAGAAAGTCTCAGCCTATGTTTAGTTCCTATCATCCTAATCCCCAAGAAGGATGGAATGTGGCGCACGTGCATTGACTACTAGGCAATTAACAAAATTACAGTTAAGTACAGACATCCTATCTCTAGGCTAGATGGCATGCTTAATGAATTGCATGGTGCACGTTTATTTTCTAAAATTGACCTAAAGAATGGTTACTATCAAAATCGTATGAAAGAAGGGGATGAGTGGAAAACTGCATTTAAAACTAAACATAGATTGTATAAATGGATGGTAATGCCTTTTGGGTTAGCAAATGCACCTAGCACTTTCATGAGATTGATGAATCATGTTCTGTGACATTTCATTGCAAAATTTGTTGTCGTCTATTTTGATGATATTTTAATTTATGGCAAAACATTAGATGATCATGTACAACATCTGTAGAGTGTGTTTAATGTTTTAAGGGAAAACCAATTATATGCCAATTTAAAGAAGTGCACATTTTGTATGGAAACTGTAGTTTTTCTTGGTTTTGTTGTAAGTGCAGATGGAATAGTTGTGGACGAGGAGAAGGTGAAGGCAATTCGAAAGTGGTCAACACCAAAGAACGCCAATGAAGTTAGAAGCTTCCATGGATTAGCTAGCTTTTACAAGCGGTTCGTGAGGGATTTCGGCTCCATTGCTACTCCATTGAATGATCTTGTCAAGAAGAATGCCTAATTCAAATGGACGGAAGTACATGAGTAGGCATTCCAGACTTTGAAAGGTAAGTTAACTAACACATCTTTATTAGTATTACCTAATTTTGAGAAAGTTTTTGAGATCACATGTGATGCTTTCGGGAAAGGTATTGGTGATGTGTTAATGTAGGATTCTAAACCAACAGCTTACTTTAGTGAGAAACTCAATGGTGCTACCTTGAATTACCCTGTGTATGACAAGGAGTTGTATGCCTTAGTGAGGACATTGCAAATGTGGCAGGATTATTTATAGCCTAAGGAGTTCATTATTCATTTCGATTAGCCTAAGGAGTTCATTATTCATTTCGATCATGAAAGTCTAAAGTATTTGAAGATGTAAGGAAAGTTGAATAAAAGGCATGCCAAATGGTTGGAGTTCGTCGAGACCTTTCCATACGTCATCAAATACAAGTAGGGTAAGGAAAATGTAGTATCCAATACCCTATCTAGAAGGTATTCTCTATTGACTTCCTTACATACTAAACTGTGTTTTGATTGCATAAAAGACTTATATGAACATGATGCTAACTTTGGTCAGATTTAGGCTACTTGTTCTAAAAGTGGGTTTGCGGACTTTTATAGATGATACGCTCAGAACGTATATATAAAATGGGAGCGTAAATTGCAGCAAGTGCACTGGTCGTATCAAGTAATAAAGTGGTGAAAAGTAAGGTTGTCGATCCCTCGAGGAACCAATAGAGTACTAGATCTATGGCAATTCTTATCAATATCTAGGTGATTAAAAAGGATTTTTGAAATGTCTAATCTAAAAATTTAACTTAAAGCAACAAGAAAAATTTTATGATGAATCTATCAATTATGAACAAGGGAAATTAGAATTCACCCTAGATTTGTTAATCAAATTGCTACCAAGTTATGTCAACTAGTGGTTATAAGGTTATTCAAGTGAGTTTAGAAAATCCTTTTTAGGGATGTTGACCTTAAATCAATTAGTCGGCTTCCGCATCTCCAATTAACCAAGGAATCAAAATTATGTTCATACACCTCCCGATGCTACAAACAACTAATGCCCTAAATCAATTAACCCTAATCCCTTAGTGATTAATTAACAAGAAACATTGCATAGCGCCCTCCATAAACTCTAATTAAACCAATTATCGCAACTCCCGTATTGATAATCAATCTAATTAAGAATTCCTAACAAATCCTAATCAATTCCCGTAACAAAAGGATTTCTAACAATTATAATCAAAGACCGATTATGATTGAAATCAAAGGAATTGCAATCATGAATAATCCTAATAATTCCTAATTACATAACATGGATACAATTATCCTTTTAACATTCTAGAGTTTCATCCAATTTCCCACAAGGATGATTTAGAACATTATAGTATGAGTTGCATAAAAACAATTGAAATAAAGAGGTGCAATGGAATTCATATTAAACAACAAGAATAAACTAATAAATGGCATAAAAGAAAATAAAGTAAATGAAACAATGGTTATAATCTTCAAGAGCTTCAATCTTCCAAAATGACTCCTTGAATTCTTCAATTGAAAGCAAACTTCAACAAAATGACATTCTTCCTTCAAACTAAACTTCGGAAAAATCTAAAGTACCTAAGGAAATTCTAATGATTCAAAAGAAAGACAAATGATGCTAAAACAAAGAAGAAGAACAAAGGATGCTAAGCAAAAGGGATTCTAAACAAAAGAAAGGATGCTTAACCAAAGAAAGGATGCCTCCAAGGTTCACACAAGGGGTCTATTTATAGATCCAAAGAGGAGGGGGATAAGGTTGATCTGATGAGGATTTGAGTCAGCAAATTAATTAGGATACGATTTTGGAGAGATTCTCGCAATGGATATCCGGGGAGTAATGAAGGCCGGCTCAAGGCCGGCGGCTTTTCTTCTTTTTGAGGCTGGTTTAAAGGCCGGCCCAAGGACGGCGGCCTTCAGTGCAATCCTTCGCTCACTTCTTCAATTTTGTGAAAAACTCCTCCAATTAACTTGTAATTTACTTTTGGGTCCTCAAAACCTGTATTTTCACAATAAATACCATTAAGTATCATTTCTTTATATTTTCTTATAATATTAAAATAAATTTAATATAAGTCCAAAAGAAAATATAAGTATAATGTGATCTTATCAACATCCCCACACTTGAACTTTTGCTTGTCCTCAAGCAAAATAATTGATTTAAACAAGAGAAATCCATCATTGAACTTCTGGTGCCCATTGTTCTGACCATACTGAAATTTGTAACTAGTATATCTAGTTGAAATTTAGTAGTTAATCTAAATACAACAGATTTTTAATCCCAGTGTTTAACAATAGAAAACAATACTTAGTCCATAAGGAAAAACATTCATTTAAACTTCATTGGTTATTAGCAAGTATCATCTCCCTCAATTTTACTTCTCTAAACAAGATAACAAGGAGTGAAAGCATATGGTATCCATTTTTTCCTAGAATTTCTCCCCCCTTTTTTTTTTTGTTTTATTTGCCTTGATTGGCAGCGGAGTGAGACTTCACTCTTCTGAGGGACCAAAGCTCGCCCATGTCAACCTGACTTTCATTAAGGTACTAAATTTTTGCCTTTCCGCCCTTCTCGTTATTGTGAGTTCATTGAGTCGGCACATCCTGGGCTCATCGCCTAAGTGACCAGGTTTTAAAGGGACCCCTACGAACTCTTCCTCACACTAACATTTAAGATTGGATACTCTTAACTCACTTTCCTGAGTTATTGGAGTAAAGGCTCTTTTTTTTTTTTTTTTTAAGGGATCACTAAGTAAAATATTTCTTTTACCTCTTTCACTAGGTGTTAAGGTATTCTCAAAGAAATTTCAATAGAGATTTATCCCAACCAATTTTTCCTTGAAGTAAACTTGCTTGTTTTTTCAACTTAAGGACTCAATCTCAAGTTCAAAGGCTAAACATAGGGTAAACCCCGTTCTCTAGAGATTTTACTCTTAAATTTTAACTATGTAAACTAGTCACAACAATTGGCGAGTAGGGCACCAATCTAATTCAATTTCAGGATTTCATTGAAAACACTTAAGGACATAAATAAAGCATGGGATTTGTAAGCTCATGATGTGTGCAATCATTATACTTCTACATTTATAATCCCTTCCCCACACTTAAATTGGACAATGTCCTCATTGTTCCTAATATATCACAAAATTAAGGAAACGAATGTCAATGCAGAAATTGAAATACTGGTACTTCCCTGGTATAAAATTGTTCATCAGGAAGAAAATTCCTCCTAAAATGTCTGTCATCCTTGGAGTGTCTTGAATGCACCGGCAGCTCTTATCCAGCCTTGAATTAGTTTTTTTTTTTTTTTTAACGAAACTATTATAGATACTTATTAAGCATGGGCTGCCTCCCATGAAGAGCTTGTTTTATAGTCATCAGCCTGACTATCAGGGTTAGCTTACATCAAGGAGTTTAAACAACTCCTTCAACACCATCGTTTTCAGATTAGGATTCCAAGCTTCCTTCCATGGTATGGTGCCCTTCTTTTTAGCTTCCACCAATGTTTTGTAGGTAGATATCAACAAACTTACCTGCTGGATGTCTGCCCTTGACCATCCCAGGATTTCCCTATATTCATCCAACTGGCATTGAATCTGCTGCTGCAATTCTTTTGTCATAGGCGCTTGATTAATGTGAGGCCATGGATTTCCTAAATTCAGACACTTATAATCAAACAATTGATTAGAAAAGACATTAGGTTCAAGTGTCTGCATAGGCATTAGTGTCGGCACTGGTAGCTTCTCATAGTCGTCTGTCTTCTCAAAAGCAACAACATTTTCAGTCTGGGGTACTTGTTCACGACCTTTGTTTTCTTGCTCATCTTCATCCCCCAATCATCTATCTCATTCAAGACAGCTTCAAGAGTGGTTTGCCCTACATCTTCCTCCACATCATTGTTAGTAATTTCACCCTCAGCAGATATGTCAGAATACCTTGCTTTCTCATTAGACAAAAACACAGGATCATACATATCAAATGTTACCTGGTCATCTAGTGCTCTAAGGGTGAGCTTACCTTGTCCTACATCAATTAGAGCTTGACCTGTGGCTAGGAATGGTCTTCCTAAGATCATGGGTACCTCTCTATCTTCTTCCATTTCCAAGACTATAAAGTCAACTGGAAAGATGAATTTGTCCACTTTTACTAGGACATTCTCCACTATACCCTTTGGGTACTTGACACTTCTATCCGCAAGTTGTAAGGTGACGTGCGTCTCCTTACATTCTCCAAGTCCTAGTTTTTTGAAAATAGACAGAGGCATTAAATTTATACTTGCACCAGAATCTATAAGTACTTTATCAAAATTAAAATTACCAATAGTGCAAGGAATAGTAAAACTTCCCTGATCTCTTTGTTTTCTTGGCAAATTGGATAAATTCTTTTGTAAGATCATAGAACATTCTCCTATAAGCATCACTGGTTCATTTCCTTCAATCTTCCTCTTCTTTGTGAGTAAATCCTTCATGAACCTAGCATATGATGGCATCTGCTGAAGTGCCTCTGCAAAAGGAATGTTAATTTGCAATTTTTAAAGACTTCTAAAAATTTAGCAAATTGTGAATCCAATTGTTGTTGCTTCAGCCTTCCTGGGAAAGGAATAGGAGGAACATATGCTTTCACTTTTGGTGAATTTTTCTTTGGCTCCTCTTCCTTTTGTTTCCCTTTATCTTTCCCCAGGTTAACCTCCTCTTCCTCAAGTTTCTTATCAATCAATTCCTTACCACTTCTTAACATAATAGCATTTACACCCATAGGATTTTGCTCAGTATTGCTAGGTAAAGACCCAGATGGTCTATTACTCAACTGTTGAGACATTTGACTAAGCTGATTTTCAAGATTCCTAATGGTGGCTTGTTGATTTTGCAACATTGTGTCAGTCTTTTGCATATAACTTATCATGAGTTCTTCCATTTTAGACTGACCTTGCTGAGAAGAGGTATTATGATTAGGATATTGTTGATGGGGAGTATTATGATTAGGACCTTGCTTTTGAAATCCAGGGGGTTTAAGTGCGTTGTTATCATTTCTCCATGAGAAATTTGGATGGTTACGCCACCCTGGATTGTAGGTGTTTGAATAGGGTCCTTGATTTCCTCTTTGGAAATTGTTGACAAAATTTACTTGCTCTCCATGGGATGAGGAGGAAAAGTTTCTAGATGGGCACTCAAGAGTTGAGTGTGGTCTTGAGCATAACTCACAACAAGAAAATTGATTAACATTGAAAGAAGGTGCAGAGGTGAGTTTACTTACCTGGGCGGTAAGAGCAGAAATCTGAGCTGTTAAGGTGTTCATATCATTAACAGATGCCACTCTAGACTTACCTCTTTCATGTTGCCAATTATGTGCACTAGAGGCCATTTCATCTATCAAAGCACTAGCCTCATCATATGTCTTACTCATTAATGCACCACCAGAAGCAGCATCTACCAGAGATCTCAATGTGTCATCTAAACTGAGATAGAATATCTCAATAAGGAGATTATCTGGTAATCCATGATGGGGGCATTTTCTAATTGCCTCCTTAAATCTTTCCCATGCTTCATAAAGTGATTCACCACTAAACTTACTGAAGTTTGTGATGTCATTTCTTAACCTAGCAGTTCTAGCTGGTGGAAAAAATCTCCTTAAAAATTTAGATGAGAGATCTACCCAAGTGGTTACAGAGTCTTGTGGCAATGAATTGTACCAAGCCCTAGCTTTTTCTCTAAGTGAAAACGGAAAAATTTGTAGCCTAATTACATCATCAGATACATTATTCATTTTCACTGTATTACAATATTGAAGAAATACTGCAATATGCTCATAAGGACTCTCATTTGGATATCCTCCAAATTGATTTGATTGAACCATTTGAACGAGTGCTGGTTTTAACTCGAAATTATTAGCCTGAATTGTTGGTCTTCTAATTGCAGGACCTGAAACAACAGGTACCGTGTATTCTCGAAGTGCTCTACCAACACCCTGAATCTGATTGTTGTTCTCATCTGCCATGTTCTCTTCTTCCTTTCTTCTCTGCTCTCTTCTAAGTTGTCGCAAGCTGCGTTCTATCTCAAGATTAATTGGTAGAAGTTCAGCACTTCTACTCTTGCGCATAAAAAGAACTTTAAAGAGAATGGAAAACGATCACACAATGATAAGAAAAATTAAATAAAAAAATAATTGTGCCTAAATTACCAACAGAATTACGAAATCTAATATCTATTAGTTCCCCGGCAACGGCGCCAAAAACTTGATACGCTCAGAACGTATATATAAAATGGGAGCGTAAATTGCAGCAAGTGCACTGGTCGTATCAAGTAATAAAGTGGTGAAAAGTAAGGTTGTCGATCCCTCGAGGAACCAATAGAGTACTAGATCTATGGCAATTCTTATCAATATCTAGGTGATTAAAAAGGATTTTTGAAATGTCTAATCTAAAAATTTAACTTAAAGCAACAAGAAAAATTTTATGATGAATCTATCAATTATGAACAAGGGAAATTAGAATTCACCCTAGATTTGTTAATCAAATTGCTACCAAGTTATGTCAACTAGTGGTTATAAGGTTATTCAAGTGAGTTTAGAAAATCCTTTTTAGGGATGTTGACCTTAAATCAATTAGTCGGCTTCCGCATCTCCAATTAACCAAGGAATCAAAATTATGTTCATACACCTCCCGATGCTACAAACAACTAATGCCCTAAATCAATTAACCCTAATCCCTTAGTGATTAATTAACAAGAAACATTGCATTGTGCCCTCCATAAACTCTAATTAAACCAATTATCGCAACTCACGTATTGATAATCAATCTAATTAAGAATTCCTAACAAATCCTAATCAATTCCCGTAACAAAAGGATTTCTAACAATTATAATCAAAGACCGATTATGATTGAAATCAAAGGAATTGCAATCATGAATAATCCTAATAATTCCTAATTACATAACATGGCTACAATTATCCTTTTAACATTCTAGAGTTTCATCCAATTTCCCACAAGGATGATTTAGAACATTATAGTATGAGTTGCATAAAAACAATTGAAATAAAGAGGTGCAATGGAATTCATATTAAACAACAAGAATAAACTAATAAATGGCATAAAAGAAAATAAAGTAAATGAAACAATGGTTATAATCTTCAAGAGCTTCAATCTTCCAAAATGACTCCTTGAATTCTTCAATTGAAAGCAAACTTCAACAAAATGACATTCTTCCTTCAAACTAAACTTCGGAAAAATCTAAAGTACCTAAGGAAATTCTAATGATTCAAAAGAAAGACAAATGATGCTAAAACAAAGAAGAAGAACAAAGGATGCTAAGCAAAAGGGATTCTAAACAAAAGAAAGGATGCTTAACCAAAGAAAGGATGCCTCCAAGGTTCACACAAGGGGTCTATTTATAGATCCAAAGAGGAGGGGGATAAGGTTGATCTGATGAGGATTTGAGTCAGCAAATTAATTAGGATACGATTTTGGAGAGATTCTCGCAATGGATATCCGGGGAGTAATGAAGGCCGGCTCAAGGCCGGCGGCCTTGAATGTAGGCCGGCTCAAGGCCGGCGGCTTTTCTTCTTTTTGAGGCCGGTTTAAAGGCCGGCTCAAGGCCGGCGGCCTTGAATGTAGGCCGGCCCAAGGACGGCGGCCTTCAGTGCAATCCTTCGCTCACTTTTTCAATTTTGTGAAAAACTCCTCCAATTAACTTGTAATTTACTTTTGGGTCCTCAAAACCTGTATTTTCACAATAAATACCATTAAGTATCATTTCTTTATATTTTCTTATAATATTAAAATAAATTTAATATAAGTCCAAAAGAAAATATAAGTATAATGTGATCTTATCAATAGACATGAGGGATATTTATTTAAGAATGATAGATTATGTGTGCCCAAAAGTTCCATATGTGAATTGTTAGTGAGGGAGACGCATGGGGGCGATCTAATGGGACACTTTGGTGTTAGGAAAACTTTAGACATTTTGCATAAACACTTTTATTGGCCTAAGATGAGACAAAACGTGCAGACTGTGTGTGATAAATGCATTGCATGTAGAAAGGCTAAGTCTAAAGTAATGCCCCATGGGGAGTATCTACCATTGCCTACACCTAGTTAACCTTAGACCGGCATATCTATAGATTTCATATTAGGCTTACCTCGATCTTAGAGTGGCAAAGATAGCATATTCGTTGTTGTTGATAGGTTTAGTAAAATGGCTCATTTTATTGCCTATTCTAAAACTAATGATGCATGACATATCGCTGATTTGTTCTTTAGGGAGATTGTACGATTACATGGTTTGCCTAACTTTATTGTGAGTGATAGAGATGTGAAAATTTTGAGCCACTTTTGGTGTACTCTCTGGAATAAGCTAGGCATAAAGTTATTGTTTTCCACTGTAGCACATCCTAAAACCGATGGACAAACGAAAGTGGTCAATAGGACACTTTCCACAGTATTGTGTGCTGTGCTTGATAAAAATTTGAAACAATGGGAAACATGTTTACCTCATATAGAATTTGCATACAATAGGAAAGTACATTCCACTATATCATATTCTCCATTTGAGGTTATGTATGGTTTTAATCCCTTGCAACCATTAGATATATTGCCTTTACCTACTAATGAGTTTGTTGATCTTGATGGTATAAAAAAGGTAGACTTTGTTAGGGACTTACATACTCAGGTCCGGGCCAACATTGAGAAGAAGAACGAACACTATGCTCGTCAGGCCAATAAGGGACGTATCAAAACCATGTTTCATCTAGGAGATTGGGTTTGGGTGCGCTTGCGAAAGGAACAATTTGCAGAACAATCGAAGTCTAAATTGCATCCAAGGGATGATGGACCTTTCTCAATCGTGGAGCGTATCAACGACAATGCTTACAAGATAGACTTGCTAAGCCACTATGGTAATGTAAGCGCCACCTTTAATGTTTTTTATCTTACTCTTTATGATGCAGGTGATTCGAGGACGAATCTTTTCAAGGAAGGAAGGAATGATGAGGATCAACTAGCATCTAAGAGGGTTGAACTGAAATCCTAAGATCTATTGCAAGGAATTGGAGGCCCAATGACTCGAGCTAGAGCAAACATGATGAATGATGCCTTACAAAGACTAGTCATGGACCTACAAGCTAAGGAATCAAATTACACGAAAGGAGAACCAACACCTATCAATTTGATTCATGTTTCCATGGAAAGGTGTAAGGATTTGAAGTCCTAGAATAGATATGTTTTTATTGAACCGAAAAGGGAAAGAGGATTCTCGGTTTTGTTTTGTTATGTTTTATTCTTTGTTTTGGTTTGTAATTTAGCATAATTAGTTAGGTGTTTTGCTCCATAAGAAGATAAGGCTGCAAGCTAGATTAGGTAACTTAGGTTTTGTATTTTCTTATGCATGACATCCTTATATGACCGAGTAGGGGTCGGCATAACACACATCATTATTGAAGATTGAAACAAAACACATCTTTTCTTTTGAAAAGAAAACCCTCCTTTGTTCTTTGCAAAAGAACTCTCTTTGGAATTCTTCAAGCGAATTTGATTAGGGAAATTCCTTTTGATAACTTAGGTTTCAATCAATAGGTGTGATTAGGGTCTAGTTCCATTCTACTTATTTGAGACAATCCTTGGGGTTTGATTTCAATTATGTTTGTCGGGTTCTAAGTTTAACATACCTAGGGTTTACGCATCAAGCCCCTACATAGAGAATAGCCACGGTGAAGAAAGTGTGTGATGTTCTTAAGAAAGGGCATTTATTTAATTAGCATAGATTTAGCATAAGTGACAATATTTCACATGTATAATGCAATCGGCTTCCTTAGTCAATCAATAATAACCTAGTCTTAAGAATGACGCCTTACAAAGACTAGTTATGGACCTACAAGTTAAGGAATCAAATTACATGAAAGGAGAACCAACACCTATCAATTTGATTCTTGTTTCCATGGAAGGGTGTAAGGATTTGAAGTCCTAGAATAGATATGTTTTTATTGAACCGAAAAGGGAAAGAGGATTCTCGGTTTTGTTTTGTTATGTTTTATTCTTTGTTTTGGTTTGTAATTTAGCATAATTAGTTAGGTGTTTTGCTCCATAAGAAGATAAGGCTGCAAGCTCGATTAGGTAACTTAGGTTTTGTATTTTCTTATGCGTGACATCCTTATATGACCGAGTAGGAGTCGGCATAACACACATCATTATTGAAGATTGAAACAAAACACATCTTTTCTTTTGAAAAGAAAACCCTCCTTTGTTCTTTGCAAAAGAACTCTCTTTGGAATTCTTTAAGCGAATTTGATTAGGGAAATTCCTTTTGATAACTTAGGTTTCAGTCAACAGGTGTGATTGAGGTCTAGTTCCATTCTACTTATTTGAGACGATCCTTGGGGTTTGATTTCAATTGCGTTTATCGGGTTATAGGTTTAACATACCTAGGGTTTATGCATCAAGCCCCTACATAGAGAATAGCCACAGTGAAGAAAGTGTGTGATGTTCTTAAGAAAGGGCATTTATTTAATTAGCATAGATTTAGCATAAGTGACAATATTTCACATGTATAATGCAATCGGCTTCCATAGTCAATCAATAATAATCTAGTCTCGTGATTTTCCTAGAGAGCATGTAGCTGTTCATATGTGGGCCACATATCCTTTTATGTACCTCTTTCATAAGAGTGTTTACTTCTTCTTTATCCATGTACCTCAACACTGTACCGTCAAATGATTGCCTATATAATGTGGATCAGTTTAACGGGAAATGGTTTGCTAACCTTTTAAATGTTCTTTGGCCTTTCTTGTTGGCCTCTTTGAGATACTTGCTCTCTTGTAGAAGGATTTTGATGTCATGATACCAAGTGTAAACACCCCATTTTTTCCCCTTAATTATTATTATTAACGTTTTTTCTATTTTTTAGATATGAAGGAAAAATAAGTAATAAAAAATAAAATAAATAAAAATAATACACAAATAATAGAAAATAAGGGTAGCAATAACAATAAAAGACATTTAGGATTTTTTAATTAAATTTTAGAATTTTAAAATAATATAAAATTAGTAAAAATTGCCACGCTTATATGCAATTTGCATGTAAAGAAAAACTAAGAAATGGGCTAGCTCAGCTGGTCCGTCTATTGGCCTAGTGTGCGCGGGGAAGGGTAAGGTCGGGTGTTCGAATTTGGGCAAAGGCACTTTGTGCCGTTTTGATTTTTTTTTCCTCTCGAGCTGCTATGTGTTAGCAGCTAATTGGAAGACTTGAAGGCATGTGCCTGGTGCGTATTCATCTTTAACCTTCGACCGAGATCGATGGCGACGTAGGGAGAGTGAAATCTGGCCATTTCAAATCAAATTTTAATGAATCTTTAACAAAACAAAGGGGATAAATATTAAATTAGTATGAATCAAAACAAAAAAAAAAAAGATTTGTTCAAATTGGAGAAAAAAAAAAAGAAAAAGATAGGGATGGGTTTCAATTGGCTCCAATCCAAGGTTATTAAGAGGGGTTTTTGCGGGTTTATAAATCGAACTCGACTTCGAGAAGAATAGGGAGGAATCAGAAGAAAAAAAGAGGGAAAGAAGGAAGAAAAGCATACTCGCCAGAGCTCTCTCTCTCTCTCTAGATCTCGCTATTGTAGCCATTGAACCGCCGCCTAGGGAGGTTTTTTGCAAAAACCAACACCACTATTTGATTTCTCACCCTTGAAAACTTAGGAAACCCCTATCAATCACCACTAATCATCACCGGAATGCCGCTGACGAAGACCTCCAATCGCTATGATTCGACTTAACCTGCGAACCGGACATGATCTAACCCAAACCGTGACTCGTGTCTAGGTAAGTCAAATTTCTTCATTTTTTTATTTGTTATTTAATCATTATTAGTTATTTTTTTTATTAACAAAGAAAAAGAATAAAAAGTAGTAAAAATAAAAATAAATATAAATGTAAATAATAAAAATGTATGTGTTGATGATTGTAATCACACAAATTAAAAATCCTTTTTACCTTAACTCTTCCTTACAATCAATTAGGCAAGCGTACCTATCGAGTTCAGTAGTATAGAGTTCAAGCACGGATATTGTTCCCTCAGGGATTTGCAAGTACTAATACTAACTATAAACCTACTATCCAACCGCACAATTTCAAGTGAATTCGATTAAATTAAATCACTTAACAAAGAAATGTAACACTTAAACTAAACACTATTAAAATTTAGTAAATTCAATAATTAAAGACATACCCTACCCTTACTACTCCTCTAATTAGCATATGACTTCATCCTTAAGGTTTCAATTAACAAATGACAATTATCTCTGAAACGCGGAGTATCTAATACAAAATCAATGTTCCTCCTTGAATCATTAATTCCTAACTCTAATTACATTAACAAAGATTCCTCTTTCATTAATGTTATTAGAATTGCATTAATGCCTTAGGACCCTCAATTAGGTCGAAATATATCAATTCAACCTAATATGAAAAACTCATGCTCTCTATCCTTAGATTGCATATAAGTCTCTTTATCTATACATGATCTATTCCAATAAGAGATTTTCCAATTAACTTAGGAGAAATCAATGTAAATTCAATGCTGGCCAAACATTAAATCGCAAAACATGATGAACATATATGAATAAATTCAGAGAAAGTTAACCATTCATGAATTGCACAATCAATCCAATGTCATATGATAATTAGGGTCTTATAAGGTTCAAGTATGAAATAAACTAGCAACACATGGTTTTCAAAATTAAAATCAATGGAATAAAAAGACTAATGTGAATAAAACCCTCCAAAGGTAAGAGTCGAATTTTTGTTTCTTGATCTACATTCTCATCCTACGAATTCAATTCGTGATGTCTTCTTTCTTTCCTTTCTTTTTGATTTCTTGATTTCGTTCTTCTCCTACGGATGCTGGTTCTTGATGTCCTCTTTGATTTGGAATGCTGCCCTAGGGTTTTTAGAACGAAGCCAGGAGGAAAAAGTCCACTAAAAAATTAAAACAAGACGCCTATTTATAGTTATGTGAAAACAGGGTTCAGTACGGTCGTGCTTGAGGCCGTGCTGACTTCGAAACTCGTTATTTTCACTACCCAGTTTAGCATGGCCTCCAACACAAGGCTAAAAAAAAAAGCTATTAGTAATATTTTTCATCCAACACTGGTGTCTGCATGGGTTGTGTTGAACTAAAAATCAATTTTCTTCATTTTTCGCCAAATTTCACCTTGCCTTTGCTCATATCATCCTTAAACCTTTCTTTTGTCTCCATTGACGCCTGAAATCAAAATTTAATCATATAAGTACCATTTTCTTCACAAATCACATGAAATCCATATAAAATTATAACTAATGAGCACTAAATTAAGGGTCTTTCGACACTTATCAATATGTTTTAGGAATATGTTAATAAATTAGGTCTAGAATTTTCATATATATATATATATAAGAAATATAATAATAATAAATTAATAAAAAATAAATATTTTATCACTTAGAAAACTTCTTTTCATAAAAAAATAAATGAATGAATAATAATTAGTGATTCTAAAAAATTAGAGGTTTTTAGTTTTTTTTTTTTTTAGAAATGAAGCTTAGGTTTAGAATTTTTTTTTATATATAAATTTGAATGATAACAAACATAAAACTGATACGTTTTCATAATTAAGACTAAATAATCCACTAAAGTTTTATGAAAGCGAACTACGACCTGTTTAATCCCAAATAGCAGGAACATAGGCATACTTATGGGGCAACTCTAAAAAATAAAAAAATATTTTTAAATCATTATTAGTATAATCATTATATTATTTTTTCTAGTATTTTCTTCTTATGCTAAAAAGGGTATCATAACATAAATACATAATTCAGATTTTAGATGAATAAGGTGGTAACTTTAGAGTTTTAATAGGACTGCTCTCGAGTTGAGAATCTTTGTTTTTTCTTTCTTCTTTTTTTCTAAAAAAAAAAGAGGGAGATTCCGTTGGCTAGCTGTTTAGATTAGAATTAATTCGCTCAATTAATTCTAATTTAGTAATTTTTCCCAACTCCAGTTGGGTGGCGACTCCAAATAAATAATAAAATTCCTAGTTCAAGTCGAGGATTTATATTAGATAAGCATAGGATCTAATATAAATCGAATTAGGGAGATAATATAAAATTTTTAAATTAGACTCATTAGGTTGGCGACTCCGTTGGGGAACTTCATAGTGGGCTAGCCACCTAAACCTTCTGAAATCATCATTTCTAGATATCTTTAATTAGCTCTTATGTTGTAAAATATCTTTTGCACTAATGCTTGTATTTGCTCGTGATTTACGGATTTGATAAAGTGCAGTTTTTTTTTATTGAGTTTTCATGCATGTAATTGTGTGATTAGATGCGGTCAGACCTAAGCTGTTTTAGGACCTTAGGATGGAGAGCCATTGTGTAAGTTTTGGGTGAGGTGAAATATTCACTACTCAAGGCCGATTAGGCTACCCCACCCAAATCTTCGTTATAGCCTTAGATCCATTTCTTCGAAAATGTGGGAGGCTATAGAGCTTTGGAACCTTTAGAACTCACCTTTTTGCATACATGAAATCATGAACCAGCAAATGATTAACAATGTAATTTCTTTCTTTGGAGTTCAGATGCAATCGCTTGTAAAAGAATTTTTATTGTGTTTTGTAAGATATTTGTTTGTAATTAGAAAATTTTATTTATTGTAATCCTGCTACATGGCTAGCGCCGTAATTGACAACCTGCTTCGTAAAGAAATCTAAGTTTGTAAACCTTTGGATCCTAAAATGGTACTAGACTATTGGTTCACCTTATACAGCCCTAAAGAGTAAACCTTCATCTAGAGCAAAATAGGGCTTATTCTCTCTCTGATGAAAATGGATGTCAACTTACCTTTAATTCGGGCTATATCGCACCTTTGGGAAATTGAGCCCGTGGCCTTCTTTATTGGGCCACACAAGATCACGCTAACCATAGAAGAATATACTCAGCTTCTTCAGGCCCCTCCACTTTCCAATGGGGTGTATGTGCTAGATCTAAAGGCAGAACCAATAGGTATTTTCAACAAACTTCTGGGAATTCAAAAAGTAGTGATCAACCAAGTGCTGGAAAACAGCAATGGGTATTGCCTCCGAATGGATGAATTGGAAGCTTGGTTTATGGCTCGATGTGATGATGGAAGTAAGAAAGATATCTTGTGTGGGGATTCCAAGGGTTATAGACAAAGACGGGTTTATGCTTTCATCTTAACAACATTCGTGACAATCGTTTTTCCTACCAAGATCTTTTATATTCATTACAGAGTTGCAGAATTAGTATTCCAGTTCTTGGAGGGAAAATCTTACATCCCGGCCCTACTAGCCGAATAGATTCGAAACCTAAATTTCGTAAGGAAGAAAGGTGATGGAATTCTCTACTCAATCATCAACCTTATCCTAATCTGGTTTATGAGCCATCTCAAGTGTTTTGGGCTAAACATGGTTAGGAGAGCATTAGCCTAACAAGTAGACCTCGTAGATTCATGCATAGAAAGGATGAAGTTGCCAGACGATCTTTCCAGCCATAGTTGGGTGACAGTGCTCAAGGGTTTCGGTGCTAATGATATTCTATGGACTGCTAGTTGGAGTTGCTACAGTAAGGTTATTCTAATGTGTAGAAACTTTCAAGCAGTTCCATTAATCGGGCTTAACTAGTATACATGCTATCACTTAAACTCAATAGTCCATCAGTTTGGCACTATCTAGGACATAGTTTATAGACCATCATTAGAAGGAATCACGTTCGAATATCAAGACCCGAACGTGTTAGTGGCTAATAAAGTCACTAAGTTGGTAGAGGTCAAGGTCCTATGGGAAGCCCGAATTGAGAGTCCTAATGTAGACCTTAGAGAACTGGATGGTGAAGTGGGCAAACACCGAGCTACTAGAGATTTTGTTATTAACCAGCTATACAAGACAGGAGAGAGGATGTACTGTGCTCCAAATATCACTCAGCCCGCGCCGATTAACCCAAGCCTAAAAATAAAAAATTACATGGAATAAGTGAGGGCTCGGATGAAGGTCCATTTTGAGACCATGAACAGTAAGAAAGATGTGTGGAAGAGTAGATTCAAGGAATCTAATCAGAGGAACAAAGCATTGGAGGCTCAATTAGAGAAGACTCAAGCAAGGGTTGGAGCACTAGAAGTCGTTGTCAATGAAGAGTTAACACCTACGCAACTAAAGAAGAAGAAGCTTAGAAATTAGGAAGTTAGATTATAGCATTCTTTTCTTATGTTTTCAATAAAAGCATTGAACCCCAAGTTTGCAATATTAATAAAATTTTAGTATTATTACATCCTTAATTAAATGTTGGTTCTATTGCATCTGTGTGAGCATCTTGTTTGCATATTTACTAAAAAATAATAACAATAAAGAAAAGAACAAAGCTAAGAAAATTGAAGAGTTGCTAACAATAAGAGATCCTTTCAAGATCCTAAAATTTGATTTTGAATAGTTAACTTAACCCAAAGCTCACAGTCACTTACTTTGAACATAAGGCTAAAGACCTCTATAACTTGCTCTTAATTTAAAAGACCCCATTCACTTCAAAAGGTCTCCTCATATGTTGATTTAGCCTTGAAACACAAAACCTTCCAACTCTCTCCAATCCTAAGGGTTACACTTGAACTTTCTCTCCATTAGGAGTTATATAAAATAGACACCAAGACAATTAATTTTGGAGCACATTTTCAAAGTGGCTATGGTCAATTACCAACGAGGGCATAAAGAAGACTATCATAACTAGATAAGTCTTGGGTAACTAAATTAAGACTAAATCACTTGATAGGGGCACATAACTGTCAAAGACATCATGACACATGGTGAATATGGACAAATCTGGTAAAATGGAAGGATATCTCATTTGTTCGAGTGGTTTAGGATGACAAGAGGTAAACCACATCCTAAACACTAACCTTTAAACACTCGAGAGTTAAGTGTTATTAATGTGAGGTTTTTGACTCATTCCTTAAAGGAGGTATATCTTGAATTTGATATGTTAATCAAAATAATGTTAGGCATTCATTTTTGCTATCTTAAACATAACAATCCTTTGCTAACCCCACTTGAGCTTATATATATATATATAAGAGTTTCAAAATTTAACCATGTCGAGAACTACCCTATAATGGGATGATTAAGAAGATAAGGAAATCAATCAAGAAAAAAAAGAATTAACTAAATAGTGTTTGCCTCATTTACAACAATTCAAGGGTAATTTTTGCTATGGATAATTTATTTCTTTTGATGAAGGAAAGTTTACATTTTGAAAAAACACACATGACCCACAAGAGATAATCATCGTTGGGCTCAAAAGAAAAGGAAAAAAAGATGGAAAAAGAAAATGAAAGAAAAAGAAAGAAAAGAAAAGGAAAAGAAAAGAAATGAGAAAAGCCCAAGAATGTAGTTAAACCTATACACAATAAAAAACCCAACAATACTTGAAAATACCAAGGCCAAATACAAGAACCCAAACATTATAGCTAAAAAATATACCACCCTTCTTTAAAGATTTCTCTAAATCATTGAAAATAATTTATCTTAAGTAAAAATTGCTAGGGCAAGTTCTATTCTAGTTTTTCTTAAGGTTTCTTGACTTGTAAACCTAGGTTGAAATGATGATTCTTTCAAAATAAAACCTTGGCATTGATACTTTTTTGAAACTAAAAGCTAATTGCATTACAAGTCCCATAAAGGCCTAATAGGATCAAAGCATATTACTTACAAGAAAGACCATAATTTTTGGAATAAAATTCAAGAGTGACATCTAAACCGAGAGATTGTAAGGAGTCCTCTTATATTAAACCAATTAAGAATGAGATATCTGTTTCCAAATGGAATGAGGGAATTTAAAGTTGTTCCTCATTGGTGTTGTTTGGCCCAAATTTTAAATATTAATGCCCCAAGATGTAGATATAAGTCTTAATTACAAGAAACCCCTCAAGAGATGATTAACTAAACCAAGACACCACTTTTTCCCAAGATTAAACTAAATCCTCCAAGTAAAATGAGGCAAAAGAGTAAGTGATTATTGAGTAGTAGAGGAGGCCTACTCTTTATTTGTATTTTTGGGAACCCTATCAAACTTTTTACTTGCTAGCAATGTTTAAAAAATAAAAGATGGGAATCTACCCTGCGGTCTCAGCAGTAGGGGAACCTGATTTGGATGTATGATCCAAGACATCCACATATGTTCACTTTTTATCTAATAATGTTTGGTTTTGCACTATAGCAGTTACATTGATCGTTTTTACAAGATGGCTAAATAATATGCATTAATGATCAACTTGCGGGACTTTTTTTGGAGTCACATCCAACGGCCCACAAATTGCTCAATTAATTTAGAGAATCGGCCATTTGAAGACCATCTTTTGTACTTGTATTTTTCATTATTGAACCAACCACTTTTATTTATTTTTGGGACTTATGATTAGTTTGTATTTTTTTGTTAGAATTGGCTACCTAGTAGCATATTTGTAATTTTTTTTTAACATTTTTACCCTAATTGGAGTAAGTATAAATACTTACTAACTAGGGTTTGTAGGAAGCTTTTGACATTTTTGAGAAGAATACACACTTTAAGCCATGAGGGAGAGCCTTGCAAATTAAAGATCTCTTATCAATTTCTTGTGAAATTGTGGCAAGATTCAACAAGTGTAGATTGTAAGTAATATCAATCTTCAATTTGTTATTAGCAAATTGTATTTAGTGAGTCATATCTAGGTGCAATTTATTGGTTCCTTATTCTTATACACGTGAATCTAGGGTTCTTATTTTCAGATTTGAAACATTTCAATTTGAGTGGAATCTTAGTTCATTTCCTTGGTTATCCATTGATATTCATATCATTGTTTGTTCCATATATCCAGTTGGCTTTAATTTTCGTGAATTAGGGCCATTTTGTAAAGTTTTTGATCAAGACAATTGTTGGTTGTAATTGTTGATTTATGCCATTTGTATTGTGTTCATGTGCTTTGGATTTTTGGGACATCATAATTTGGTATCAAAGCATTAGTTTGAGGAAGGGAATTTTTGTGATCTTCATTTGAAATTAGGGTTCTTGAATTTTTACTTCTTGATCCAAAGTGTTGAGGTGGAATTGAAGTACTTGATTTTGGTGTTGTTGTGTTATATTTGTTGATTGATTGAAGTAAACTTGGAAAACTTGTGGTAGCTTGTGTTCCTTGAGTTTGCTGTGAGTAAGAAGGGAGTGTTCCTTGATGATCATTTAGGAAAGGTGAAATTTTTGAAACATAGAAGAGTGAATTGTGTTGGTAATTTTGGAAATTGCATTCGTTGTTTGTGAATTTCCAGATTTGCATTGTGTGGAGATAAGGAAGATATTTGAAATTTAAACACCTTCTTTAAGTTTGAAATAATTCATTGAGTAGCATTGAATGAGTGTTATTTGAATTTGAATTGTTCTTACCATTTGTGGAGAATGTTGCATTAAAAGTGGTATTTGAATCTTGTTGTTGCTATGAGTGGTGGAGTTTTTGTGTTGTGTGTGTATTAAGTTGAAGGGTGTTGCACCGTGAGTGTGGTATGTGTGTGTAGTGGTGATTGAAATTGCACCATAAGTGAGGTGTTGTGTGTGTAGTGGTGATTGAAATTTGCATCGTGAGTGTGGTGTTGTGTCTATGGCGGTGTGAGTGTGTTGTGGAGTTGTGTAAGGAAGGTGCTGCATGTGGTGTATGGGAGTGTGTATGCCGTGACTAGAGAAGGAAGTTTAGTAGTTAAGTTTGAATTTCAAAACAAGCATTTAAGTGTGAAAGTTATTAAGTATTGATACTTAAACACTTACTTAGTTGAATTCAATAACTTACTACTTGGAAGTGTTTAATTGTTGCTATAATTGAAGTGTAGGGAAGCGTGTCTAGCATTGGTGGCTCGTTGCACCATGGGTGTACAAGTGTGTGTATGTTGACATGGTGTGTGAAGTTAAGTAGAGTTGTGTTTATTTTGTAGGTAATTTGATTGTTGTGGCGGGTGAAGTGTTGTGTAGTGAAAGGAGAGTGTTGTAATTGTTTTAGACTGTTTGTACTGTAGTAAATCACATCCACAACTATATCGAATGATAGTGTGAATGGGGGCATTGGCAATGAGGCCAATAGCCAAGTTGGTGGAGGATAGGGTCATCGTACCATATGTGGGAGAACTTTGGAGGAATAGCTTCAGAACCTTACCACCATTGTTGCTACACTAGCAACAAGGATTGATATGTTGATAATGCCACAACCACTAGTGGCAAATCTTCAGGCACCACCACCTAGAGTAACTCCTCAAAACGTTCAAAGGGAAGGAGTAGTAGGAGGAGGAAACATGGGAAGGAGAGTGGAAGGAGATCATTACGCCTTTAAGGAGGAGAGAGATGATAACTTTGGGGTCAATCCTTACCCAAACAGGGATTTTAGGCCACCTAGGGGTCTAGAATATGTGAAGCTATAGATGCTTTCATTTGATGGTAGGGGTTCAGCAGGTGACTATCTAGACTGGGAAGATAAGGTTGAGGGCCTTTTTTAGTGTTATGAGATAGATGATAACACCAAAGTTCATCTTGCTGTTGTTGAGTTCATAGGGTATGCCACCTTGTGGTGGAAAAATTTGGTGATTAGCAGGCGAAGGGATGGAGAGGCTGAAATTCACACCTGGAGAGACATGAAAAGGGTTTTGAGGAAGAGGTTCATTCCTGAGTATTATAGGTAGGAACTGTTTATGTGTCTACAGACTTTGAGATAGGGAGGCAAAACAGTGGATGAATATGTCTAGGAGTTTGAAACTTTGATGATCAGATATGGGTCAGTAGAGCCTCCTGAACAAAACTTAGCACATTTTGTATCTGGGTTGAAGTATGAGATGGCCTTGAAAGTGAAAGTGAAAAGGCAGAGGCAATCCAATCCATTCCGGGTTACTAATAGTAGGCTTAGTACTACTATTAGGCACATGGCGGCTAATGGTTAGTTGGGTGGACTAAAGGGAGCAGGTAAGCCTGTTAAGGCAGTAGACAGAGTTACCCTTAACATAGACAAAGAGAAAATGATTTTTAGGAAGGGTAAAGAGGTAGTTGGACCTGATGTTAGGCAGATAGTACCAAGATCAACTAGTGGAAAAATTCACTAGATTAAATGCTTCAAATGCATGGGATTTGAACATATGGCTGCATAGTGTCCTAGTAAGAGAGTAATGAATGTCATAAAGGGCACTGGAGAAGAAGCTGTCAAGCCTATAGATCTGTCCATGGCTTTGAAGGAGTACTATGATGATCAGAACGCTGAGACACATGAGGATAAAATGGGTGAACATTACTTACCTATTAATGTGTTGCACAAGGTTTTGATTATATCTCCAGATGCCAGCGACAAAAAGAGGAAGAACTTATTCCATAGACCTTGCCATATTCGAGGTAACCTTTGTGTGCTAATCATTGATAGTGATAGTTACACTAATGCCACATCTGCTGCATTAGTAGATAAATTACAACTAGCCATTAGCCTGCATCCTAGCCTTTACAAATTGCATTAGTTGGATAACCAAGATAGTTTACATGTTACATAAAGGGCAAAGGTGCTAATCGGTGTAAGAAAGAAATACCATGATGAGATCATCTGTGATATGATTTCTATATGCGCCTTTCATTTATTGTTAGGTAGACCCTAGATGTTTGATAGAAAGGTGTTACATGATGGGTTAAAAAACACTTATATGTTTCAAAAGGGTAGGTCATGGATAGTCTTGATGCTTATGTCTCCATTTGAGGTGCGCTCCTTCTAAGAACAAATTAGGATTACCTCCGATTCTTCTAAAAGTCAAGCAAACAGGCCAATAAAGGCATTGGGTTTTAGTCTAAGAGAAGACCCCCTAGATTTGAGGGCAAATCTTTCAGAGGCTCGTAGAGATGATGGGAATCTACCCTACGGTCCTAGCAATGGGGGAACCTAATTTGGATGTATGATCCAAGACATCCACATATGTTCACTTTTTATCTAATAATGTTTGGTTTTGCACTATAGCAGGTACATTGATTGGTTTTACAGGATGGCCAAATAATATGCATTAATGATCAACTTGCAGGACATTTTTTTGGAGTCGCATCCAGTGGCCCACAAATTGCTCAATTGACTTGGAGAACCGGCTATTTGAAGACCATCTTTTGTATTTGTATTTTTCATTATTGAACCGACTACTTTTATTCATTTTTGGGACTTATGATTTGTTTGTATTTTGTTGTTAGAACGGGCTACCTAGTGGCATATTTGTAATGTTTTGAACATTTTTATCCTAATTGGAGCAAGTATAAATACTTACTAACTAGGGTTTGTAGGGAGCTTTTGATATTTTTGAGAAAAATACACACTTTGAGCTGTGAGGGAGAGCTTTGCAAATCAAAGATCTCTTATCAATTTCTTGTGAAATTGTGGCGAGATTCAACAAGTGTAGATTGCGAGTAATATCAATCTTCCATTTGTTGTTAGTAAATTGTATTTAGTGAGTCATATCTAGGTGCAATTTGTTGGTTCCTTATTCTTATACACGTGAATTTAGGGTTCTTATTTTCAGATTTGAAACATTTCAATTTGAGTGGAATCTTAGTTCATTTCCTTGGTTATCCATTGATATTTATATCATTGTTTGTTCCATATATCCATTTAGCTTCAATTTTCGTGAATTAGGGCCATTTTGTAAAGTTGTTGATCAAGACAAATGTTGGTTGTAATTGTTGATTCACACCATTTGTATTGTGTTCATGTGCTTTGGATTTTTGGCACATCAATAAATGATAAATAAATACACAATTCTTTTAGATTTTTTTCAAAGTTTGCTCGAAAATACTTTAATACCTTGTTGCCTTATCCTTAAGTTTAGAAGAGCAATTGTCTTGAAGACTTTTAGAAAAGTTTTAGTTATCATTTGTTCAAAAGTTTTAAGTCATCCTAAACTCTTGACTGCTATTGGAAAAATAAGATTCTCACTTAAGAATTCATTATCAGTTAGTTAGCCCACAATAGGGCACTTTCCTAGATATGCTCTCTTATGGTTGCAAGCCTAAAGAGACGCTTCCCACTATCGGTTAGTTAACCCATGATGGGGTACTTTCTTATATATCCTCTCTTATGGTTGCAAGTCCAAAGAGATGCTTGCCACTATCAGTTAGTTAGCCTATAATGGGAAAGTTAGTTAGCCCATAATGGGGCACTTTCCTAAACTTTCTTCTTTAGGGTTATAAGTTTAAAGAGACGCTTCCCACTATCAATTAGTTAGCCCACAATGGGGCACTTTCCTAAATATCCTCTCTCAGGGTTGCAAGTCCAAAGAGATGCTTCCCACTATCAATTAGTTAGCCTACAATGGGGCACTTTCCTAAATATCCTCTTATTATAATTGTTAGTCTAGTGAGACACTTCTTATTAAGAACACTTTTCTAAATGATCTCTCCTTCATGGTTACTAGTCTAGTGAGATGCTTTCTATCATCGATTAGTCAGCTCATAAGAGCACTTTTCTAAATAATCTCTTTTTCAGGTTATTAGTCTAGTAAGACGCTTCTCATCATCGATTAGTCAGCTCATAAAAGCACTTTTCTAGATGATTTCTTTAAGGCTGTTAGTCCTATAAGATGCTTCCTATTATCAGTTAGCTAGCTCATAAGACCGCTTTCCTAAACAAATTTCTTCTTTAAGGTTACTAGTCCTGTAAGGCAATTTCTATTGTCAGTTAGTTAGCTCATAAGAACACTTTTCTAGATGATCTCTCCCTCCAAGTTGCTAATCTGGTGAGATGTTTCTTGTCTAAGACCACTCCCCAAAGAGTATTAATTATCATAAAGTAACTATCTTCTTTTGTAACATGGGATTTTTAGCTCGTAGAGCATTTTCTTTACGTAAAATTTTGGTCAGATAACTTCTGAGTGGATCTGGGCTTGGATAACCAGCTGATTACAACGTTATCTATCCTTTCTATTAGGCAAAAAATGGTATGATGCGGATTCGGATATGCTCTAAAACCAAATGATTCGAAAACGGGTCTGAATTCCTTCACACAAACCAAATCATCAATAACAATCAAATATCACAAATTTTTAGGGTTTTCTAGATTTTGGTACTAACGAATAAAATCAAAGATATGGATAAAATTATCAATCCATAGATGCCAAGATTGATAAAATTAAACTGATTCGCAATCAAATCATAGAACGATAGAGACCACGTTCTATAAATCAATCACTATGGTTAAAGAATTCCAAGAATTCAATAACGATGCTCGCCACAAATTCTAAAGAACTAAGAATTTGATAAGAACAACAAGAATAAAGAGAAAAATCAATTCCCAATATTCACAAATCTCCAAAGAAGATTCACACCGCTCAAAGTGTCTCTGTTTTACAACCAAAATAACATCCTCCCTCGAAAAACCCTAAGGACGCCTATTTATATCATCCTAAAAAAATTTGTGCAAAACCATTTGAAGGCCCGCCAAAGGCTAGCGGCCTAAACATATAGGCCGGCACCAAAGGCCAGCAGCCTTTATTTAAGTCGGCACAAAGGTCGACGGCCTACTTTTAGGCCGGCTCCAAGGCCGGTGGCCTTGAAGCTAACTTGGCCGGCCTTTATTCAAGGCCGGCTTAAGGCTGGCCGATCTTCGCCTTGGGTCCTCCCGACATCTATGTCCTCCTTTTTTGGTCCCCGTACTGCCACCTAGAGCTCGGGTTGACTTTGTTTTCTTTGGTGCTCGTATCTTGGCTCTTGGAATTGTATCATTCCCTCCATGTTGAAAATGATTCGACCTCGAATCTGTATCGTCCGTCCTATTAGACCACATAAACAAACTCCTCTTTCCTTTGGGCTTCTTAAGGCAAATTAGTCTTGTGTGTTGTTCTTCAATTGGACTCATAGGAAGAAGTTTGTATGTCTTGTCCTGTTGCCGAATGGTATACTCATTGGTGTATCCATCATACTTGGCTCTGAGGTCATACTGCCAAGGTCTTCCAAGGATCAAATGTGTAGCTTCCATGGGAGCTACATCATAAACAATTTCGTCAGTATAATCACTAATAAGCAATGGAACACGAACCTGTTTGTGTACATGAACAGCTCCCTGTGGACTCAACCAATGAAGTGCATAAGGACTTGGATGCTGCTCTACCTGTAAACCTAACTTAGTAACCCAGCTTGTTGAAGCAACATTAGTGCAACTGCCAGTATTAACCACAATCAAACATGTCTTCCCCTGCACCATGCTTTGGATATGAAATAAATTGGCTCTCTGATTAGGAATAGCTTCATCCTGCTTAACCATTAGCAAGTCTCCTTGTACTGGACTCGCTATAATGTCTTCATCTTCCTCTTCTGCCTCAGTACTCTTCTGTTCTTATTCCTCACTCTCAACTTTGTCCCCCTTGATGACCATAACCCTTTTATTAGGACATTGAGAAGCAATATGGCCAAGTCCTAAACATTTAAAACATTTGATATCCTTACAACCCTTTTATTAGGAAATTGAGAAGCAATATGGCCAAGTCCTAAACATTTAAAACATTTGATATCCTTACTCCTCTTTTGTTGTGTTTGGTCAACAGCCTCACTAGCGATTGCCTTTCCCTTTTCCTTCCTTTCCTTCTCCCTCTCATCATCATCTAACTTATGGTGTTGATATGATTTCTGATCCCACCATTTCTGATCCCGCCTGTGCTAATGCCGCTCAACTTGACTGGCTAATTTAATCACATCCTCAAGAGTCTGATAATGCTAGAGTTCCACTACATTGGCAATGTCTATCTTCAACCCATTGATGAAACGAGCTATGGATTCATCTAATGATTCCCTAATATCACATCTTGCCACTAATGTCTCAAACTCCTTCACATACTCTTCTATGCTCTTCTTACCCTGCCTCAAAGATTGCAACTCCATCAGCATCTCTTGTTTATAGTAGTCTGGCACAAATCTGCGTCTCATCAACCTTTTCATCAAGGCCCATGAACGCACTTTCTCCTCATCAGCCCTACGTCTCTCAATTTGTAATTTATCCCACCATAGACTAGCATATTTAGAAAATGCTAAAGACACCATTTTCACCTTCATGCTCTTATCCCACTCATAACAGTCAAACACCTTCTTAACCCGTGGCACCCAGTCTAGGAATTCCTTTGGTTTACTACTACTAATGAAAGGTGGAATTTTCAGCTTGATGTTTTCAATCCCCTTATGCCTGTCAACATTGTTTCCTCTCCTACTCTTTCCACTACTAGCATCAGATTCACTATTAGAGTGTCTCCTCCTAATTCCTACACCACTATGGCTTCTTCTATCCCTAACCTCCAATCTCTCCATAATCAATCTAAGATTTTCTTGGATTTGATTGAACTCAACCCTAGTCACAACCTCACCCCCATTGTCAGCATCATTCCTATTGTTTTTGTTTTGAACACTTCCTTGTGACGACATCTCTACCCTTCAATAGTCAGCAATAGAAATTCACCAACAACCCAATTCTCAACAATAGCCCCAAACACCAATTCACAGCAATTCAACACCCAACAACTGAATTCAGCAAAACCCCAATTCTCAACTACAGCCCAATCACCAATTCACAGCAATACAATTCACAAAATAAATTTCCAAATTTCTAACCAACAGCAGTATTGAATTAAAACTACAATTGAGTTAAGATTCAACAGCCTTACCGATTTAACCCACGATCTGATCGAATCCTTCGCTTTGAATCCTTACGAATCCAACCTTTGCTCTAATACTAAATGATGCGGATTCGGATATGCTCTGAAACCAAATGATTCGAAAACGGATCTGAATTCCTTCACACAAACCAAATCATCAATAACAATCAAATGTCATAAATTTTTAGGGTTTTCTGGATTTTGGTACTAACGAATAAAATCAAAGATATGGATAAAATTATCAATATATAGATGCCAAGATTGATAAAATTAAACTGATTCGTAATCAAATCATAGAATGATAGAGACCACGTTCTATAAATCAATCACTATGGTTAAAGAATTCCAAGAATTCAATAACGATGCTCGCTATAAATTCTAAAGAACTAAGAATTTGATAAGAACAACAAGAATAAAGAGAAAAATCAATTCCTCATATTCACAAATCTCCAAAGAAGATTCACACTGCTCAAAGTGTCTCTGTCTTACAACCAAAATAACATCCTCCCTCGAAAAACCCTAAGGCACCAAAGGTCGGTGGCCTAAACACATAGGCCGGCACCAAAGGCCGGCGACCTACTTTTAGGCCGGCTCCAAGGCCGACGGCCTTAAAGCTAACTCGGCCAGCCTTTATTTAAGGCCAGCTTAAGGCTGGCCGATCTTCGCGTTGGGTCCTCCCGACGTCTATGTCCTCCTTTTTTGGTCCCTATATTGCCACCTAGAGCTCGGATTGACTTTGTTTTCTTTGGTGCTCGTATCTTGGCTCTTGGAATCGTATCATGGTATCTTTGTTGTCTTTGTAGTTAAGTTTTTCAAACTTTACTACAAAGAGGGGTAGCTGTAAACACCCCATTTTTGTCTCCTAATTATTATTATTAATGTTTTTTCTATTTTTCAGATATGAAGGAAAAATAATAATAAAAAATAAAATAAATAAAAATAATACACAAATAATAGAAAATAAGGGTAACAAATAACAATAAAAGACATTTAGGATTTTTTTATTAAATTTTAGAATTTCAAAATAAAATAAAATTAGTAAAAATTGCCATGCTTATATGCAATTTGCGTGTAAAGAAAAACTGAGAAATGGGCTAGCTTAACTGGTCCGTCCATTGGCTTGGTGTGCGCGAGGAAGGGTGAGGTCAAGCATTCGAATCTAAGCAAAGGTACTTTGTGCCGTTTTGATTTTTTTTTCCCTTGAGTTGCTATGTGTCAGCAGTTGATTGGAAGACTTGAAGGCACGCGCCAAGCATGTGTTCATCTTCAACATCCAACTAAGATTGATGACGATGTGGGGAGAGGAAAATCTGAACATTTCAAATCCAATTTTAACAAAAAAGGGGGATAAATATCAAATTAGTACGAATAAAAAAAAAGATTTGTTGAAATAGGAGAAAAAGAGAAAAAGATAAGGATAGGATTCAACCGGCTTCGATCCAAGGTTATCAAGAGGGGTTTTTGCAAGTCAATAAATAGGACTCAACTTCGGGAAGAATGGGGAGGATTTAGAAGAAAAAAAGAGGGAAAGGAGGAAGAAAAACATACTCGCCAAAGCTCTCTCTCTCTCTAGATGTCGTCGCCATAGCCACTAAACCGCCGCCTAGGGTGGTTTTCGATAAAAACCAACACCACCATTTGATTCCTCACCCTTGAAAACTTAGGAAACCCCTATCAATCACCACTAATCACTACCAAAATGTCGTCGATGAAGACCTACAATCACTATGATCTAACCCAACCTATGAACCAGACGTGATTCGACTCGTACCATGACCCGTGTCTAGCTAAGTCGAATTTCTTCATTTTTATTATTATTTAATCATTATTAGTTGTTTTTTTATTAACAAAGAAAAAGAATAAAAATTAGTAAAAATAAAAATAAAAATAAAAATAAAAATAAATAATAAAAATGTATGTTTTAGGAATATGTTAATAAATTAGGTTTTGAATTTTCTAATATATATATATATATATAAGTATAAGTATAAGAAATATATAAAAATATATATAATAAGAAAAAAATAATAAAAAAATAAATATTTTATCACTTAGAAAACTTCTTTTCATAAAAAATAAATGAATGAATAATAATTAGTGATTTTCAAAAATTAGATGTTTTTAGTTTTTTTTTTTTTTAGAAATGAAGCTTATGTTTAATTTTTTTTTTTATATAAATTTAAATGGTAACAAACATAAACCTGGCATGTTTTCATAATTAAGACTAAATAATCTACTAAAGTTTTATGAAAGCGAACTACAGTCTATTTGATCTTAAATAGCGGGTACGTAGGCACCTTTTTAGGGCAACTCTAAAAAATAAAAAAATAATTTTAAATCATTATTAATATAATCATTATATCATTTTTTCTAGTGTTTTCTTCTTATGCTAAAAATGGTATCATAACATAAATACATAATTTAGATTTTAGAAGGATAAGGTAGTAACTTTAGAGTTTTAATAGGTTTGCCCTTGAGTTGAGAATCTTTGGTTTTTCTTTCTTCTATTCTTTTCTAAAAGAGAGAGAGAGAGATTCCATCGGCTAGCTATTTAAATTAGAATTAATCCGCTCAATTAATTTTAATTCAGTAATTTTTCCTAACTCCAATTGGGTGGCGACTCCAAATAAATAATAAAATTCCTAATTCAAGTCGAAAATTTATATTGGATGAACATAAGATCTAATATGAATCGAATTAGGGAGATAATATAAAATTTTTAAATTAGACTCGACACCAAGGATTTTCTTTTTATGTTCATTTGATGGTTAAACAGAAAGTAGGTTTCTCTTTAATTCCTATTTTGAAAGGTTGGATTTCTACCCCTTTTTATATTTGGATCAAAAGTGCTAATGTTGTTAGGGCATTGACAAACTGATTTTGTGTTCTTGGTATGTATGTGAATGTGATTTCTTCAAAATTCCCTATAGTTCTGACAATGTTCGTGATAAGGTACCAATTTGAGATCCTTCGTCTTGTATTCTCCTCAGGTTTGACAAATAATGAGTGAAAAGTTTCTATATACTTTAAATTCTTGAATTCCCGTATCTATGGCTATTTTGAGGCTTACGATGCATGCCTCATATTTTGTGATATTATTAGTGTATGGAAACATGAGTCTTGTTTCTATAAGGAATTAAGTGAGACTAGCACTACCCCTATTTCACAACCAAATACATTAGTAGTTCTATCAAAGTACGATTTCAATTAGGAATCTTTTCTATTTCAAAGTCAAACTCACTTTCAGCTACTAATATATCTTCATTTAGGAATTGAGCTTGTGGTTTTTAGGAAGTTCCTTCAAGTGGATATTTAGTTAACTAGTTTGCCATAGCTTGGCCTTTAACTAAGCTCCGGTTCACATAAGTGATGTTAAACTCAAAAAATAACATTTGCCATTTAAAAATCCTACCAATCAAGGCCATTTTGTTTGCTAAATACTTTAGGAGATCATATTTTGTTAATAATTCAATCGAATAGAAGAGTATATATTGTCCGAGTCGATGTATAACCTAAACTAATGCACAACACATCCTTTCTACTTCTGAGTATTTTTGTTCCCCTTTAATAAATTTCTTACTCAAATAGTAAATGGCTTGTTCCCTTCCCCTTTTATCCTTCTGGCCAAACATATACGCCATAGACTCAAGAACAATGGCTTGCCAGGTTTGGAAGCCATTAATACAAGAGGATTCATGAGATATTCTTTGATTTTCATGAAAGCTTCTTCACATTTCTTGTTCCATTCTATGGTGGCATTTTTCTTTAGTAGTTTGAGCAAAGGGTAGCTTTTATTGATGAGTTATGAGATGAATCAAGCTATGTAATTCAAATGTCCTAGTAGTTCTCTAACCTCTTTGAGTGTGCATGGATGTGGCATTTATAGTATTGCTTTGACCTTATCTAGTTATAACTCAATAACTTTATAATTGACCATAAAATCCAATAATTTCCTAGAAGTAACTCCAAAAGTTCATTTCTATAGATTAAGTTTCAATTGGTATTTCCTTGATCGTTTAAACAACTTTTTTAAAGTCTCTACATGATCTTCTCCTTCTTTGGATTTAACAATCATGTTGTCAACATACACCTCAATTTCTTAGTGCATCATATCATGGAATAATGTGACTATCACTCTTTTTTATGTTACCCCACCATTTTTAAGGCGAAAAGGTATAACTTTGTAACAAAAGGTGCCCTAAGTTGTGGTGAAGGTTATCTTGGCTCTATTATCTTCTAACATTTTGATTTTATTATGTCTTGAGAAACTATCCATAAATGAGAAAAGATGGTTTCTAGTTATATTATTGTAAACACCCTATTTTTGCCCTTGCCTAGATTTGTTTTAAAAAAATAATAAACAATAAATAAATAATACTAATAATAAAAAAACATGATTTATGAGATAATAAAAATTAAATAAAAAATAATAAAATAGAAATAATAAATAATAAATAATAAGAAAAAAAATAAAGTTTTTAATTAATAAGAAAATTAAAAAATAATAATTAATAAATAAATAATAACAAAATATGAATATTTTCAAGAAAAGTAAGGAGATATGGGTTTCTAAATTAAACTCGGGAATCTCAAAATAATAAAAATCAATTAAGACAGTCGATTGAAATACAAATTGATTGTAATAAAAAATGAGAAAAGGGTTAGCCTAGTTAGTCCGTACATACAAGGAAAGCTTCAAAGGTCACCAGTTCGATCCCACATGCAAGCCATTTGGATTTCTTTTCATTTTTCTTGGTCAGGTCACGTGTTGTGCACATGACCATCTTCTCTAACCAACCTAGTCAGAAACAAGATAGGCGAAGTGAAAAGTCCAGCGAAGGGGCGCGATTTGTTTTTCTACACCTTTCAATAGGATTTAATATAAAATTATGCAAAAGAACCTTAAAAAATTCATCTAAATCCTAAGGATTCACTAACAACGAATTGAAGATTTGATAAAATCAAATCTTCGATAATTTTTATCTACCTTATCGGCTAACTAAGATCCAACCCTATCTTGAGCTCTAAATAGGTTTCAATTTACACTAGTATAAATAGGGGAGTTCGAGAAACATTAGGGGGACTTAATCTTAGAAAACACATAATCTACACTCACAACTTGACCTCCATAGCCACCATGCCAAACCCACACATGTTCCTTTATAACCGTCTCCATTGCCATTTTCCATAACCACTACTACTAATAGAAACCCACAATCCTCTTTCCCTCTCTAACATTACACATGATTCAAGCAACCCGGAATTAAATTGAACCCATATTCAAGCTTTTAGAGTCCTCAAGACCAAGAAAGTATCAAACTTTCTTTTCAAAACATCAAGGAAAGCTTCATAGATTTGGTTGTGTTAGAGCTTGGTGAACCACCACATTACCACCAACCGAGGCACGACAACCCACACCGTCTATTTGCCAACCACCATAAGCGTACAATAGAGTGGTCTGTTCCCGAACCCGTGAAGCCGACTCGCAACCCATAGATCTAAAATGGAAGCACTTAGTTAGTATATTTCATTTTTTTCCCCCTCGTTTCTTTGTTTTATTATTTTATTTATTTAGCTTATGAATAATATAAAATAAAAATAAAAAATTAAAGATTAGTAAAAATTAACATTAATAATAATAATAAATGATAATAAGAAATAAATATAAAAATTTTCTTTATTTTTAAGTACCTACTAAGTTGTCGTGGTGTATATCATTGCTTGATAGTAAACAATTTTAATAATAATAATAAAGTATAATAAAATATATAAAAAATCTAGTAATCTAAAAAAATAATAAAAATCTTTAGTATAAGCTAGAATGTTAAGAATGAAACATATAAAAATAAAATTAAATAAAATAGTAAAAATCCTTAATATAAATAAAATTTTTGAAACGAAAATACAATAAAAAGTGAAAATGATAAAAATATAAAAATAGAGTTTTTCATAGTATAAAGTTTTTAGTTAAATGTTTAGGAATAGAATAGAATAAGAATAAAGAATAAAAGACAACAAATAATAAAGAGGGAAAAAACTTTTTTTTTGTCAAAATCTAATATATTAGGGTTTTATCACGTAGAGTTTTTTTTTAAAATAAAATCAAATATGATATTTCCAAAACTTAAGTTATTCTTAGGTTTTTTTAAAAAAATCATCAATAATAACCTAGGTTATCATAGGTATTTTCCTAATAAAATTAATATGATTAAATAACATAAACCTAACTTTTTTTTCATTAAATACAATTAATCAATAAATTAAAATTTTACAAAAGAAAAGCGAACTACAGATGGTTTGATCCCGACTTGTGGGTACATAGGCACCTTTGGGGCAATCATAATAAACTAAAAACTTTAGGTTAGGAAAAATTAAATAAAATAAGGAAAGAAAAACTTTAGAAAAAATAAATAAGATAAAAACTTTAGAAAAAATAATATAATAAAAAACTTTAGAAAAATTAAATAAAATAAAAACTTCAAAAAAATTAAATAAATTGAAAACTTTAGAAAAATTAAATGAAATAAAGACTTTAGGTTATTAGTTCAATATAATAAAAGCTTTAGAACACTTTAGGAAATTAGTGTGATAAACTTCAAACTTTAGGTTTTTAGCTTGGGTTCATAATTATACCAAAAAAAAAAACGTAAAAACACGAAAATAATAATAATAAATAGCATAGTGTAATTGATATGCCACTCCAATTGTAATAAAAAAGCACTAATCAAGAAATAATTAAACTCAATTCTCAAATTGGCACGGATCCCTCTTTCCACGTGAACCCTAATGTTTAAGAATAAAGAACAATTGAAATTTAAATCCTTACTAGATATGACGCACTAGTAGAATTAGGAATAACTTGCAATTGTTGATGCAAAACACAACAATCCAAGTCTCACTTGCCACAATCCCTAATTTTTAGAATTGATAAGAGTGTTTATGGAATAGAAGGAAACCACCTTTTCCACGTGAAAACAAGCTGCAAATATATTCCTCAAAAGTATCTTTTTTTTGTTCTCCTTTACAAGCATTTATACTAATTCCTAAATATGCAAAAATAACATAAGGAAAATAATGACACATGGCCAGTCCTTTCATGCCCATCACGATCAACAAATACACAACACAAGGCCAATTCCCTTAGTTTATTTCGGTTCACCATAGACTGTGAATCATCTACAAACCAAGTGCCAGTATGTTTGATCGTCTTCCTATAATATCGATAAGTATACCTGATTAAATACAAAACAATTATATAAAGTAAATGAAGACACTATGTGAATGTCTTTGGGTTCCATTTGCTCAAAGGATTCTTAATGTTAAGTTCTATAGTCCTCTGGCTCTTGCTCTTATTATAGGTCCCATTGATGCATTGACTTGATTCCCATCATCTCCTCAAGCCTGTGGAAAATTTGCCCTCAAATCTAATGGGTCTTCATGGGTATCGTCTGGTATATAAGGCAATAGATCTATAACATTGAATGTAGCGAAGACGATGTATTCTCCTAGTAACTGTATCTTATATGCATTGTTGTTGATGCGCTTAAGAACTTTGAAAGGTCCATTTGCTTTAGGTGAAAGCTTTCGTGACTTCTTGTGAGGAAACCTGTCTTTGCTGAGATTAATCTAAATTAGATCACTTGGATTATAAATTTTGGTTTTCCTATTTTTATTGCCCTGAAGTTTCTACTATCCCTAAGTTTTCTTAAGATGTTCAAAAGCCTTATGATGAAGTTTTTGAATCTCCTTTATTCGTTCTACTCCACTCAAGCTTTCTTCCTTTGTTGCCATATTAGCTATTAAATCTAATGGAATGGTAGGATTATAACCATACACGACTTCAAAGGGAGACTTACTGGTTGAACTATGAGTTAACCTATTGTAAGCGAACTCAACCATAGGAGGACACAAGTCCCAATCAGTAAGATTTTTTCCAGCCGTTGCTCTTTGTAAAGCACCAAGAGTATGATTGACAACCTCCATTTGGTCATTCGTTAAGGGATGACATGAGGTACTATACATGATTTTAGTACTAAGTCTTTTCTAGAATATCTTCTAGAAAAAGCTAAGAAACTTAGTGTCTTTGTCAGACACTATGCTGTGGGGAACACCATGTAGTTTTACAATTTCCTGCACAAAAAATTAGCTATAAAAAGTGCTTCGTCTATTTTATGGCAAGGCATAAAATATGACATTTTGCTAAAGTGATTAGCGACAACCATAATGGAGTCTTTTCCTCTCTATGTCTTAGGTAGACCCAAAATGGAATCCATACTAATATTAATTAAGGGTTGTGTAGGTAAAAGTAAAGGCATATATTCACCCTAAACTCCCTTCTTCCCTTTTTCCCTCTTACAAACACCACACTTCTCCAATCCTTTGTAGACATCCTTTATTATACACCTCCAGTAAAAATGCTCTTTCAATAACTCAAAAGTTCTCTTTTCACCAAAATGACTAGATAACACTCCAGCATGAGCTTCCTTGACCAACAACTCTCTAACAGAATCACAGGGTATATATAATTTTCCTACCTTATACAGAAAGCCATCTATCATATAATACCCATCTACTACATTTCTTCCAGAGCATCTCTCAACAATTAATTTCAAGAATTCATCATGAGCATACTATTCCTTCATTAATTCAAACCCAAGCAGTTTTGATTGTAGAGAGGTGATTAGTATATACTTGCGTGATAAGTCATTAGCTACAATGTTTGTGCTTCCCTTTTTGTACTTAATCACATAGGCAAAACTCTCTAAGAAATCTACCTATTTGGCTTGGTGTTTTGACATATGTTGTTGACCTTTGAAGTGTTTCAGTGACTCATGATCTGTATAAATAATGAACTCCTTAGGAAGAAGATAATGTTACCACATCATCAATGCCCTCACTAAGGAATAGAACTCCTTATCATATACTGAGTAGTTTAGAAGTGCAACACTCAATTTTTCACTGAAATAAGTAATGGGCTTCTTTTCCTGCATTAACACAGCACCAATCCCTACCTTTAATGCATCACACTCTAATTAAAAAATTTTGTCAAAATCAGGTAAAGTTAACACTAAAGCACTAGTTAGCTTTGTTTTCAACTCCTCAAAACTCTTTTGGACTCATTCTCCCCAAATAAAAGGAACATTCTTTTTGGTCAATTCAGTTAATGGACTAACAATGCTGTTAAAATTCTTGGCAAAACATCTATATAATGAAGTCAGTCCATGAAAACTTCTTACCTTAATAGTTGATTTTGGTATTGGCCAATCCCTAACAGCCCGCACTTTTTCTTCATCTACTTTGACACCAGAACCAGTTACGATAAATCTAAGAAATGTTACCTCAGTTTGATAGAAAGAACACTTCTTGAGATTTGCATATAGCTATTGTTCCCTCAGTACTGAGAACACTGCCTATAAATGCTTAACATGATTTTTCAGGTTTCTACTATAAATCAAAATAAACAACAACAAATTTGCCTAGAAATTCTTTCATTACATGATTCATCAGCCTCATAAAAGTACTAGGGGCATTGGAAAATCCAAATGACATGACCATCCACTCATATAATCTATGGCGTGTTTTAAAAGCAATCTTCCACGCATCTCCTCCCCTCATTCGAATTTAGTGATATCCGCTTTTAAGATCTACCTTGGAGAATACCTGTGCACTATGAAGCTCATCTAACATATCACCAAATTTAGGAATAGGATACCTATATTTGATGGTAATTTTGTTGATGGCTCTACTATGCACATTCTCCATGTGCTATCCTTCTTGGGAACAAGAAGTGCAGGAACAGCACAAGGATTGATACTCTCCCTAACAAAGCCCTATTCTATCAGTTCATCTACCTGACGCTTCAATTCTTTGGCCTCCTCAAGATTCATGTGATATGCAGGTCTATTTGGCAAAACTGACCCAAGTTGAAAATCAATGGCATGTTCATTGCCTCTCAAAGGCAACAATCCCTCAAGTAATTCATCTGGAAATAGATATTTGTACTCATCCAGTACCTAGTTTACCATAGGGGGTAACTGTTCGTGACCATCCACCTCTAGTGCATATCTCATTTGCAACACATACATCGGCCTCTCATCCTCTATGGCCTCCTTTAGTTCATACTACCCCATTAATAAAGGTCTTCTTTCGTCTAGCCTTATTAATTTGTCTCTATGCCTCTTGTACTTCAGTAGGTAACATGGGGTTCAGCACTATACGCTTACCCTCCTTCTAGAACACATATGTGTTCCTAAAACCATCATATAACACTCTCCTATCATACAACCAAGGCCTACCAAGCAATATATTTGATGCATACATAAGAAGAATATCACAAATAATCTCGTCATGGTACTTATCTCTTATGCTGAATGAAACCTTAGCCCTCTAAGTGACATGTAAACTACCTTATTCACTCAACTAGGGTAATTTATAGGGCTTAAGATCTGGGGTAGTGACTAATTTCAATTTAGTCACTAATGAAACAGCTACCACATTAGTACAACTACCTCCATCAATAATAAGAGCACAAAGATTACCTTGAACCCTGCAGGAGATGTGAAATAAAATTTTCCTCTACTCATCCTCATTAGTAGGAAAGATAGTCATCGCTCTGTGCAATACATTGATGGATAAATATTGATCATTCCCCTCATCCTCATGTACCTTAGCATCTACATCACCATAATATTCATCTAATACAGCTGACAGATCTGTGATATCATGCATGTCTTCTTCTTCTTCCTCACTCTCAACCTCCATAGTAGTCATAACTCTTCTATTTAGACATTGTGTAGCCATATGTCCAAAACCCAGACATTTAAAACATTTAACTTGGCGATTCTTTCCTCCCGATGTACCAGCTACTACCTATTTGTTCTCACACCCAGCAACTATTTTTCCTTTCCCAGATGATTCTTTCTCCCCTCTAATGTCTAGCTCTATTGTGTTCTTTTCCATACTTTTTCCATATCCCTCTTTATCAGCTTGTTTACCTTCAGACCCATACAATTTTGTAGAGGATCCATACCTATTACTCATTGCTCGATACGGATTAGATTGCCTCTATTTCTCCACTTTCATAGCTAATTGAATGGCCTCATCAATGGTGTCATACCTCTATAGCTCTACAATACATGCAATCTCATATTTCAACAAGAATAAAAATTACGCTATGGTTTGTTCAGGAGGTTCAACTGCCCTACATCGGATCATCAGTGTCTCAAACTCCTAGACATACTCATCTACAGTTTTGTCTCCCTATATCAATGTTTGGAGACACATGAATAACTCCTGTCTGTAGTGCTTTAGTATAAACCTCTTCCTTATAACCCGTTTCATTTCCTGCCAAGTATGAATCCTAGCATCACCATCTCTCCTTCTACTGGCTATAAGGTTCTTCCACCATAAGGCAGCATATCCTATAAACTTGATTGCTGCTAGACAAACCCAAGTGTGATCATTAATTTCATAAGACTCAAAACCAGTCAAGATAATCCTCCGCAGAACCCCTTCTAGCAAATGAAGGCATTTGCAATTTTACGTATTCCAGATCCCTGGATGGCTTGAACTTACAGTTAGGATAAGGTTCGTCCTCAAAGTTATCATCCATTTCCTCCAGATAAGCATGATAATCTCCTACCCCTATTTCCTCCTACTACTCTTCCCCTACGTGCATCATTATGGGCTACCTGAGGCGGGGGTGCCTGTGGATTTGCCATTAGTGGTTGTGGCAATGTCATATGATCAACCTGTGTTACTAGTATAGCAACAATAGTAGTAAGATCCTACAATTGTTCTTCTAAAGTTCTTCTTCCACTTACAACATGACGTCCCTGACCTCCTCCTACAACCTGACTATTGGCCTCATTACCAATTTCTCTATTCACACTATCATTCCATATTTTTGTTAAATTAAACTTTAACACTTTTTTTTTATACAATCACATCCCCACAACACAAATTTCTCTAACCTCAAATACACTCTTCACGGTACAACACACACTTCACGGCATAACACACACACACTCATGATACAATACACCCTCAAGGTACAACACACGCACTCACTCACGGCATAATAAACCCTCAAGGCATAACACACACACACACACTCTCAGCACAACACACCCTCACGGCACCATATACTCACGATACTACACAAATTGCACAATTTCCACAAAAACTCAAGTCAATAGTATAATCAAAGCAATTTAATGCACAATTACTACACAATTACACAATTATGGAATCAATTGCAGTAATCTCCTAATCTTCCATGGCAAGAACCCTAAATAATACTTTCTTCAACTTCAATTTGCAATGACTAAAGTAAACATGACACAATTTAAACAATTTCTCAATTTCAATTCACACAACAATTAATTTACTCAATGGCACGGCATAAACCCTAAATCCCCAATTCAAAATCAAGACTCCTATGTGTAATTCCTCCTCTCAACCGTAGCTCTAATACCAAAAAGATGATATGCTACTCTAATTGTAATAAAAAAGCACTAATCAAGAAATAATTGAACTCAATTCTCAAATTGGCACAAATCCCTCTTTCCACGTAAACCCTAATGTTTAAGAATAAGGAACAATTGAAGTCCAAATCCTTACCATATATGATGCACTAGTAGAATTAGGAACAACTTACCATTGTTGATGCAACACACAACAATCTAAGTCTCACTCGCCACAATCCCTAATTTTTAGAATTGATAAGAGTGTTTATGGAATAGAACGAAGCCCCCTTTCCACGTGAAAACAAGCTGCAAATATATTCATCAAAAGTGTCTTTTTTGTTATCCTTTACAAGTATTTATACTAATCCTTAAATATGGAAAAATAACATAAGGAAAATAGTGACACATGGCTGGTTCTTTCATGCCCATCACGGTTAACAAATACACAACACAAGGCCAGTTCTCTTGGTTCATTTCGGTTCACCATAGACTATGAATCATCCACAAACCAAGTGCTAGTGTGTTTGGTTGTCTTCTTGTAATACTGATAAGTATACCTGATTAAATACAAAATAATCATATAAAGTAAATGAAGAAACTATGTGAATGTCTTCATGATGAGGATCAACCAGCATCACAAAGGAAGGAACCAAAATCTCATGATCCATTACATGGTATTGGAGGCTCAATGACCCAAGCTAGAGCTAAAAGGATAAACGAAGCTCTACAAGGACTAGTCATGGACTTGCAGGCCCGAGAATCAAGCTACATAGAAGGAAAATATACATGTGTCAACTTGATTCACGTCACCATGGAAGGATGAAATATTTTAGGAATATTATATATTTGCGTGGACACTACATTAGAGGATACATTTGATTTTGTTATTATTTGTTGGTTTGTTTTCTATGTTATTTAGTTGCCTACTTGGTGACACAAGAATAAAGATAGAATAGGTAACTTAGGATTTCTATATTGTGTTGTGTGCTATATATATGACTGTGCTAGGGGCCGATTAAAAGACAACTTTGATATATGAAAACATATCTTTTTTCGTGAGATATGAAATACCTCTTTTTATTCTTTTGCAAAAGAACTTTTCCATAGAATTCTTAACTAAATTACTAGGAATACCTATTGATAACTTAGGTTACAGTCAACGGCTTTGATTGGGGTTTAGTTACGCATCACTTATTCAAGACGATCATCAGGGTAATTGAAACCAACTAGCATCGTCGGGGTTCTAGGTTTAATATAGCTAGAGTTTCACGCATCATTTGGTATCAGAGCTTTGGCTTCTTGAATTAGGTAAATTCTATCCTTTTCTTTAATTTGTCTATTGTTCTTTTCCATAGTCGTCTATTGTTCTTTTCCATATTTATATCTGAAAAAAAAAATCGTATAAAAAAAATTTTGTTGTTCTTTTTCATATTCATATATGAAAAAAAAATTCATATAAAAAAAATTCTGTTCTTTTCCATATTCGTCCATTGTCTTTTCTATATTCATAGACATAAGTCATATATATATAAAAAGAAAAAATCCATACTTTTTTTGTCATTACAACCCATTAAGGCCGACGGTATTTAGGTTTTCTTGAATAATCAATTGTGTTCAATTCACAGCTTATCTACAAAAAAAAAGAAAAAATCAAATTCGGTTACAAAAGAAAGAATCAAGAACCGAAATTCAAAAAAAAAAAAAAAGGAATTTGGCCTTGAAAGAATTACAATTGCCAAAATCACAAGATAGCTTCTTGAATTGTCAATTACATAATTGGTTGAGTCAATTCACTTTCCATATCAATTGTTTCCAATTCCAACCATGATAGATGCTTTGTGATTTCTAAATTGTGCATCCAAAAATTACATTCCATAATCATTCATTGTGTTTCAGTGCAAATTATATCCTTTTGTGTTTGATTGCATATTTATTCGATGGTGAATCTTTTCCATATCAATTAGATTGTGTAGTTAGTCTTCCTTCGTTCACGTGACTTAGGCTGATAGTAATCATTAGTGTTGACTTAGTAATTTGAGTTTAGGAGTTCCAAATTGAGTTCCTAGCAAAAGAATTACAAAAAGTAGGTGGTGAGATCATATTTTGTGAGAGATATACACAAGTGGAATTGTCAGCATATTATTTGTGAGCAATACATGAGTGAGTGTGAGGAACATACTTATATATTTTTTGTAATTGTGATTGTAACTTGCTGCAAATTATTATAATTATGTTGGGACAGAACACTAATGGAGGAAAAAGTCATGTGATGTTTGAGGAATTGATGGGGGAGATGAAGAGGATCCTAATGGGTGAACTAGAGAAGATCCATGACAGGATGGATAGGATGGAAAGGAGTAGAGAATCGTCTAGCAATACCACTGTCAGGCGAGGAGTAGGTAAACATAATAGGGGAGGAGTTAGGATAGATGAAGAAGAGGAATATGATTTTGGAGATTACCAACACATGAGGGATAAGGGAAGTATCCAGTGGCGTGATAGTAATTTAGGGAGTATTAAGTTGAAAATTGCAACTTTTCAGGGAAAGAATGATCTGGAATTGTAATTAGAATAGGAGAGGAAGATAGATCATGTCTTTGAATGTCACAACTACACTGAGGAGAAAAAGATAAAATTAGCTACAGTAGAGTTTTCAGATTATGCCAGTGTATGATGGGATCAGTTGGTGCGTAATAGGCGCAGGTATGGAGAGCGACCTATTAGCACTTGCGAGGAGATGAAAATGATCATGCAGAAGTGTTTTATTCCTAGTCACTATCATAGGGACTTACTTGGGAAAGTCCAAGGGTTGACTCAAGGGAATAATAGTGTAGAGGATTATTACAAAGAGTTGGAGATGGCCATGATTAGGGCGAGAATTGAGGAGGATGATGAGGCCACTATGGCTAGATTCATCAATGGATTGAATCGGGAGATAGCTGATGTAGTAGATCTTCACCATCACTTAGATATGGAAGAGTTACTGCATAAAGCTATTAAAGTAGAGCGGCAGCTAAAATACAGGAGTGAGTAGAGGACTAGCTTGACTTCCAAAACTCCATAGAAATCCACGTGGAAGAGAAACTCCACCGATTCAAAGCTTAAGGAGGACGTGAGGACTAAGAATCCAGTTGCTGCACCTAAGGGAAAGACTAACATTAACCGCCCTTCTAGGACGAGAGATATAAAGTGTTTTAGGTGTTAGGGATTTGGGCACATTGCATCCCAATGTCCAAATTAGAGGGCTATGATTATCAGTGATAGTGGGGATGTAGAGAGTGTGAGGAGGAGGAGGAGTCATCATCACAAGAGTATAAGGATGTTGACTTAGAGGGACTTATGAGTGGCGAGTTGTATGTTATGAGGAGAGTGCTTAGTGTACAACCCTAGGAGGATGGTGAGGGGATCCAGCATGAACATACTTTTCATACACTATGTCATGTGCAGGGTAAAGTCTGTAGCTTGATAATTGATAGTGGTAGTTGCACTAATGTTGCTAGCACCTTGCTAGTAGAAAAGATGCAGTTGAAAGCAGTGAAGCATCTTAGACCATATCGATTGCAATGGTTGAGTGATTGTGGGGAGGTTAAGGTGACCAAGCAGGTACTTATAGCCTACTCTATAAGGAGCTATAAAGACGGGGTTATGTGTGATGTGATACCTATGCAGGCTAGCCACATCTTGTTAGGGCGACCTTGGCAGTTTAACAGGAAGGTTATGTACAATGGGTACAAGAACCAATATTCTTTTATTTTAAACAAAAGGAAAGTGGTTCTCACACCTCATAAGCCATGGGAAGATAGTGAAGATCAGATGAGAATTGCAAAGGAATTTAGGGAAAAACACTCGAGTGCACGTGAGAAAAATAAAACGAGTGAAAAACAAACACTTGTGAGCAAAAAAGGCAAATACACATGAACACTCAAAGCAGAGGGAATGGCGAGGAAGAGTGAGGTTAAGAGTGCATTGATGGCAAAACAACAATTACTTATACTTATGTATAAGGATTTATATTTTTCTAATGCTGACATTAACTCTTCTATGCTTAATGTTGTTTCTTTGTTGTAGGAATTCGAAGACTTGTTCTCTAAAGAAGTGCTGCAAGGATTACCCCTCTACAAGGAATAGAGCATCAAATTGATTTCATGCTGGGTGCTTCCATTCCAAACTGGCTAGCATATAGAACCAATCTAGAGGAGGCCAAGGAAATTCAGAAACAAGTAGATGGGTTGATGGAAAAAGGGTTTGTGCGAGAGAGTTTGAGCTCATGCTCAGTTCCAGTGATCTTAGTGCCCAAGAAGGATGGGACGTGGTGTATGTGCATGGATTGCAGGGCAATCAACAAAATCACAGTTAAGTACAAACATCCCATTCCTAGATTAGATGACATGCTTGATGAGTTGTATGGTGCATGCTTGTTTTCAAAAATTGACCTTAAAAACGGCTATTACCAAATTCGTATGAAAGAGGATGATGAGTGGAAAACTGCCTTTAAAACCAAACATGGACTGTATGAATGGATGGTAATGCCTTTTGGGTTAACTAATGCACCTAGTACCTTCATGAGATTAATGAATCATGCATCGCGTCCATTCCTAAGAAAATTTGTTAAAGTTTATTTTGATGATATCTTTATATATAACAGGACTTTAGATGATCATGTATAACATCTGCAAAGTATTTTTACTATTTTAAAGGAAAACCAATTATATGTCAACTTGAAAAAGTGCACGTTTTGTATAAAATTTGTGGTTTTCCTTGGTTTTGTTGTAGGAGCAGATGGAATGGCTATAGATGATGAGAAAGTGAAGGCAATCCGAGATTGGCCAACACCCCAAAACGCCAATGATGTTAGGAGCTTCCACGGTTTAGCCAATTTCTACAGGCGATTTGTGAGAAACTTCAGTTCCATTGCTACTCCATTAAATGATTTGGTGAATAAGAATGTCGAATTCCAGTGGACCGAAATACATGAGCAAGCATTGTAGACATTGAAAGGTAAGTTAACTAACGCTCCTTTGTTAGTATTACCAAATTTTGATAAGGTTTTTGAGATTGAATGTGATGTTTCCGGGAAAGGTATTGGTGGTGTTTTAATGCAGGATTTTAAGCCAATAGCCTATTTCAATGAAAAACTCTAAGTTGCTGCGTTAAACTATCCAGTATATGATAAAGAGTTATATGCCTTGCTGAGAACGTTGCAGGCATGGCAACATTACCTATGGCCTAAGGAGTTCATCATCCATTTTGATCATGAGAGCTTGAAGTACCTAAAGACGCAGGAAAGCTGAACAAGAGGCATGCCAAGTGGTTGGAGTTTACTGAAACCTTTCCATACGTCATCAAATACAAGCACGGCAAGGAAAATGTGGTAGCAGACGCCCTTTCTAGGAGGTATTCTTTACTGACCTCTTTACATACTAAATTACTTAGGTTTGAAAGTATGAAAGAATTATATGAACATGATGCTGATTTTAATTAAATTTGGTTTGCTTATTCTGAAAGTGGCTATGGGGACTACTATAGGCATGAGGGATATTTGTTTAAGAAAGATAAATTATGTGTTCTTAGGAGTTCCATACGAGAATTACTAGTGAGGGAGACGCATGGGAGCAGTCTCATGGGACATTTTGGAGTAAATAAAACTTTAGATATCTTGCATAAACATTTTTACTAGCTTAGGATGAGACATAATGTACAACTTATGTGTGACAAGTGCATTGCATGTAGGAAGGCTAAGTTTAAAATCATGCCCCATGGGGAGTATCTTCCCTTACCTGTGCCTAGTCAGCCTTGGACTGACATTTCCATGGATTTCATATTAGGTTTGCCTAGATCTCAGAATGGTAAAGATAACATATTTTTTGTCGTCAATAGGTTTAGTAAAATGGCTCACTTTATTGCCTGTTCTAAAACTAATGATGCTTGACATATAGTTGATTTATTCTTTAGGGAGATCGTTAGATTGCATGGTTTACCTTACTCTATCGTTAGTGATAGAGATGTGAAGTTTTTGAGTCACTTTTAGCGTACCTTATGGAATAGGCTAGGCACTAAATTACTGTTTTCTACTTTAGCACATCCTCAAATAGATAGATAAACAGAAGTTGTTAATAGGACACTTTCTACATTGCCATGTACTGTGATTGATAAAAATTTGAAGTAATGGGAAACATGTTTGCCTCATGTAGAGTTTACATATAATAGGACTATACATTCAACTACATAGTACTCTCCAGTTGAGGTTATGTATGGATTTAATCCCTTAACTCCATTAGATATATTGCCTTTACCTACTAACAAGTTTGTTGATCTTGATGGTACAAAGAAGGCAGAATTTGTTATGGATTTACATACGCGGGTACGGGCTAACATTGAAAAGAAGAATGAACACTATGCCCAACAAGCAAATAAAGGATGTGTCAAAGCTATATTTCAACCTAGTGATTGGGTTTAGGTACATCTAAGGAAGGAACGTTTTGCTAAATAACGCAAATCCAAGTTGCATCCTAGGGGCGATGGACCTTTCCAAGTGGTGGAGCGCATCAATGACAATGCTTATAAGATAGATCTGCCAAGCCACTATGGTAACGTTAGTGCTACCTTTAATGTTTCTAATCTTACTCTTTATGATGCAAGTGATTCGAGGACGAATCTTTTCAAGGAAGGAGGGAATGATGAGGATCAATTAGCATCACAAAGGAAGGAACCAAAATCTCATGATCCATTACATGGTATTCGGGGCTCAATGACCCAAGCTAGAGCTAAAAGGATGAACGAAGCTCTACAAGGATTAGTCATGGACTTGTAGGCCTAGGAATCAAGTTATACAGAAGGAAAATATACATGTGTCAACTTGATTCACGTGAACATGGAAGGATGAAACATTTTAGGAATATTATATATTTGCGTAGACACTACATTAGAGGATACATTTGATTTTGTTATTATTTATTGGTTTGTTTTCCATGTTATTTAGTTGCCTACTTGGTGACACAAGAATAAGGATAGAATAGGTAACTTAGGATTTCCATATTGTGTTGTGTGCTATATATATGACCGTGCTAGGAGCCGGCTAAAAGACAATTTTGATAAATGAAAACACATCTTTTTTTTTCGTGAGATACGAAATACCTCTTTTTGTTCTTTTGCAAAAGAACTTTTCTATAGAATTCTTAATCGAATTACTAGGAATACCTATTGATAACTTAGGTTACAGTCAATGGGTTTGATTGGGGTCTAGTTATGCATCGCTTATTCAAGACGATCATCGGGGTAATTAAAACTAACTAACATCATCGGGGTTCGAAGTTTAATATACCTAACGTTTCACGCATCACTTCGGGTTCCATTTGCTCAAAAAGGATTCTTAACGCTAAGTTCTATAGTCCTCTAGCTCTTGCTCTTATTATGGGTCCCGTTGATGCATTAGCTTGATTCCCATCAATGATAATAGATACATATATAAAGGTTTTTTAGTAAAAGTTCTTAAAAATTCTACATGGTAATTGTTTAGGTTTTAATAAATTGGCCCTCAAATCTAGCATTTTTAGTAAAATATTTTTAGGAAAATTCATAGACTAGTAGCTAGTTAAGGTTAATCTACTCAATTAACCTTAACTTCTTTTCCAACTTAGGTTGGTGGCGACTTTTTTTTTAAATTAATTTTTCTTAGTTTAGTTGAATAATTTATACTAAATGGATAGGATTAAATATAGATTAAAATTAAGGAAAATGATCAAAAACTAAACTCAACAAGATGACAACTCCACTAGGGACCTATTTTCAATAGTAAGCTAGCCATGTAGTAATTTTCTTAAATCTATCTAATAGGCCTTTAATTTCTTGTATATATCTTTCTTATTTTATTATGTACCTTGTGAATTATTTTTATATACAGTGGTACTAACTAGGTTTTGAGTGATGTAAAAAAAAAAAGTAGAAAAGAAAAGACAAAAAGAAGGAAGGAGGAAAGAAGGCCCAATGGCCCACCATAGAATTTCACTCTTATGTATATCTAGATATGGTCGGACCTAAGCCATTTAGAAAATTAAGATGGAACGCCATTGTCGAGTGTAGTTTTTGATCATTTTTCTCAAATTTAATCTATACTAAATCCTACCCATTTGATATAAATTACTAGACCAAACTAAGAAAAAATTAATTTTTACAAGGAGTCGCCAACAACCTAAGTTAGAAAATAAAATTAAAGTTAATTGGGTAGATTAACCTTAACTAGCAATTAATTTATGAATTTTCCTAAAAAAATATTTTAGAAAAATGTGAACTAGAGATATTAGATTTGAATTTGCAAGAATATTTATTAAAAGGTCTTTATATTCTTATCTTTATTTCTCATGTATCTGCTACTATATACTATAATATGCTATTTATTATTATTATTTTTATGTTTTTATGTTTTTTATAAGATTTTGAATTTATGTTAAAAAACCTAAAGTGTGAAGTTTATTATACTAATTTTTTAAAGCTTTTATTATGTTTATGTTAATAACCTAAAGTTTTTATTCATCTAATTTTTCTAAAGTTTCTATTTTATTTAATTTTTTCCAAAGTTTTTATTTTATTTAATTTTTATAAATTTTTACCCTATTTAATTATTCTAAAGTTTTTATTTTATTTTATTTTTCAAAGGTTTTATCTTATCTAATTTTTATAAATATTTTATCTTATTTAATTTATTTTTTTATTTTTTTCTTTTATTATTTTATTTAATTTTTCTAAACCTAAAGTTCCTAGTTTATTGTGATTATTTTTCCAAACCTAAAGTTTTTATTTTACTATGGTTGCCCCGAAAGTACCTGCATACTTGCTAACTAGGATCAAACTATCTAAAGTTCAATTTTTATTTTATAAATTTTAGTTTGTTGATTAATTTTATTTAATTAAAAAAATTCAGGTTTACATTATTTAATTAGGTTAATTTTATTAAGAAAATGCCTAAATAACCAAGATTATTATATGATTATTTTTGAAAAATTTAAGATAACCTAAGTTTTGGAAACATCATATTAAACTTTTATTTAAAAAAAAAAAAACTCTAAGTGATAAAACCCTAAAATACTATATTTTAATAAAAAGTTTTTTATGCATTTTTCATTTTTATGTATTTTTATATTTTATTCTTTACTGTTATTCTATTATATTCAAAAACATTTAACTAAAAACAAAAAACATTATTTTTATATATTTTTATTATTTTCACTTTTTATTGTATTTTCTTTCCTAGAATTTTATTTATATGAAGAACTTTTACTTATTTAACTTGGCTTTCTATATCTTTCATGTTTATATTTTTATTTCTAAGATCTTGACCTATACTAAAGATTTTTACTTCTTTATTTCTTTTTAGATTTTTATGTTTTTCATTCTTGAGCTAAAGATTTTTATTTTATTTAATTTTTACATATTAAGATTTTATCTAATTTTCATATATTTGTATATTAAAGATCTTATTTAATCTTTTTATATTTTTGGATTTTATTTTATTTTTATTACTAAAGATTTTATTTAACCTAATGTTCTTATTATTTTATTATTTAATTTTTATTATGTTTTTTATTATTAAATATTTTATTTAACCTCATGTCTTTTATTAATTATTAAACATTTGTCATTTGTCATTGAGTGATGGTATACACCTCGACAACCCAATGGGTACTCATAATTTTATTATTTTAATTTTTCCTAAACTAAACATAGAATAAAAATATAATAATAAAAAACTATACTTAAATGGAATTAAAAAAAAAAAAAAAAAACTAATCGGACACCGGTCAAGATAGGTTTGGGTTAGGCCACGCGGATCGGGTCATTTCCAAGTCAAATTGGGTCTTCAAGGTTTAGTTTCTAGGTCGCAGGTCTAGGTCTGTTGTACCAGTTGTAAGCACGAGCAAGAGTAGCGGTGTTAGGCGTCTCTGGTGGTTATTGAAGCATGTGGATGTGTCTGATTGATTCTCTTGATGACAGCAACTCCAACTGTGTGTTTCGATACGAATGTGGATTCTAGTTTGTTAGATCTCGTGGAGTCATTGTCGTAACTGTAAAAGTAAGATCCTTTACTCGATTGTAAGGCTCATCGAGCAAAGGAAATACATCTGAACAGCTTGCTTAGGCTTCCTCAACTATTGGATGTTGATGCTGCAATAGCAGGTCCTAATGGTGGTGGGTTTTGAGTTATGGCAGTAGTTGCCGTATGTGGTGTAGGTTTAGCATTACCAAAAGCTTGGCTGGCAGTCGAAGGTGTTCAAGCAAAGGTAATCGTGGGCACCTTAATCTAGAGACAGAAAGTGCAGGGTTGGGAGTTCCTAAGCTTCTAAAACTTGAATCCCCCTTCATTGCCTATGTCGTACCCTATTTATACACATAAAGTTTTGTTTGAGATAAACTTGAATCTAGCAAAGTAGTGATCTTTAAAATCCATTTGTCATCATCATTTTTTTTTTTTTAAGATTCAATCTGAAAAATAATCTTTTCATTGTAATCCATTGATTAACACCAAAACCTGATAAATTTCAATCCCTTTCCTTTTGATTTGAGATCATGTTTGCTTCCGCATTTTTTTTTTCTTTTCCTATTCCCATTTTTTTGTTTGTTTCAACTAGTATTTAAAGCTGGGAGATGATCATGTGCCTTGCACATGATTTGCCTTAACCAACCAGATGTTGCCACATGGTACCCTCTCGTGCTACGAACAACACATGGACTAGTTAGGCTAGCCCTTTTCTCATTTTATTATTGCAATTAGTTTATATATGAGTTAACGATCTTAATTATTTTTTATTGATTTGAGGTTCCTGAGCTTAATTTAAAGTCCCTTTTTTCCTCACTTTTATTGAAAATATTCACATTATTTATTTATTTTTTTAATTGTCATTTTTATAAAAAAAATTCTTTTATTTTCATTTTATTCATTTATTATTATTTTTTCTTTCTCTTTTCTTTTTTATGATTATTTTTATTTTTCTATTGTTTATATTTTTTCGTAAACCAGGTTTTTCATTATTACTATTATTTTTTCTTTTTTCATTATTTATTTATTTATTTATATATTTTTTAAAAACAAATCTAGACGGGCAAAAATGAGGTGTGTATAACTATCCCTCTTTGTAGTGATGTTTGATAGAACTTTACTACAACGACAAAAAAAACACGATTTTTGCCCTACGTCTAAAATAACACGCCTACTACTAACAAGATAGGACTTTAATGGTTGCCAGCTACCAACAAAAATGGACTTAAATGGTTCGCCAATTACTGACAAGAATGGACTTAAAGGGTTGCTAACTACTAACAAGACTAGATTTATTGGGTTACTACGTACTTACGAGAATGGAATTCAAGGTTTGCCATCTACTAACGAGAATGGACTTAAATGTCATGCCATCTACTAACGAGAATGGACTTACAAGTTTTGCCACCTACTAACAAGGATGGAATTACAAGCTTTGCCACCTACTGACGAAGATGGACTTAAAGAAGATGCTAGCTACTAATGAGCTTGGACTTAAATATAATGCCATCTACTAATGAAGATGGACTTAAATTTACTAAGGCTTGATTGTTTTGAAAAACTTTAAATTTACTAAGACTTGATTGTTTTGAAAAACTTTTTGTTCAAGGATTTCCTTCTCCTGAAACCATTTTTTTTTTTAAAAAAAAAAAAACATTGCTAACAAGGAAGAGAATCTTCATTGGCTTTGAATAAGTGGCAAATTTTCCCCAATAGTCACCCATGGCTTCCAAACTTAGGTCCTATCTCTTGGAATCAAATAACTACATAATGACCTACATGATGGTCTCTCAAGTAGTTAGGTCTTTCGATTGCACTAAGTGGCATTCAATGATTTGAAATATTCTTGCTTAGGGAAAAAGTACCTCACCATTTGAGTTGTTTAATCAAAAAGGACTTCCTCCCACTCTCTTTTAGGTCTATTCTCACACTTAACTTCTATTCCAAAAATTATGGTCCAGCTTGTAGGTGATACATTTGATCAATCTGCTAGGTCTTTTTAGGGACTGTGGCATAAACATTTGGTCAATGGCTTAACAAAGGGGATATGATGCATAAGCCAATTTCAAAAAAGTGATATTCATTTCATCCCAGGTTTACAAGTTAAGAAGCTTAAGGATAAAACTCAAATGGGCTCCCCTTAATTTCATGAGCATTTATTGCATAAGTCAAAATATATTCTTTGATTCTGAGGGTCTCAAGAAGGATGGTATTGTGGATGGGATTGATAGCATAGGCTCTATTTCACAAACTATTTAGCTTGCTTTTTTTTTTTCATTTTTCACTTCATTTTTTTTCTTCTTTCAACTTTTTTTTTTCTTCTTCTTTTTTAACCCCTTTTTCCTTAGTAAGATTATGAGGGAATGGGGATGATTTCCCCCCTAAAATTGAGTGTGATATGTTCATGGAGATGCACATGACTTCTAAATGGAGACTCTTCTTCATCTTATGGAAATAAAGTATCCATAACAATGATTACTCTTGAATTGATGCGACTAAGGCAAGGATAAATTATTTTCATCCTTTTCTCCTAATTGATGCCCCTATCCTCTTGATTGCCTCAATGTGGGGTGGTTCTTAATAGGGTTAATCTTAAAAATGTTTCTCCAAAATGGCTCCATGAGGTTAGCAATTGATAATAGTGTTTATGGTAGAGAAATGAATGCCTAGCATCACCTTGACCTATGTACCAAATTCAAGGCAGACTTCCTTCAAGGAATGAGTCCAAATTCTTATTGTGATGTCACTCGACTCTCAAATGTGTTTAAGGTTAGTGTTTAGGACATGGTTTGCCTCTTCTCATTTTAAACTTTTAAACAATGAGATACCTTTCCCTTATACAAAAACCTTTTATCATCTTTGCTAGGCTTTCACCTAGTTTGCCCCATACTAGATTGGCTGAGGTTAAAAAAAGGTCCCATTGGCTACTTTAAAAATGCCCCAAATTAATTGCCTCAAACTCAGTTAGATAGGCCAGTCCTTTGGGTGCTTAGGCAAAAGACTAGACAAACTTTATGTTTAGGAGAATTTGTATTTGAGCTTAGGGTCATATGTTTAGGACTTCCTTAGTGTGTTGGTAGACAAACAAACTCCATCAAATATTTCATTATGTGCTTTCTTGGTTACCTCTTGGGGTTAGGTTTCAATGGTCTCCTAGAGTGATTAATTTCATGCATCAAGGATTTAGTTATTGATATGTGGCTCATTGCAAGCTTTTAGGGTTAACAATGATTAATTCCAACCTTCGAGGTAGACAAATATGCTTAAGAGTAATTTTCCAAAGCTTTATGAAAATCTCTTCTTATTAACAATGTTTCCTTTTATTATTATTATTATTTTTTATTATTTTCAATTTTTTTTTAATTTTCCCTGTTTTAAGGACACTTTATTATTACTTAACATGATTAGAGTTCTAGATGACTAAAGCTTTTGAGTTTTCAAATGACAACTACAACTCTTACTTGAACAAGGCATAACTAAAGCTCTTTAACTTTAGGATGATTAAGGTTCCTATTTTAATAATAAAGGATAACCAAAGTTCCTAAATTCGATGATGACTAAACTGTTTTCTTCTCAAGGAATAACTAAGGCTCCTAAACTTAAGGATGGCTAAGGTTTTTATTTTATTGAGGGATAGTCGAAGATCCCAAACTTCATGATGATTAAGACTCTTAAACATTCTAATTAAAGGATCACCTAAGTTCCTAAGATGACTAAGGAAGGGTTGAAGTTCCCAAACTTTAGGGTCACTAGGGCTCTTAAGTGACATAAATTACAAGGGGGCACTTATGGTTTATATAAAATGATTTACATACATGTCTAGAGAATTGACCAAATTTATTACAAAGTTAACATTATGGAAACAGTGAAGCCATGGACTATGAAAATCCATGAAAAGAGAATAATTATTTTACATAGATAACACTTAAGATTATAGAAAGGCAATGAATTATTAAAAGATGGTAACTTGGAAAGAGATAATATAGGAGTAGCTACTATTTACAACCTAAAAGTAAAAGACATTTACTATATTTCTATGGAAAAACTATTCTCTCTTTTCTTCTTCTTCTTCTTCTTTTCTTTTTCTTTTTTTGTAAGGAAAACCTATATAGTGCGTAAATAATGTTACAAATAGCAACTAAATAGTAATGTGACATTTAATCCGAGTCATAAAATTGCAAACTTTTATTAATGTTCAAATAATTACATAACTTGAAAATGTAAAATTCTATATGAAATAAAGGAAAGTAAACTAGTAAACCTCTTTTTTTTTTTTTTTTTTCTAACCATACTATGCTTTTCTCCTATACTGGTTTGGTCGAACCACTTCTACTTCTTCTATCAGTTGCCAGATTCACTCATCCTTTTCTTTCAACTAGTCTTTTAAGTACTAGATAACCCGTTAGGACTACTCATGCTTCTTTTTCTAGTAATTTGTAGCCTTCTTCCATTTTTTATATAGGACCTCCACCTTTGCTTATATGGTGGCTCTGTATCCCTCCTCTTCTAGTGTTAGATTCTGCAATTCTAGCTTATGCTTAAACACGTCAGGAGACTCATATTGTACTTAACCAATGTTCTTCATAAAATCACAAATGAACTCCCAAGTAACCCTATGCCCCCCAATCCTTTCATCTAGCTCACTTAGGTCTACTATTTTCTTTACCTCCCTATGCTCCCATAACTCCTTAATATTGTTGAGGCGGGCAATCTTAGTTGCTAGTGGTATGCTAGCATCTTGATAGTTGAAGGTTACTCATTCTAATGACCCTATGTAGGTAATGTCTTGCAAGGGGCCTAATTATCTTACAACTTGAGCTGGGAAGTAACTCATAAAACCTATAATACTAATTAGAGGTACGCTTAGATACTCCTCACATCCAAGTATGGCTTTAGTGCAATGGTTCCACCTAGCCATCCATTCAATGTCTCCCAGCTCAATCATCTTAAGTAACTTGCACCATTACCGAGTTGATGTGTCACTAGCAACTTAACCCGAGTAGCAAAGTTATCCACTATGTTTGCTTGTAGAGCTAAGGCCCCCCTCATCAAATCTACTCCAAATGCCTTGATGTGGCTGAAAAATCATACTATTAACAAGGTGGGCCCTCCCTTGAACATGCCATGACCTTGTTACTTTATGAAATTCAGGGCCTAGATCTGTTTCACCAATATTGTTGGGATGAAGGACTTACCTACTAGAAATTAAGAGACTAATTCAGTCACCTCGAAATGGACATTGGATTGCCCTTATAGGAAAAGAATGGTTACAAATGCTACCAATATGAATGCATTTATGTGGTTCCTTTGCTAGCAATCATGCCCTCTGCAAAAATTTTCTGCCTATTGAGATACGGTGATGAATATGCATATCAACTGCCTAATGTGGAAAACTAGATACACTTGTCTTTGCATTTAGTCAGTGCTTTAGCAATTTCACTTTTCCTGACTCCTAACAAATGGTAGAATAAATTCCAGCCAGGCTTCCAAGCTTGGGGTCACTATTCCATTTTCCATGGCAAGGGCCCTAAGTAATTGGGTATACTCCTCTAAGGTAAGTGCTAATTTGCAAAGCCCGGAATTGAATGATGATGACCTAAAATCCTAAAAATGGGCCAAAGCTCTTATCAGATCCCACTTAAGTTGCACCTTCATCAAAGAAATTACTAGACCAATCATCTACATGATACAATCTTGATGTTATTGATTAAATGTGTCAAACCATCTACCTAAAGTTCCTACGAGATAAGCATATTGGTCTATATGGATCTCATTGATATAACCTGACTGATCTTCGGTTTGGTTCTCTAATTTGCTACAGATTACAATAAGAAAACAGAAAAAAACCAAAATTTTACAAGGCTGAAGGAAAACAAATATAAGGAAAAGAGATTGCAAAGACTATGATTTTTTAACATTAATAGAGTTACAGCTTTACACTCGTAGTGCCACATTACTTTTCATTTGTAGAAAAACAAACAAAACAAAACATAAAATGAGAATAGACAAAGAAATAAATAAAATGCGCACACACAAGAATAAAGGTAAGTTCTAAAGGTCTTCTAGCTCTATAACCGAGGGTTACATTAAAGCTAAGTGGAACCGCTTAATCGCTGTCAAATAGTGGTATACACCACTACAACTTGACTGGTACACAATGGCCTTCCATCTTAATTTTCTAAATGACCTAAGTCCAACCATATCTAGACATGCATAAAAAAGAAATTTCATGGTGGCCCGTTAGGCCCTCTTTCCTCTTTCTCCTTTTTTTCTTTTTTTTTTTTTTCTACATCACTCAAAACCCAACTAGTACCACTATTTACAAAAATACTTAACAAAAGTATACAATAAAATAAGAAAGACATATTGATGCATGAAACCCTAGGTATATTAAACCTAAAACCCCGACGATGCTATTTGATTCAATTACCCCTGAAGATCCTCTCGAATAAATATTGTGTAACTAGAACCTAATCACAACTGTTGATTGAAACCTAAGTTATCAAAAGGGTTTCTTATAGTAAATTTGGTTAAGAACTCCTATAGAAGAGTTCTTTTACAAAAGAACAAAAAGAAGGTTTTCGTAATCTCACAAAATTGTGTTTTCAATTCAAATGATAAAATTGTTTTAGCCAACCCCCCTTGCATGGCTTATATAGCATACAAATAACAATATGGAAAAACCCTAAGTTGCCTAATTTATCCTTATCCACCTGTAACTGAGTAGGTAACTAAATAACATAAGTTACAAACCAACAAATAAAACTAAAATAAATCGAATGTGCTTTTAGTTTGTCGGTTCAATAAAATTATTCTAATGCCTCTAAATTATTACATCCTTCCATTGTCACATGAATCAAGTTAACACATGTTGGTTCTCCTTTAGCATAGCTTGACTCCTTGGCTTGTAAGTCCATGACTAATCCTTATAGAGGTTCATTCATCCTCTTAGCTCTAGCTCGGATCATTGGGCCTCCAATACCATGTAATAGATCAAGGGATTTTGGTTCCTTCCCTTTTTATGCTAGCTGATCCTCATCATTCTCTCCCTCGAAAAGATTTGTCCTTAAATCATCTGCATCATAAGGAGTAAAATCAGAAATGTTAAAAGTTGTGCTTACATTACCATAGTGATTTAGCAAGTCAATCTTATAAGCGTTGTCATTGATGCGCTCTACTTCTTGGAAAGGTTAATCTCCCTTAGGATGCAATTTAGACTTCCACTGCTCTACAAATCTTTTTGTTCTCAAATGCACCCAAATCCCTTCTCCTGGATGAAACACAGTCCTGACACATCCCTTTGGCCACTTCTAGATCGCCTTTAATTTCTTCGCATCCATGGCTATCCCATCTGTACTTGTAACAAAGCAATAAGAAAACACCATACTAGGTAACGAAAGGTTAGTGTCAGTATAAGTAAAATAAGCATCCATGTACATAAGTATAAGTAGTTGTTTCCTTGCCAACATTGCACCCTCACATTCACTTTTTCTTACAATTTTCTCTCCTCTTAGTGTTTCAGACTCTCTTTCCTTATGACTCACCATTATTTGTTTCTCACTCTTCTTCTTTTTCTCATCCTTCTCTTACACACTCTCGTGTTTCTCTCTGAATTCTTTTGCCATCCGCATCTCATCTACACTAGCTTCCCATGGTTTCTATGGCGTGAGAACCACTTTCCTTTTGTTTAATACAAAGGAATATTGATTCTTGTACTCATCATATGTAATCTTCCCGTTGAATTGCTAGGGTCACCTCAACAGTATGTGGCTAGCTTGCATAGGTACCACATCACACATAACCTCATCTTTGTAGCTCCCTATGGAAAAGGCTATAAGAACCTGCTTGGTCACCTTAACCTCCCCACATTCATTCAACCACTGTAATTGATATGGTCTCGAATGTTTCACAGCTTTTAACTGCATCTTTTCTACTAGCAAGGTGCTAGCAACATTAGTGCAGCCACTATTGATTATCAAGCTACAAAATCTACCCTACACACGATACCGTATATGAAAAATATGTTCACGCTAGATCCCCTCACCATCCTCCTAGGGTTGTACACTAAGTACTCTCCTTGTGACATACAACTCGCCACTCACGGGTCCCTCTAAGTCAACATTCTCATACTCCTGTGATGGTGACTCCTCCTCCTCTTTAGAGCTCACACTCTCTACATCCCCATTGTCACAAATAATCATGGCTCTCTGATTTGGACATTGGGATGCAGTGTGTCTAAATCCCTAACACCTAAAACACTTAACATCTCTAGTCTTGAAAGGGGGGTTAGTGTCAGTTTTTTCCTTAGGTGCAATAACTGGATTCTTAGCCTTCACATCCTCCTTAGGCTTTGAATAAGTGGAGTTCCTCTTCCAAGTAGACTTCCATAGAGATTTGGAAGTCGAACCAGTCCTCTGCTCACTCCTATATTTTAATTGTCGCTCTACTTTAATTGCTCTGTGCAGTAGTTCTTCCATATCTAAATAATGGTGTAGATCTACCACATCAGCTATTTCCCTATTCAACCCATTGATGAATCTAGCCATAGTAGCCTCATCATCCTCCTCAACTTTAGCCCTAATCAAGGCTATCTCCAACTCCTTGTAATAATCCTCTACACTTTTGGTTCCTTGTGTCAATCCTTAGACTTTCCTAAGTAAGTCCCTATGGTAGTGACTAGGATAGCGTTTAGTTGCCACAAAAATGTGGTACTAGATAGGATAAATTTTTTTGTCCTACATTTGGTTGTCATTCATGAAAAAAGTACTAGACAAAATGGCAAATTTTTGTACCACATGTAATTAGGTATAAAAAATCTAGTACTGGACAAAAATTCATTTTTTTTCGAAATCCCCAACTTACCCTTCATATTTTTCTCTTTACAAACAAACCCTACCTCCCAAACCCTTTTCATTCGAACCCATCTGCACCACACTAGCTTGCCCTTCAAGTGTAATAGGAAAACCCATCAGCGTCGCTCCAACATCGAGATTATATAATTTATAATCTCTTCAAATTGTATTTTCTTATAATAATATCAAATATGTATAAATAACCATGATATAATTAAAAGGGTATAATTGTCAAATTTACTATGTTCAATCCAGTACTTTGCAATTCTAAACACTGGACAACATAAAAATCTTTATCCAGTACTAAACAAACCAAACGTGGTACAAAAATTTTTTTTATCCAATCCTTCTTATTTTGTACTGTCCAGTACTCTTTGTCCTGTCCAGTACCAGTAACCAAACGCTACCTAGGAATGAACTGTTTCTGCAAAATAGTCTTCATCTTATCCCAAGTGCTAACAAATCTCTCTCCATACCTACGCTTATTACGCACTAGCTGACCCCACCATACACTAGCATAATCTGAAAACTCTACTACAGCCAGTTTTATCTTTTTCTCCTTAGTATAGTTATGGCATTTAAACACATGATCCGTCTTCCTCTCCCACTTTAAATACAACTCTAGATCATTCTTTCCTTGAAATGTTGGGATTTTCAACTTAATACTTCCTAGATTACTATCATGCCTCTAGGTACTTCCTCTATCCCTAATGTGTTGATAATCTTCAAAATCAAACTCCTCACCTTCTTCTATCCTAACTCCTCCCCTATTTGGTCTACCTACTCCTCGCCTGATAGTGGTATTGCTAGACGGCTCCTTACTCTTCTCCATTCTATCCATTCTTTCATGGATTTGCTCTAGTTCACCCATTAAGATTCTCTTCATCTCCCCCATCAACTCCTCAAACATCACCCTATTTTCACCTCCATTCATGTTCTGTCCCGACATAATTCTAAATTTACCATGATAGGAATCAAAATCCTACAAGACCTATCATTAGGGCAAAAGCTAAAGGATTTCAAATCTTGGCGATGAAGGTTTTCTTTGAACAAACCAATCCCGAAATTATTTATATACTAACCTCTTTTCTATTACTTATGTATTGTGTATTCCGGTAGGCACACTTATCTGGCTTTACGGGGAGATGGACAAACTCACTAAGACTCAACTTGTAGGTTATCTATGGACCGACCAAAACCGAAGATAAGCTGGACCGACTAATTGATTTGAAGAATTGGCTTGAGAATACTATTTTTGTATTTTGTTATTTTCTTTAAACCATTTATTTTGTAAGATTTTGGGACATTTTATTTGGTTGTATTTTGAGGATTTAGGATCGGCCACCCTTTAGTGGCATAGTTGTAATTTTTTAGTCATTTTAACCCTAAACCCTACTTGCTTAAGTAGGGTTTAGAGAGAGAGAATACACTTATCTTTTTTTTCTGTAAATTTTTGTGAGAAATTAGGGTTCATCCTAAGTTTTCATAAGGACTCTCATCAATTTCATCCATTAGAATTATGGTGAGTTTCAACTTAGTGAATTGTGAGTAATATCAATTCCTAAGTTGATTGTCCTTTTCATAACTAGTGTGTCATATCTAGTGTTGATTATGATTGGTTATTGGTTCTAATTTTAACGTCAATTGTAGGTTCAATTCCATCCTTATATTGTTATCAATTTTAGCGGAATTGTATCCTAGATATTATATTATTGATTGCCTTTCTTTAATTGAGTGGAAGTTCCTTTGTTGTAAGAAGTTCATGCCCAATTTTTTTGTTGATTGGTAATTGGAATTTCATTTGATCTTACGTTGTGTGCTTAATCCCATTGAGCACATCCTCATTTGGTGTTGAGATTCATTGATTAACAAATTGGCTTGCAAAAGGGTTTAGGGTTCATGTCAATTGAAGGTTGATCCGGATTTTTTTTTAAGTTGTTTCAATTGTGTGATTGCATCTACTTTAATTCAATTTAAGGCATATCATAATTTGGTACCAGAGCTCAAGTTAAGTGGAGGGGTTTGTGTGATTTTGATTTAAGAAAATTTAGGGTTCTTGAGTTAGCATCTTGATCCGAAATTGAAAAGTGAAAAATTGAGTTATTTGATTTTGTTGTTGAAGTTGCGTAATTATCTTGCTTGAAGAGTTGAACTTGCTGCTTGTGAAGTGGAATTTGAGGCCTTGTTGAGCTCCTTTTGATTGCTAATTTTCGTGAAAAAGAAGAGGAGTAGTAGCATATTTTTGAATTAAAAAAAAAAAAAAACATTAGAACTTGAAGTTGCCTCATTTGTGAAGAAGTCAAGGTGTATTTTTGCTTGTGTTGTTTTTGGACATAAAGGGGTTTAGTGTGTATTTTTCATAATTGCGTGTGTGGATTTAAGGAAGGTATTTGATTTTCAAAACACACATTGAGAGATAGAAGTAATTTTGTGTTCATTTGAATTTTGAAAGTGGCTCCTTATCGATTGTGGAAAGGGTACAATAATTGAACTCATTTGAATTTTGAATTGAGCTGCCTTGTTTGTAATTTATGGTTTAGAAAGTGTATTTGAAGTGGAGAAGTACAAGTGTGGAAGAGTGTGTGTGTGTGTGGCATTGTGTTTTTTTGTGTTGAAGTAATGGGGATTACAAGTGGTGCATGTGGTGGTGGTTAGTGTTTGAACCGTGAGTAAGGGAAGTGTGTAACGTTGTGAAATTGTACATTTGTGCATGTGGTGAGGTGCTGCACATTGTGGTTATTTGTAGTGTGAAACTGTGGCAAGAAAAGGAAGGTTTGAGTAGTAGAATTTGAATTCGAAAACAAACATTAAAGTGTGAAAGTAATTGAAACTTATTACTTAAACACTTGTTGGTTGAATTTAATTTCTTAACTACTTGGAAGTATTTATTTGTGATTCATTTATTTTACTTGACTTTACTTGAAGTGATAATAAGTATTTTTTGTATTGGTTGTGTGTGCACCGTAGGTACGTGAGGGTGTGTTGTTGTGGTGCATGTAGTAAAGTGTGTTGTTAACTTGTTAAAGTTAGTTAGCAACCATGTCAAATGGTGTGTATACTTCTACTACTTTGGTACATCAAGTATTAACTTCTTCTCCAACCATTGATGATGGACAAAGAGAAAATTTGTTCCATATTTCTTGTAGGGTACAAGGAAACTTGTGCATAATTATTGTTAATGGTGGTAGTTGTACTAATGTTGTAGCTGCATCATTAGTATCGAAGTTGAAACTTGTAACTACCCCACATCCCAAGCCTTATACATTACATTGGTTAAATGATCAAGAGAGTCTTTGTGTGACCCAAAGCGCTAGGGTACCCTTCAGTATAAGGGATAAGTATTATGATGAGCTTGAATGTGATATTCTTCCTATGTGTACATCCCATATATTGCTTGGCAGGCTATGGTTGTATGATAGGATGGTATTAAATGATGGGTATAGAAATACTTATATGTTCCAACAGGATGGTAAACGCATAGTATTGAACCTTATGTTGCCATCAGAGGTCCAAAAGATGCAAAGACAGATAAAACAACCATCAAAGATTCCTGAGGATCATAGCCACATGATCAAACCTTCAAAGGACCAAACTGTGCAGAAGCAGATATGCCAACCTTCAAAGGTCCCTGAGGCTCCTAGTTACATGAGCTAACCAATAGAGCACAAAACTTTTCAAACATAGATATGCCAACCTTCAAAGGATCCTGAGGGTCAAAGTTAGATGAGCCAACCACTAGAGGACCAAACTATTCGGAGACAGTTGTATCCACCTTCAGAGGTTTCATTGGGCTATGAGTAGTTGAGCAAACCATTAGAGGGACATGAGGTTCAAAAACATATAGGTGAATCTGGAAAGAGGGCAACAATATCAATGGAACGGGTTGTGACAGGAGAGTCCTTAGTGGATAATAGACCATTATATGTGTTGCAGATGAGATATATCTTAGAAATTGAGGAGAGAAAGAAAACACCCCCCGTGGTATTTTAGATAATAAGATTTTGCAATGATACTTCTTCAGATGGCTTACTAGGAGGATATAAAGTCTCTACTACATTTTATCTGTCAGATTTGAGGACAAATCTTTTTGAAGCCTGAGGAGATGATAGGAATCAAAATCCTACAAGACCTATCATTAGGGTAAGAGCCAAAGGATTTCAAATCTTAGCGATGAAGGTCCTCTTTGAATAAACCGATCCCGAAATTATTTTCTATTACTTATGTATTGTGTATTCCAGCAGGCACACTTATCTAGCTTTATAGGGCGATGGACAAACTCACTAAGACTCAGCTTGTGGGTTATTCATGGACCGACCTAAACTGAAGATGAACTAGACCAACGAATTGATTTGAAGAATCGACTTGAGAAGACAATTTTTGTATTTTGTTATTTTCTTTGAACCATTTATTTTGTAAGCTTTTGGAACATTTTATTTTGGTTGTATTTTGAGGATTTAGGACAGGCCATCCTTTAGTGGCATAGTTGTAATTTTTTAGTCATTTTAACCCTAAAATGAGCAAGTATAAATACTTGCTTAAGTAGGGTTTAGAGAGAGAGAATACACTTATCTTTTTAGCTGCAAATTTTCGTGAGAAATTAGGGTTCATCCTAAGTTTTCATAAAGACTCTTATCAATTTCATCCATTGGAATTGTGGCGAGTTACAACCTAGTGAATTGTGAGTAATATCAATTCCTAAGTTGATTGTCTTTTTCATAACTAGTGTGTCATATCTAGTGTTGATTAGGATTGGTTATTGGTTCTGATTTTGGCGTCAATTGTAGGTTCAATTACATCCTTATATTGTTATCAATTTTAGTGGAATTGTATCCTAGATATTGTATTGTTGATTGCCTTTCTTCAATTGAATGGAAGTTCCTTTATTGTAAGAAGTTTACGCCCATATTTTGTGTTGACTGGTAATTGGAATTTCATTTGATCTAATGTTGTGTGCTTAATCCCATTGAGCACATCCTCATTTGGTGTTGAGATTCATTGATTAACAAATCGGCTTGCAAAAGGGTTTAAGGTTCACATCAATTGAAGGTTAATCCGAATTTTTTTTTGAAGTTGTTTTAATTGTGTGATTGCATATGCTTTAATTCAATTTAAGGCATATCATATCAATAGAGTAAGATCACAAATAGTAAAAAAAAAATATGTTCCTCACACCCACTCGTGTATTGCGCACAATTAATATACTCACAATTCCACTCGTGTATGTTTCTCACAATTATATCCTCACAACCCACTTTTATAGTCCTTTACTAGCAACTTGGATTGGAACTCCTCAACACAAATCACTAAGTCAACACCTAATGATCACTAGTTGGTTCTAGGTCATGGTGCAACGAAGAATAAGTGAGAATTCTAATAAATATGAACAATCTCTTCTACTAATTTCGGAACAATGCAAAACAAGTCCCTATCATGCAATTTAAATGGACACACAAATTGCACTGAATATATCAAGAAATATTTGTGTAATTCAGATATACAATTTGGAAGGCAAAGATATATGTTGTGGTGCTTGAATTTTGGAATTGGAAAGTGAATTTGGCAATTGAATTGAAACTTGCCAAAACTAGATTTTCTCTCTTAGGAGATTTCAGTTCTTGATGATTTTTTTAATCGAATTGATTTCTCTTTCTTTTTTTTTTTTTGGTACGTATGCTTTTCAAGATGAACTATGAATTGAACAACAATTGAATTTTCAAAAACTAACTAAACCTAGATGTTGTCGGTTTCCAAGATTTTTTGACCGAATAAGATTTATATATATATATACGAATTTCCAAATATGAGTATGGAAAATAACAACAGAAGAATAACAAAAAAGGGATAGAATTTACTTGATTCAAGAAGCCAAAGCTGTGATACCAAATGATGTGTGAAACCCTAAGTATATTAAACCTAGAACCCGACGATGCTATTTGATTCAATTACCCCGAGGATTGTCTCGAACAAATATTACCTAACTAGGCTTCAATCACACCTGTTGACTGAAACCTAAGTTATCAAAAGGGTTTCCTATAGTAAATTCGGTTAAGAATTCCTATGGAAGAGTTCTTTTGCAAAAGAACAAAAAGAGGGTTTTTGTAATCTCACAAAATTATGTTTTCAATTTAAATGATAAAATTGTTTCGGTCGCCCCCCCTTGCACGACTTATATAGCATACAAATAACAACATGGAAAAACCCTAAGTTACCTAATCTATCCTTATCTACCTGTAACCAAGTAGGCAACTAAATAACATAAGTTACAAACCAACAAATAAAACTAAAATAAACCAAATGTGCTTCTAGTTTGTCGGTTCATTAAAATTATTCTAATGCCTCTAAATTATTACATCCTTCCATGGTCATGTGAATCAAGTTAACACATGTTGGTTCTCCTTTAGTATAGCTTAACTCCTTGGCTTGTAAGTCCATGACTAATCCTTGTAGAGCTTCGTTCATCCTCTTAACTCTAGCTCGAGTCATCAGACCTCTAATACCATGTAATGGATCATGGGATTTTGGTTCCTTCCTTTTTTTTATGCTAGTTGATCCTCATCACATATACAAGAAATTGAAGGCCTTTTAGAAATATTGGAGAAAATTGCTACATAGCTAACCCACTTTTAAAATTACGTCCTCAGTGGAGTGCCATCTTATCAAGTGTAGTTTTTGATCATTTTTCTCAATTTTAATCTATACTAAATCCTAACCATTTGATATAGATTACTTGACCAAACTAAGAAAAATTAATTTTTAAAAAGAGTCACCACCAACCTAAGTTGGAAAGTAAAGTTAAGGTTAATTAGGTAGATTAACTTTAACTAACAACTAATCTACGAATTTTCTTAAAAAATATTTTAGAAAAATATGAACTAGATATACTAGATTTAGAGGCTAACCTATTAAAACTTAAATGGTTACCATGTAGAATTTTCAAGAATATTTATTAAAAGGCTTTTATATTCTTATCTTTATTTCTCATGTAATTGCTACTATATACTATAATATGCTGTTAAAAAACCTAAAGTCTGAAGTTTATTTTACTAATTTTTCTAAAGCTTTTATTATATTTATGTTAATAACCTAAAGTTTTTATTCATCTAATTTTTATAAAATTTTTATTTTATTTAATTTTTCTAAATTTTTTATTTTATTTAATTTTTCAAAAGTTTTATGTTATCTAATTTTTATGAATTTTATATCTTATTTAATTTATTTTTTAAGTTTTTATTTTATTATTTTATTTAATTTTTCCAAACCTAAATTTTTTTAATTTGTTATGATTATTTTTCCTAACCTAAGGTTTTTATTTTATTATGGTTGCCCCAAAGGTGCCTATATACTTGCTAGCCAAGATCAAACTATCCATAGTTCACTTTTTCTTTCATAAGATTTTAGTTTGTTTATTAATTTTATTTAATGAAAAAAAGTCAAGTTTACGTTATTAAATTAGGTTAATTTTATTAAGAAAATGACTAAATAACCTAGATTATTATATTGTTTTTGAAAAATCTAAGATAACCTAAGTTTTGGAAACATCATATTAAACTTTTATTAAAAAAAAAAATACTCTAAGTGATAAAACCCTAAGATACTATATTTTAATAAAAAAATTATGCATTTTTCATTTTTATGTATTTTTATATTTTATTCTTTATTCTTATTCTATTCTATTCCTAAACATTTAACTAAAAAAAAACTTTATTTTCATTATTTTCACTTTTTATTGTATTTTTGTTCCTAAAATTTTATTTATACAAAAAACTTTTACTTATTTAACTAGGCTTTCTATATCTTTCATTTTTATATTTTTATTTCTAAGATCCTAACTTATACTAAAGATTTTAATTTCTTTATTTTTTTTTTAGATTTTTAGATTTTTATGTTTTTCATTTTTGAGCTAGAGATTTTTATTTTATTTTATTTTTACATATCAAGATTTTATCTAATTTTTATATATTTGTATATTAAAGATCTTATTTAATCTTTATTATATTTTTGGATTTTATTTAATTTTTATTATATTTTTATTTTATTTTTTATTTTTTTATTATTAAATATTTTATTTAATGTATTGTTTTTTAGTTATTAAATATTTGTCATTCGCCATCGAGCAATCGTATACACCATGACAACCCGATGAGTACTCATTTTTATTATTTTAATTTTTCCTAAACTAAATATAAACTAAAAATATAATAATAGAAAACTATACTAAAATGGAATTAAAAAAAAAAAAAAAACTAACCGGATTGGGTCATTTATAGGTCAAATTGGGTCTTCGGAGGTTAGTTTCCGAGTCACAGGTTTGGGTCTATTGCACCAGTCATAAGCACGAACAGAAGCAACGATTGAAGCGTGTGGATGTGTCTAACCAAGTCTCTTGACAATAGTGACTCCAACTGTGTGTTTCAACATAAATGTGGATTCCGGTTTGTCAGATCTTAGACATAGCATGGAGTCGTAGCCACAACTATAAAAGCAAGCTCCTTTACTCGGTTGTGAAGCTCACCGAGCTAAGGATATACGTCTGAACAACTTGCTTAGGCTTCCACAACCGTCGAATGTTGATGTTGCAATAGCAGGTCCTAATGGTGGTGGGTTTTGAGTTATCGTACGTGTTGTGGGTTTAGCATTACCATAAGCTTAGCTAATAGTCGGAAGTGTCGAAGCAAAGGTAATCTTGGGCTCCTTAATCTAGAGAGAGAAAGTGCAGGGTTGGGAGTTCCTAAGCTTCTAAAACTTAAATCCCCCTTCATTGCCTATGTCATACCCTATTTATAGACACACAAAGTTTTGTTTGAGATAAACTTGAATCTAACAAAGTAGTGATCTTTAAAATCCGTTTGTTATCATCATTTTTTTGAGATTCAATCCGAAAAACAATCTTTTCATTGTAATTCGTTGATTAACACCAAAACCTGATAAATTTCAATCCCTTTCCTTTTGACTTGAGATCATTTTTGTTTTTTCATTTTTCTCCCATTTTTTCTTTCCATGTTCCTGTTTTTTTTTTTTTTTTTCTGTTCTGATTAGTATGAGGAGCTAGAAGATGATCATGTATCTCGCACATGATTCACCTCAACCAACCAGATGCTGCCACATGGCAACTATGAGGGGAAGCAATCAAAAAAAAAAAGGCACAAAATGCCTGTTGTGAGATTCGATCACACGACCTGCAAAGATCCCTCTCATGTTATGGACAACACATGGACTAGCTAGGCTAGCCCTTTTCTCATTTTATTATTGCAATTAGTTTATATAGGAGTTAGCAATGCTTATTAATTTTTATTAATTTGAGGTTCTCGAGCTTAATTTAGAGTTCCTTTTTTCCTCACTTTTATTTAAAATATTCACATTTTTTGTTAATTTTTGTTATTTGTCATTTTTATAAAAAAAAATTCTTTTATTTTCATTTTATTCATTTATTATTATTTTTTCTTTTTCTTTTCTTTTTTATTATTATTTTTATTTTTCTATTATATATATCTTTTCGTAAACTAGGCTTTTTGTTATTAATATTATTTTTATTATTTATTTATTTATTTATTTATATATATTAAACAAATCTAGATTGAGCAAAAATAGGGTGTCTACAGTCATTGCGTACCCATTAGGTTGTAGTGGTGTATATCATCGCTTGGGGGTGATTAGGCAATTCCACTCCAAGCTTCAATGTAACCACCAGTTATAGAGCTAAGGGACATTTAGAACTTACCTTCATTCTCGCACATGTGCATTTTATTTATTTCTTTATCTATTCTTATTTTATGTTCTTTCTTGTTTTTTTTTTTTTTTCTGCAAATGAAAAGTAATGTGACATTACGAGTGTAAAGCTACAACTTTGTTAATGTTCAAAAATCATAGTCTTTGTAATCTCTTTGCCCTGTATTATTTTCCTTCAGCCTTGTAAAATTTTGGTTTTTCTTGTTTTCTTATTGTAATCTATAGCAAAATGGAGAACCAAACCAAAAATCAATCAGGTTATGTCAAAGAGATCCTCATGGACCAGTATGCCTATCATGCAGAAACTTTAGGTACATGGTTTGACACATTCAGTCAAGAACATCAGGATTGTATCATATAGAAGATCAGTCCAGTAATTTCTCTAAGGAAAGTGCAACTCAAGTGGGATCTGATTAGAGCTTTAGCCCATTTCTAGGATTTTAGGTCATCATCATTTGATTTCAAGCCTTACAAATTGGCAGCTACCTTAAAAGAGTATACCTAATTGCTTAGGGCCCCTACCATGGAAAATGGAATAGTGACCCCAAACTTGGAAGCCTACCTTGTGCATGTACTCTATCACCGGTTAGGGATTAGGAAAGTAAAATTGCTGAAGCACTGACTGAAAGTAAAGACAAGTGTATCCGGTTTTCCACATTAGGTAGTTAGTATGCATATTCATCAGTGTATCTTCATAGGTAAAGCATTTTTTGTGGAGGGTATGATGACTAGCAAAGGATCCACATTAATGCATTCATATTGGTAGCATTTGCAACAATTCTTTTCCCACAAGGGTGATCTAACATCCATTTTAGGGTAGCTAAATTGGTCTCTCAATTTTTGACAGGTAAGTCCTACATCTTGGCAATATTAGCAAAACAGATCTAGGCCTTGAATTTCGTGAAGCAACAAGGTCATAGCATGTTCAAAGGAGGGCTTACCTTGTTAATAATATGGTTTGTCAACTACATCAAGGCATTTAGAGCTGATTTGATGAGGGGGTCCTTAGCTCTGCAAGCAGACATAGTGGATAACTTTACTACTCAGGTTAAGCTGCCTAGTAACACATCAACTCAGCAATGGTGCAAGTTACTCAAGATGATTGAGCTGGGAGATATCGCATAGATGGCTAGGTGGAACCATTGCATAAAAGCCATACTTGGATGTGAGGAATATCTAGGTATGCCCTTAATTGGTATTATAGGTTGTATAGGTTACTTCCTAACCTAAGTTGTAAGACAGTTGGGCCTTTTACAAGACATTACCTACATATGGTCATTGAAACGAGTAACCCTCAATTATCAAGATGCTAACATACCACTAGCAAACAATATCACCCACCTCAATAATATCAAGGTGTTATGGGGGAAAAGGGTGGTGAAGAAAATAGTAGACTTGGGTGAGCTAGATGGAAAGATTGGGACCTACAGGGCTACTCAGGAGTTCATCTACGATTTTATGAAGAATACTGGTTAAGCACAATATGAGTCCCCCGATGTGTTCAAACATGAGCCAAAATTGTAGAATCCGAAGCTAGAAGAGGAGGGATATAGAGCCACTATACGAGCAAAGGTAAAGGTCTTATATCAGAAATGGAAAAAATGCTACAAATTATTGGAAAAAGAAGCATGGGTAGTCACAATAGTTGTCTAGTACTTAAGAGACCAGTTGAAAGAAAAGGATAAGCAAATTCGACAATTGATGGAAGAAGCAAAGGCGATTCGACCAAGCTAGTATAGAAGAAAAGCATAGTATAGTAAAAAAAGAAAAAGAAAAGAAGAAAAAATGATTTAGTGGTTTACTTTCCTTTATTCCAGACATAACTTTATATTTTCAGGTCATGTAATCATTTGAACATTAATAAAAGTTTGCAATTTAATGACTCAGATCAAATGCCACATTACTATTCGATTGCTATTTATAACATTATTTACGTACCATATAGGTTTTCCTTAAAAAAAAAAGAAGAAGAAGAAGAAGAAAATTTAAAGAAAACGAAATGAAAATTTCAAAAAGAAAAGAAAAGAGAGAATAGTTTTTCCATAAAAACATATATAGAACTATAGCAAATCTCTATTACTTTTAGGTTGTAAATAGTAACTACTCCTATATAATCTCTTTCTAAGTTGTCATCTTTTAATAATTCACTACTTTCTATAATCTTAAGTGTTATCTATGTAAAATAGTTATTCTCTTTTCATGGATTGTTATAGTCCATTATTCCTATCACTTCTCACTGCTTCATTATCTCCATAATGTCAATTTTGTAATAAATATGGTCAATTCTCTAGACATGTATGTAAATCATTATGTATAAAGCATAAATTCCCCTTGCACTTTATGTTACTTAAGAGCCCTAGTGACCCTAAATTTTAAGAACTTTAACCCTTCATTGGTAAAACAGTAACCTTAGTCATCTCTTGGAAAGCTCAGGAACTTAGGTAATCCTCTAATTAAAAGCTTTAAGAGTCCTAATCGTCCTAAAGTTTGGGCACTTTGACTGTCCCTCAATAGAATAAAAACCTTAGCCATCCTTAAGTTTAAGAGCCTCAATTATTCCTTGAGAAGAAAACAGGAACCTTAGTCATCCTTGAATTTAGAAACTTTGGTTATTCCTTATTGTTAAAATAGGGACCTTAATTATCCTAAAGTTAAGGAGCTTTAGTTATCCTTTGTTCAAGTGAGAGTTGTAGTTGTCATTTAAAAACTCAAAAGCTTTAGTCATCTAAAACTCTAATCATGTTAAGTAGCAATAAAGTGTCCTTGAAATAAAGGCAATTTTTTTTAATTTTTTTAAATTGGAAAAAAATAATAATAAGGAAAAAGGGAAACATTGATAATACGAGGATATTTTCATAACGCTTTGGAAAATTACTCTTAAGTAGATTTGCCTAACCCAAAGCTCGAAAGTAGTCACTTTGAACCCTAAAAGCTTGTAATGAGCAAAACATAACAATAACCAAAACCCTTATGCATAAAATTGATCACTGTAGGAGACCACTAAAACCTAACCCCAAGAGGTAACCAAGAAAGCACATAATGAAATAATTGATTCTCAAAAACTAGCGAAGATGTAATGTGTTCATCTACTAACTCACCAAGCAAGTCCCAAACATAAGACCTTAAGCTCAAACACAAGTTCTCCTAAACACGAAGTTTGTCTCTACTACTATTTAGTCTTCTACCTAACTGATACGATTAAAAATCCGACAAGACCTATCATTAGGGCAAGAACTAAAGGAATTCAAATCTTGGTGTTGAGGGCCCATTTTGAGCAGATCGACCTTGGAATTATTTATATATTAACCTCTTTTCTATTATTCTTGTATTGTGTTTTCCAACAGGCACACTTATCATATTCTATAGGGCAATGGACAAACTCCCTCAGACTCAGATTGTGGGTTATCCACGGACCAACCTGAACTGGCGATGAGTTGGGCCGATGGATCCTATAGAAGACCGGCATCATGAAGAGCATTTCTTTTATGTATTTTTCATTTTATGAACTATTTTAGTTGTATTTTGGTTTTGGGACACTTTTATTTCTTTGTAACTTTCATTTAGGGTTAGCCACCTTAAAAGTGGCAAACTTGTAATTTTGAGCATTTTTTTAACCCTAGGAGTAGCAAGTATAAATACTTGCTTAAGAGAGGGTTTGAGGAAGCTTAATTTTTCAGAAAAAACACTTCACATTTCGTGAGAGGGCTTAGGGTTTCCTAATTCCCAAATTCTCTTATCAATTTCAATCCCAAGAAGTTGGAATTGTGGCGAGTGCAACAAGGAGAAATCGTGAGTAATATCGATTCATCTTTGTTGTTGTTCATTTCTTCTCTAGTGAGTCATATCTAGGGTAGATTTGGATGTTCTTGGACTTGTTTTAATTTGAAATTCATGATCAATAGCTTGTTATAGGATTGAATATTTTGATATATGATATCATTCTCTTCATTGTGGCGTGAATTGGATAGTTGAAGGAAGGATTGGAATTTTGCGGTTTATCCCATTTGTTTTCTTGATTGGATTCACGTGGGTTTCAATTGTAATTGTTATTATTTGATGAAGATTACTTGTTTGGATTGATAATAGCAATTAGAGCTCTTTGGATTTCATTCCATTGCCTTAGGATTTCCGTATTTTCCTAGTCAAGTGAACCGGTTTTGTGATTTGTGAATTGAGGAGTTTTCCTTGATTCTTTGATTGTGCTTAAGCTTGGAATTAGGCACATCATATTTTGGTATCAGAGCACATGTTGAGAGAAGGGAATTGGTTTTATTTGATTTCATGGAATTGATCATCAATTAGGGTTGATCAAGTGAAAACCGCAAATTGTGTTGTTGTTGTTGTTTTTGAGATTGCGAAATTACCTTGGCTTGGAATTTAATTTGCTGATTGTTGGAGTTGGTTTGGGAAGGTTTTTGCATCATTTTATAAACAATAATTTTCGTGGAAGGGCAGAAGTATAAAGTGTTGTTTAATTCAACAATTTTTGGAACTTGCAAAACTTACCAAAATCCTTGCCATGGCTTGTTGTGGCGTGAAGGAGGATGTGTTAGTTGTTGTTGTGACTTCCATTGTGTAATTGTGAATTAGAGGAGTACAATTTGCAAATTGCATTGAGTTTTAATTAGTAAGGAATTGTTTGAATTCAAACATATGTAATTAAGTTGTGGGAGTTAATGATTGCTATTTAAATTTTAATTCATTACTTACCAATTGAAGAAGGCTTGCAATTAGTGAATTGGTTTGAATTTCAAATTGAAAGTTGCTGCCTATTTTGTTATAAAGTTGCGGTTATAACTTGTGGGAAGTGGAGTACATTTTGTTGTTGCAACGTGTATAAAAGATATATGTGTATGGAGTTGTGTTTTTGTAAAATTAATGAAGAGTATGTATGTGTAGCGTTATGTGTGTATGTTAATTGAAGGTATTGTAACGTGGTGAATTGTGTTGTGGTGAAGTGAGTGCAACGTGATTAGGTGTGTGTGGTGGTGTAAATTTGTGGAGTTTTGTGTAGTGCAAGGTGCTGCACATTAAGACTCATTGTGGGTGTAAAACTTTAGCAAGAAAGGAAAGTTAAGTGGTGAAGTTTGAAATTCAAATATAAGCATTTAAGTGTGAAAGTTATTGAGTATTATTACTTAAACACTTGCTTAGTTGAATTCAATATCTTAACTACTTGGAAGTATTTATTTGTGCTTCAATTATTCTACTCTACTTGAAGTGATAAGAAGTATTTGTTGCATTGGTAACTTGTTACACCGTGGGTGTACAAGAGTGTGTGTTGTTATCTAAACGTGGTGAAGTGAAGGGGGTGTGCTACAAATTATTTGAGATTACATTTGTATTTTAGATAAATCGCATCCACAAACATGTCATATGATAGTGTGAATGGGTACATTGGCAATGAGGCCAATAGCCAAGTGGGTAGCAGACCAAGTCGTCGAAATACAAATGGAAGAACTCTAGATGAACAACTTTGGAACCTTAGCAAATTTGTTGCTACATTAGCAACAAGGATTGATAGGATGACATTGCCACCACCACCTGTGGTAAACCTTCAAGCGCTACCTAGAGTAAAGGGAGATTATCACGCTCTTAGGGAAGATAGAGATGATAATTTTGGGTTTAAACCATATCCGGACAGGGAATTTAGACCACCTCGAGGGCCAGAGTGTGCGAAGCTACAGATGCCTTCATTTGATGGTAGGGGTTCCACAGATGATTACCTAGACTGGGAGGACCAAATTATGCAGACACCGATGTGCCAACCTTCAGAGGATCCTGATGATCATAGTCAGACGAGCAGACCACCGGAGAGCCAAACTGTTCAAAAACAGTTATGTTCACCTTTAGAGGTTTTAGAGGGTAATGAGCAGTTGGGCCAACCATTAGAAGACCATAAGGATCAACCACATACAGATGAGTTAGAAAAGGAGGAAACAGTTTCAGTGGAACAGGTTGATACATGGGCAACTTTAGTGGATAATGGGTCATTATTTGTGTTGCAGAAGAGATATATCCTGGAAATGGAGGAGAGAAGACAATCACCACCTGTAGTATTTCAAATATTGGGATTCTGCAGAGATATTTCTTCAGGTGACTTGCTAGGAGGAAACAAAGTCTCAACTACATTTGATCTACTAGATTTGAGGACAAATCTTTTTGAGGCCCGAGGAGATGATACGATTAAAAATCCGACAAGACCTATCATTAGGGCAAGAACTAAAGGAATTCAAATCTTGGTGTTGAGGGCCCATTTTGAGCAGATCGACCTTGGAATTATTTATATATTAACCTCTTTTCTATTATGCTTGTATTGTGTTTTCCAACAGGCACACTTACCATATTCTATAGGGCAATGGACAAACTCCCTCAGACTCAGATTGTGGGTTATCCATGGACCAACCTGAACCGGCGATGAGTTGGGCCGATGGATCCTATAGAAGACCGGCATCATGAAGAGCATTTCTTTTATGTATTTTTCATTTTATGAACTATTTTAGTTGTATTTTGGTTTTGGGACACTTTTATTTCTTTGTAACTTTCATTTAGGGTTAGCCACCTTAAAAGTGGCAAACTTGTAATTTTGAGCATTTTTTTAACCCTAGGAGTAGCAAGTATAAATACTTGCTTAAGAGAGGGTTTGAGGAAGCTTAATTTTTCAGAAAAAAACACTTCACATTTCGTGAGAGGGCTTAGGGTTTCCTAATTCCCAAATTCTCTTATCAATTTCAATCCCAAGAAGTTGGAATTGTGGCGAGTGCAACAAGGAGAAATCGTGAGTAATATCGATTCATCTTTATTGTTGTTCATTTCTTCTCTAGTGAGTCATATCTAGGGTAGATTTGGATGTTCATGGACTTGTTTTAATTTGAAATTCGTGATCAATAGCTTGTTATAGGATTGAATATTTTGATATATGATATCATTCTCTTCATTGTGGCGCGAATTGGATAGTTGAAGGAAGGATTGGAATTTTGCAGTTTAACCCATTTGTTTTCTTGATTGGATTCACGTGGGTTTCAATTGTAATTGTTATTATTTGATGAAGATTACTTGTTTGGATTGATAATAGCAATTAGAGCTCTTTGGATTTCATTCCATTGCCTTAGGATTTCCGCATTTTCCTAGTCAAGTGAACCGGTTTTGTGATTTATGAATTGAGGAGTTTTCCTTGATTCTTTGATTGTGCTTAAGCTTGGAATTAGGCACATCACTAACCAAGCCCAACCAGGTATTGTTAGGGCACCCAAAGGATTTTCCCGTCTAACAAAGTTTTAGGTAATTAACTTGGGGCATTTCTAAAGTAGCCAATGGGACCTTTGTTTAACCCCCATCAATCTAGCATGGAGCAAATCAAGTGAAAGTCGAGCAGAAATGATCAAAAATTTCTTACATAAGGGAAAGGCATCTCATTGTTTGAAAGTTTAGACTAATAAGAGGCAAACGTTTTCCCAAACGCTAACCTTAAACACATTTAAGAGTTGAGCGACATCACAGTAAGAATTTAGACTCATTCCTTAAATGAGGTCTATCTCGAATTTGGTACATAGGTCAAGGTGATGCTAGGCATTCATTTCTCTACCCTAAACACTATTATCCACTGTTAACCCCATGGAGCCATTTTCAAGAAACATTTTTAAGATTAACCCTATCAAGAACCACCCTACATTGGGGCAATTAAGAAGATAGGAGCATCAATTGAGAGAAAAGGATGAAACTAATTTATGCTTGCCTTAGTCGCATCGATTCAAGAGTAATCATTGTTATGGATACTTTATTTCCATAAGATGAAGAAGAGTCTCCATTTAGAAGTCATGTGTATCTCCATGCACATATCACACTCAGTTTTAGGGGGGAAATCATCCCCATTCCCTCAAAACCTTGCTAAGCAAAAAGGGGTTAAAAAAAAAAAAGAAGAGAAAAAAAAAGTTGAAAGAAGAAAAAAATGAAATGAAAATGTAATGAAAAATGAAAAAATGCGAGCTAAACAATTTGTGAAATAGAGCCTATGCTATCAATCACTCATGAGACCCTCTTAATCAAAGGACATATTTTATCTTAAGCAATAATTGCTCATGAAATTGAGGCAAGCCCATTTGAGTTTTATCCTTAAGGCTCTTAACTTGTAAATCTAGGATGAAATGAATATCACTTTTTTGAAACTGGCTTATGCATCGTATCCCCTTTGTTAAGCCGTTGACCAAAAGTCTATGCCACAATCCCTAAAAGACCTAGCAGATTGATCAAAATGTATCACTTACAAGCTGAACCATAATTTTTAGAATAGAAGTTAAGTGTGAGAATAGACCTAAAAGAGAGTAGGAGAAAGTCCTCTTTGATTAAACAATTCAAATGGTGGGGTACTTATTCCTTAAGCAAGAATATTTGACATCATTGAATGCCTCTCAGTGCAATTAAAAGACCTAACTACTTGAGAGATCATCATGTAGGTCATTATGTAGTTATTTTGATTCCAAGAGACAGGACCCAAGTTTGGAAACCATAGGTGATTATTAGGGTAGATTTGCAACTTATTCAAAGCTAATGAAGATTCTCTTCCTCGTTAGCAATGTTTTAAAAATGTTTCAAAAGAAGGAAACCTTTGAAAGAAAAGCTTTTCAAAATAATCAAGCTTTAGTAAATTTAAGTCCATCCTCATTAGTAGATGGCATTATATTTAAGTCTAGGCTCATTAGTAGCTGTCATCTTTTTTAAGTTCATTCTCATCAATAGATGGCAAACCTTTAAGTCTAGTCTTGTTAGTAGCTAGCAACACATTTAAGTCTATCCTCGTTAGTAGGTGGAAAACCTTGAAGTCCATTCTTGTTACTAGATGGCATCACATTTAAGTCCATTATCGTCAATAGATGGCAAACCCTTAAGTCAATCCTCGTCAGTAGTTAGCAACCTAATAAGTCTAGTCTTGTTGGTAGCTAGTAACCTTTAAGTCCATCCTCGTTAGTAGGTGATAACCTAATAAATCTAGTCTTGTTAGTAGCTAGAAACCCTTATAAGTCAATTCTCATTAGTAGATGACAATATATTTAAGTTTAGGCTCTTCGGTAGCAGGTATCTTTTTTAAGTCCATCTTTGTCAATAGGTGGCAACCTAATAAGTCTAGTCTTGTTAGTAGCTAGCAACCCTTGTAAGTCCATTCTTGCTAGTAGATGGCATTACATTTGAGTCCATTCTCATCAGTAAATGGCAAACCTTTAAGTCTAATCTCACTAGTAGTTAGCAACACATTTAAGCCTATCCTCATCAGCAGGTGGCAAACCTTGTAAGTCAATTCTCGTTAGTAAATGGCATCACATTTAAGTTTAGTTTAGTTAGTAGGTGGTAACTTAATAAGTCTAGTCTCGTTAGTAGCTAGCAACCCTTGTAAGTCCATTCTCGTTAGTAGATAACATCACATTTAAGTCCATTCTTGTCAGTAGATAGCAAACCTTCAAGTATAATCTCATTAGTAGCTAGTAACACATTTAAGTCCATACTCGTTAGTGGGTGGCAAACATTGTAAGTCCATTCTCAATAGTAGATGGCATCACATTCAAGTCCATTCTCGCCAGTAGATGGCAAACCTTTAAGTCTAGTCTCGTTAGTAGCTATCAACACATTTAAGACCATCCTCGTCAATAGGTGGCAAACCTTGAAGTCCATTCTTGTTAGTAGATGGCACTACATTTGAGTCCATTATTGTCAGTAAGTGGCAAATATTTAAATTTAGTCTCGTTAGTAGCTAGCAACACATTTAACTCCATCCTCGTCAATAGGTGGCAAACCTTGAAGTCTATTATCACTAGTAGATAGCACCATTTAAGTCCATTCTTATCAATAGATGGCAAACCATTTAAGTTCATCCTCTTTAGTAGGTGGCAAATATTAAAGTCCCATCTCGTTAGTAGTAGGCGTGTCATTCTAGACTTAGGGAAAAAATCGTGTCTTTTTTTTTGTCATTGTATTAAAGTTCTATCCGAGCTTCACTACAAAAAGGAGCAGCTATAGATGATAAGATCACATTATACTTATATTTTCTTTTGGATTTATATTAAATTTATTTCAATATTATAAGAAAATATAAAGAAATGATATTTAATGGGGTTTGTTGTGAAAATTCAGGTTTTGAGAACCCAAAAGTAAATTACAAGTTAATTGGAGGAGTTTTTCACAAAATTGAAGAAGCGAGTGGAGGATTGCATTGAAGGCCGCCGGCCTTAAGCCGGCCTACTATCAAAGGCCGCTGGCCTACATTAAACCGGCCTCATAAGGCATCAAAGCCGCCGGCTTTGAGCCGGCCTACATTGGTCCTCGGATATCCATTGCAAAAATCTCTCCAAAATCGTATCTTAATTAATTTGCTGACTCAATTCCTCATCAGATCAACCTTATCCTCCTCCTCTTTAGATCTATAAATAGGCCCCTTGTGTGAACCTTGAGAGCATCCTTTGTTTATCATCCTTTTGTTTAGCATCTTTTGTTTTAGCACCCTTTGTTTTTCTTTTGAATCATTAGAATTCCCTTAGGAACTTTAGGATTTTATATTCTCTTTAGTTCTTTTACATCTCATGTTATTCCAAAGTTTAGTTTGAAGAAAGAATGTTATTTTGCTGAAGTTTGCTTTCAATTGAAGAATTCTAGGAATCATTTCGGAAGATTGAAGTTCTACAAACTCTTGAAGACTATAGCAATTGTTTCATTTACTTTATTTTCTTTTATGCCATTTATTAGTTTATTCTTGTTATTCAATATGAATTCCACTGCACCTATTTATTTCAATTGTTTTTATGCAATTCATACCATAATGTTCTAAATTATCCTTGTGGGAAACATGATGAAGCCATAATTCAAACTAAAATGATCATTGTATTCATGTTATAGGGCATGTAGATATATGGAATTTTCATATAAGAAGTCCTACTATAAATTGTATTTTGTAATTGAAATCAATGCATAAGAATGTAAATGACTCAAAAGAGAAATTTAGGTTTTATCAGGAATTCCTAAGTAAGATTTAATAATTCTTGCGGAAGCAGCGTTATTGAATTTTATTAGAAATTGACCTAAGTGTTTCATGCAATATTTTTATTAAATTTTTCACTAAGGGATTAGGAGAAATTATTTTAAAGATATTAGGCAATCATATAATTGGGAAATTTATGATTGTGAATTAGAATCCTCCATTGATTTTAATTAGCGGGAGCTATTAAATTAAATTGGGGTAATGTTACTTTAAAACTTGATAAAGGATTAAGGTTTTGTCAATTTCTTGTGAAAATCCATATAGCTATGAGTTATTATAACATGAAAGCAATATGATTAGTAGAATTAGGGTGGATTCTATTTCCCACCATCAATTCATCATTTTTCAAACACAATTCTCTTTTTGTGCATTTAGTATAATTCATTCACATTCGATTCTCATCAAATATCATTGCCTAAATAATAGTAGAAATTGATATAAGTCTATTACTTAATCAATCTTCGTGGTTCGACACTCTTCTCTCACTATATTACTTGATCTGATCCGGTACACTTGCCAGTATTTATTCACGCTCATTTTGTATTTCTTTTTACGTGGATCAATAGACATCCCATATTTGCTCTTATCTAGATTTGTTTAAATAATAATAAAAAAATAATAGTAATAATAAAAAGCATAGTTTACGAGATGATAAAAATTAAATATTAAATAATAAAATAGAAAAAATAAAAATAAAAAGTAATAAGAAAAATAAAGTTTTTAATTAATAAGAAAATTAAAAAAAATAATAAAAAATATGAATATTTTTAAAAAAAGTAAGGAGATATGGGTCTCTAAATTAAACTCGGGAATCTCAAAATAACAAATATCAATCAAGACAATAAGTTGAAATTCAAATTGATTACAATAAAAAAAGAGAAAAGGGATAACCCAGTTAGTCTATGTGCTATCCACGCATGTAAGGCAAGCTTCAGAGGTCGTTGGTTCGATTCTACATGCAAGCCATCCGAATTTCTTCTCATTCTTCTTGGTCAGGTCACGTGCTCTTCAACCAACCTAGTTGGAAACAAGACAGGTAAAGCAGAAAGTCCAGCGAAGGGCTGCGATTTTTTTTTTTTTTTTTACACTTTTCAATAGGATTTAATACAAAATTATCTAAAAGAACCTTCAAAAATTCGTCTAAATCCTAGGGATTCACCTCACCAGCTAACTAAGATCCAACCTTATCTCGAGCTCCAAATAGGATTCAATTTACACCAATATAAACATCAAGGGGACATAATCTAAAAAAAAACACACATAATCCACACCCAAAACTCGACCTCCATAGCTACCATGCCAAACCTAAACGTGTTCCATCATACCCGTCTCCACTACCATTTTCCATAACCACTACTACCAATAGAAACCCATAGTCCACTTTACCTCTCTAACATTACACATGATTCAAGTAACTTGGAATTAAATTGAATCCATATTCAAGCTTTTAGAGTCTTAAAGACCAAGAAAGTATCAAACTTTCTTTTCAAAACATCAAGGAAAGCTTCATAGATCCGACTGTGTTGGAGTTCAGTGAACCACCCCATTACCACCAATTGAGGCACAACAACCCACACCTTCCATTCACCAACCACCAAAAGCACGCAATAGAGTGGTCTATTCCTAAACCCGTGAAGCCAACCCATAACCTGTAGATCTAAACTGGATGCACTTGGTTAGTGTATTTCTATTTTTTTTCCTCTTTTCTTTGTTTTATTATTTTATTTATTTAGCTTATGAATAATATAAAATAAAAATAAAAAAATTAAAGATTAGCAAAAATTAACATTAATAATAATAATAATAAATGATAATAAGAAATAAATATAAAAACTTTTCTTTATTTTTGAGTTCCTATCAAGTTGTCCTAGTATATACCATTACTCGATAGCAAATAATTTTAATAATAATAAAGTATAATAAAAATATATAAAAAATTTAGTAACCTAAAAAAATAATAAAAATCTTTAGTATAAGCTAGAATGTTAAGAATTAAGAATGAAAAATATAAAAATAAAAATAAATAAAACAATAAAAATCTTTAGTATAAATAAAATTTTTTAAATGAAAATACAATGAAAAGTGAAAATGATAAAAATATAAAAATAGAGTTTTTCATATTATAAAGTTTTTAGTTAAATGTTAAGGAATAGAATAGAATAAAAATAAAGAATAAAAGACAAGAAATATAATAAAGATGGAAAAAGCTTTTTATCAAAATATAGTATCAAAGGGTTTTATCACGTAGAGTTTTTTTAAAATAAAATCTAATATGATGTTTCCAAAACTTAGGATACTCTCAGGTTTTTTAAAAAAAAAAATCACATAACAACCTAGGTTATCATAGGTATTTTCCTAATAAAATTAATATGATTAAATAACGTAGACCAGGCTTTTTTCATTAAATAAAATTAATCAACAAATTAAAATTTTATAAAAGAAAAGTAAACTATAGATGGTTTGATCCTAGCTAGTAGGTACGTAGGCATCTTTGGGGCAACCATAATAAACTAAAAACTTTATGTTAGGAAAATTTAAATAAAATAATGAAAGAAAAACTTTAGAAAAATTAAATAAGATTAAAAAATTAGAAAAAATAATACAATAAAAAATATTAGAAAAATTAAATAAGATAAAACTTTAGAAAAAATTAAATAAGATAAAAAATTTAGAAAAATTAAATAAAATAAAAATTTTAGAAAAATAATGAAATAAAAACTTTAGAAACAATAATAAAATGAAAATGTTAGAAAAATAAAATAAAATAAAAACTTCATTAGAATTAAATAGATTGAAAGCTTTAGAAAAATTAAATGAAATAAAGACTTTAGGTTATTAGTTCAATATAATAAAAACTTTAGACTACTTTAGAAAATTAGTATAATAAACTTCAAACTTTAGGTTTTTAGCATGGGTTCATAATTATACAAAAAAAAAATCAAAACATGAAAATAATAAAAATAAATAGCATAGTATAATAGTAGATACATATAAAGGTCTTTTAGTAAAAATTCTTAAAAATTCTACGTGATAATCGTCTAAGTTTTAATAGGTTAGTTCCTAAATCTAACATTTTTGGTCAAATATTTTTATGAAAATTTGTAAACTAGTAGTTAATTAAGATTAATCTACCTAATTAACCTTAACTTCTTTTCCAACTTAGGTCGGTAGCGACTTTTTTTTTAAATTAATTTTCCTTAGTTTAGTCGAGTAATCTATACTAAATGGGTAGGATTAAGTATAGATTAAAATTAAGAAAAATAATCAAAAACCAAACTCTATAATTATTTACCAAGATGTCTATGTGGGGTAAGAGGAAATTATCTTTGGTGTTACTTAATTCAAGTCTCAAAAATCCATGCACAAACTTGAACTTTTCCATTCTTCTTTAATACTAGGACTATGTTAACTACGCATTTAAAATAATCTAATACCTTAATAAACCCTACTTCGAGCAATTTTTTAACTTCTTCCTTGATTTTTAGTAAAATGTTAGGTCGAAATTGTCTTAATTTCTATTTTTTAGATTTAATATCTTCTTGTGTAGGTAGCTTATGAACTACAATTGATGGGTCAAGCCTTGTCATATCTTCACAAAACCACGCAAATACTTCAAGGTATTCAAATGATAGTCCAATTAACCTTCATTTCTATTAAGATTGTCCCTGATCTTAATACTCCTAGAGATATTCATAATTCCTAAGTTAGTTGTTCCAATCAACTCATCAATGAAAATTCTATCTTATTCATATCTTTACCATTTCTCTTAAATTGCTCTATAGTTAAAAACTTTGCTATATGCTTGGATTCTACTCTTTTGATTTAAAAACGTAATTCACTAATTGGCACTATATCAGGTGCATATGCAGTAATAGAATATCTAGTGAATACCGAGTTGTGTCTACAAGCAGCTAATATACTAAGTACTAGATTACATAAGTATATCCCTAAGCCAAGCTATTGTAATTTGAATTATTTGAAAGTAAAGACTAATAAACTAATCCAACACCAAATTGAATGTCTTAGCAACACTTGAAGATCTTGGGATCAAGAGATGCTAAAAATTGGATTTTGGGGATTTGCAAATATATTTTCATTTGAATTGATGTAATGCCTCAAGTTGATATTGAAATTGACTATACAGAATTTAACTAAACCCACAAAAGCTAGCCTTTATTTTCATAATGGTTAAGCTCTAATTATAGTATAAATCATCCCATTTAAGCAATTTATCTATAATTATCAATTAATAGTAACCTGTTCAAGTTGGAAATTACCATACTAGTTGAATTTATGGATTGAGCATTGATAAGTCGCAAAATACCCTTATCTAGAGTAATGAAATTGTGCTTTATTGTTGAATTTTTAGATGATTTTTTGAAGAAAATGATGCTTAATGGAATGAATGTTAATTTCAAGATCTTCTAGAGTATTTTGGAGTTAAGGGAAGGAGTTTTGAAGAGTCGGATCAAGTTTGGAAGGAATTGGATACATTACATGTGAAGAGAAAGAATTATGGAAAGTACACAAGCGAGATACACGCCCATGTACTTTGCTTGTGTATACTGAGGTGGATGTCTGGAAAGTACACGAGCAAAGTACACTGATAGAGCCATTTTATACTCAATCTTTATAGTATAAATTGTGTTAAATTATTATTGATTTTATAGAAATCATAAGGAAATGGTACTTTAATTCTATCATCGTGATAAATCAGGTTAAATGGAGTCAAGGATGCTAATTCAAGTATTTTAGAGAAGTCATCTACAACTTGGATCAAGACAAGAAATTACACCACCGGAGGAAGCACGGTTTGAGGCACGGCCAATGTTCAAACCGTGCTACACACTGGACAAGAAGGCAAAAATGAGGACTTTGAACAGAGAGAGACACGGCTTAAGGAACGGCCGTGGTGGAACCCGTGGGAGAAACCGTGCTTGAAGCCATGGTGGAAGCCAGGACCAAGGAGAAGAAAGTGTGGAACATCAACCAGATGAAGGCACGGCTTGAAATCTAGCCGTGGGTGTAACCGTGGTACACACTGGACACGGATGAAGACTTGAAGATTATGCACAGATGAAGGCACGGCTTGAAATCTTGCCGTGTGTCTGACCGTGGTTCACACTGGGCGCGGATGAAGACTTGAAGAATATGCACAGAGGATGACACGGCTTGATCCACGGCCGTGTGTTGAGGCGTGCCAGGCAGACGAATCTTCACTTCTCGAAATCTACTTGGAAAAGGAAAGATATTTTCGTATCTTGCCAGCAAAAGATCACATGCTACCCCCTAACAATATAAATAGAACCAACCCTAGAGGGTTAGGACAACTTTTGAACTTTTGAACTTTGGAATCTTGGATCTTGAAGAAGGAAACGCGGAGGCAGAGCAAACAACCGGGTTCATTATGTTTCTATCTTTTATTTTCGTTTTATTGATGAACATGAGTAGCTAAGCTACTTTTCTAGCCAAAGGGTCATAGATGTTTAATTCTCCACGAATTGTGAGGTCTAATTGACTTGTATTTATTCTATTCTTTGCTTTCGGGTATTCATATATCTTCTGATCGTTTTGTCATTATTATCTTTGTTGATTGGTATGAATAGAGCTCTTCTACTCAATTAGCAAGTTAATATATTGTCAATTAGCACGTCAAATCCGTAATTGTTTGATTGTTCTAGTCTTAGTGACGCAATAACATGTTTGGTTATAAAAGAGATGATCGAATTCATGTTATGGAGGTATGTGATCATGTTTAAATAGGTTATCTTATAATCTACTGGCATGAATTGGTAGTCTCTCTAGATCTTAATGCTATTGATAGATTAAATCCTAAGCGCTTGTCTAAGGGTTGTTTAATCAAAAGAGAAATAATTCAAAGCGCTTGTCGGAGGTTATCGAGGAAGTAAGGAGAGATAGGTTGTTAGAGCTTGTTAATAACCATAACCAATTTATCTAGAACAAGAATAGAGAACATTTGCATCGATGATCAATTCCTAGAATTAAACCATCTTGATTCCTTTGGCTAGGCTTTTACCAATATCTGATTTCCTTACCTTGTTTTATTTTATTTGATTCATAAACAAAACCCCCCCATTTTCCTTTTTCTTATTGTTCTCTTTGAATAGAAATATCTTTACCAATCCCTGTGGATTCGACCCTACTCACCACTATATGCAAATCATATAATTGTCTAGGAGTAGGTTTTATTTTTGTTGGATTCGACACCCATCATACACGCCCATGTACTTTGCTTGTGTATCTAAGTTTTTCTTCTGTTCAATGATGTTTCAAATACACGACCAATGTACACTCCTATGTACTTGCTCGTGTATATTCACATAAGGATACTTGGAAGCAAGCATGAGATACACGAACGAGATACACTACTTGTGTATCCGCTTATGTATATATCCAACCGGGGTACATGTATAAATAGATCGTTAGTTTGCCCTAGAAAAAAAGGTTACAAATTTTTCATTTTCTCTCACTCTCATAACAGTAAGGGAAAGAAGATTCTGTTGATTCCAAAGGAGATTGAAGACCCACGAAGAAGAAGATTCTATCTTTAAGGGTTATGACCATGAATTTTATCTATTTTTCTAGTAATTGCATTTCTTTTGTCCTATTTATGGAGGAGTAGACCTTAGATCTAGATTTTATTTGAAACTTCTCTATCATGTGATGAAGATTTGGTCATTAATGCAAAGTTGTTGACTTTCTTATGATTAATTGCATGCTCTTCAATTGTTTCTTAGATTCATAGATCTGGAATATGAATTTATGCATGATATCATATTAGTTAATTGAGAAATTGCTCATATGATTAGATCTAATGCAATTAATGAGATTTGATTGTTCTTCTAGAGATAGGAAACAAGAGTCTTCTATTTACATCGATTATTTTGATGCAAATTCATGTGCTTTATGCAATTCTAGGTTGCTATTAACTAAGGAGAGATCCTATTTGATAAACCTAGGATTAGATAGGTTAATATACTTGAGAAAGTAGTTAACTTGACTAGAGAATTCGACAGTATAAGAAGTCAATTACAACAATCTTCATAAATCTAATGAATTACATGATAGAGAAGGAGTAGAATAAGATCTAGGTTGTTTTAGTTAATTGATAAATCTTCAGAACCATTGTTGTTAGTGAGTTATTAGTTTTAAGATTATAGTAATTAAGTTTCAACCAACATTATTAAGTGGCGGTTAGATAATAGGAACGGAGTTAGTACTAGTAGTTGGTGTATCTCTGAGGGACGACCTTGTGCTTACTCGCTATATTACGCTACGATAGGTGCACTTGCCTATTGCTTCGTAGTAGGATTAAGAACAAGAATTCAATTTATTAAAACTACGATTAGCAACGATCAAGCATCATCAAGTGACCCAAACCATACTTTCAACTGCATTAAGATCATGAGTTCATGATAGGAATCAGACTCCTACAGGACCTATCACCAGGGCCTGAGCTAAGGGTCTCCATAATTTAGCTTTGAGAGTCTTGCTAGAGAAACCAAATCTTAAGAAAGCTAATCTACTTCCTACATCTCTACAATATAATTTTAGTGCATTTTAGTAGGCTCACTTATCAGTCCTACAGGATACAAAATCACCTATATTACTGAGCGAATCAGGGTTCTCAACGGAGCCTAATTCAAAAGTATCTTGAAGGCCGGCATCATAAAGGCTCATTTCTTTTTATATATTTCTCCTTTTATGGACTATTTTATGTTGTATTTGTCTTTTGGGACACTTTCATTTTATTTTAATTTCCATTTAGAACCGGCTACCTTAAAAGTGGCAAACTTGTAATTTTTGACCATTTTCTAACCCTAGGAGTAGCAAGTATAAATACTTGCTTATAGTAGGGTTTGAGGAGGCCATTTTTGCAGATTTGAAACATACACTTTACGTGTGGAATTAAGGTTCTTCCTAGTTTAATTTCTCTTATCAATTTCAATCCTAAGAATTGGAATTATGGCAAATGCAACAAGGGGAATTTATGAGTCATATCAATTTCTTATTGTTGTGTTTTCATTTCATCACTAGTGAGTCATATCTAGGGTTGATTTGGAAGTTCTTAGTCAGATTTTTTATTGCATTTGTGATCAATTATCTTGTTATAGGATTGATTGCTTTAGTACTTGATCTTATCATCTAATTGGTGGCGAGAATTTGTGCTTGTTGGAAGAGGATATATCACAGTTTTGGTTCTTTTCTTCCTCATATAGTTCATGTGGAATTTGCTTGGTTTTATTGTTATTTAGTGAAGTTGATCCTTATTGGATGTTGATTGCATCTTTGAACCTTTGGATTTCATCAAATTTCCATTAGGGTTCACGCAAATTCCATTTCAATTGGATCGGTTTGTATGTGAGTTGAGGTTTGTTTTCTTTGATTCATTTGATTGTGCTTGGACTTGGTTTTGAGCACATCATCTTTTGGCATCAGAGCACAAGTTAAGAGAAGGGATTAAGTGTTGGTTGAATTCTTGATCATCACACTCAATTAGGGTTCTTCATATTGTGAACCAAAATTATGTATTGTGAATTGAGTTGTGAAATTGTCTTGATTGAGAATTGAATTTTCTGCTTGTTGAAGTTGAATTAAAGGGCTTGTTGTAGCTTCTTGTGGTTGATCATTTTCGTAGAAGGGAAGAAGAGTAGAAGTGTGTTATTAATTCAAATTTTCGAACTTGAAATTTGCCCATTCATACCGTGATTGACTTGTTGTTTGAAGAAGCTTGTGGAGTGTGTTGTGTGAATCCTTTATGCAATTCGGAATTGGAGGAGTGTAATTTTCCAAATTTGCATTGTGTGGATAGTAGGGAATCTATTTGAATTCAAACACATCAATTAAGTTGAGGAAGTTATTGAGTGGTATTGATTGTGTTCATTTGAATTTGAAAATCATTTCTTACCAATTGTGGAAGGATTGCAATTAGTGAAGTGGTTGAATTTCAAATTTGAATTGCTACCTATTTGTGTAAAGTTGCGGTTAGAACTTGTGGGAAGTGGAGTACATTTTGTTATTATTACCGTGGAAGTGGAGTGCATTTGTTGTTGTTGCCATTTGTTATTATTGCCGTGGAAGTGGAGTGCATTTTGTGTTGTTGCCGTGAGAGTTGTTTGTGAAGTGAGTGACTTGTGGAATTTGGGGAAAAATTGTTGCACCGTGATTTGAAAGGAGTGGGGAATATTGTTGTGGTGGTGATTGAATTTGAATTCAACAATGTCTAGTGAAATGCTTCAATATGCTAATGTGTTGCGTCGAACATTAACTACATTTGCTAATAAGGATGAAGAACAAAGGGAAAACTTGTTCCATACTTCTTGTAGGATACAAGGAAATTTGTGTCCTTATAATTGATGGTGGTAGTTGTACCAATGTAGTAGTCGCCTCATTTGTATCGAAGCTAAGCTTTACAACTATTCCACATCCTAAGCCATATAAATTGCATTGGCTTAGTGATCAAGGAAGTTTGTATGTGACCCAAAGAGCTAGGGTACCCTTCAGTATAGGGGACAAGTATTGTGATGAGATTGAATGTGATATCTTGCCTATGTGTGCATCCCATATATTGCTTGGCAGACCTTGGTTATATGATAGGAGGGTCTTACATGATGGCTTCAAGAATACTTATGTGTTCCAAAAGGAAGGCAAACAAGTTATTTTGAATCCTATGTCACCTTCAGAGGTCCAAAATGTCCAGCAACAGATCAATCGACCATCAGAAGTTAAAAGGGCTTTAATACAGTGTGATAATTCTAAGGAAAAGAAGGTATTATTGATAGGACAGGGTGAGATGGAGAGGTTAATCACAGGAGAGGCTCCAACATACTTGCTTTAGTTGAGATGTGTATTAGGGTTACAGGAGCCACAATCTCTACGTCCAGCAGTTTCTCAGGTATTAAATGAGTATACTGACATTTTTCTTGATGATTTGCTAGCAAGATTACCACCTTTGAGAGGGATAGAGCATGCTATTGATCTTATGCCCGGTTCAGTGTTTCCAAACTGACCTGCATATCGCATGAATCCCGAGGAGGCTAAGGAATTGAAGCGCCAAGTAGATGAATTGGTTGAACGGGGGTTTGTTAGAGAGAGTCTCAGCCCATGCGCTGTTCCCACCCTTCTTGTTCCTAAGAAGGATGGAACTTAGAGAATGTGTATTGACAGTAGAGCCATCAAATACAGGTATCCTATTCCTAGACTTGATGATATGTTAGATGAGCCGCATGGTTCACAGGTCTTCTCCAAAGTGGATCTTAAAAGCGGATATCACCAGATTCGGATGAGAGAAGGGGATGAATGGAAGACCGCTTTTAAAACACGTCATGGACTATGAATGGTTAGTTATGCCCTTTGGTTTGAGTAATGCTCCTAGTACTTTTATGAGGTTGATGAACCATGTGTTGAAAGAATTTCTAGGAAAATTTGTTGTTGTTTATTTTGATGATATTGTGATCTACAGCAAAAACCTAGAACAACATGTAGAGCATCTTCGAGTAGTATTTTCAGTATTGAGGACACAACAGCTATTTGCAAATATCCAGAAGTGTTCCTTTTGCCAAACTGAGGTAACATTTTTGGGTTTTGTTGTATCAGGTTTAGGTGTTAGGATGGATAAGGAGAAAGTGAGGGCAATCAAAGAATAGCCAACACCCACTTTAGTTACTGAGGTAAAAAGTTTTCGTGGGCTTGCATCCTTTTATAGAAGCTTTGTCCAAAATTTCAGTAGTATTGTCACTCCTCTCACAGAACTGACTAAAAAAAGTGTCCCTTTTGTTTGGAGTGAAAAGGCCTAGAGGAGTTTTGAAGAGATAAAAGAAAAACTCACTTGTGCTCCATTATTGGCCTTACCTGATTTTGACAAAGTTTTTGAGTTGGAATGTGATGCTTCTGGGATTGGAATTGGTGTTGTATTAATGCAGGAAAAGAGACCTATAGCATACTTTAGTGAGAAGTTGAGTGGTGCAACTTTAAACTACTCTATATATGATAAGGAATTTTATTCCTTAGTAAGGGCTCTCATGACATGGCAGCATTATCTCCTCCCAAAAGAGTTTATTATTTATACAGATCATGAATCTTTGAAACATTTCAGGGGACAACATCATTTATCTAAGCGACAAGCTAAGTGGGTGGAGTTTCTAGAGGGTTTTGCTTATGTGATAAAGTACAAAAAGGGTAATCAGAATATTATTGCTGACGCTTTATCATGACGGTATGTACTTATCACTTCTCTTCTGTCAAAACTGCTGGGTTTTTAGTTGTTGAAAGAACAATATATATGTGATGAGGAATTCAAGACTGTCATGGAGAGGTGTCTTGGGGGCAAGATGTATGATGGATATTGCGTGATAAAGGGTTTTTTGTATAAATCAGGAAAACTATGTATTCCATCTGGATCTGTGAGGGAATTATTGGTGAGGGAAGCACATGCAGGTGGTTTGTCAAGACATTTTGGTGAGAAGAGAACCCTAGCCATATTGAGGGAGAATTTCTATTAGAAGGGTATGATAAAGGATATCCATAGGGTACTAGAAAGGTGTGGTATTTGTAAGAGAGCTAAAGGAAAGAAAGGTGCACAGGGTGAATATATGCCTTTACCTATACCATATAAACCGCGGACCAACATTAGTATAGATTTTATGTTGGGATTACCTAGAACACAAAGGGGGGAAAGACTCTATTATGGTGGTTGTTGATCGATTCAGCAAAATGTCACACTTTGTGCCATGTCACAAAACAGATGATGCTCTTTTTATTGGTAACCTTTTTGTGCAGAAAATTGCCAAATTACATGGAGTTCCACACAGCATAGTGTCAGACAGAGATATTAAGTTCCTTAGTTTCTTTTGGAAGACACTATGGAAAAGACTAGGTACTAAACTTATGTACAGTACCTCTTGCCATCCCCAGACAAATGGATAAACAGAGCTTGTCAACCGCACGCTTGGGAATCTACTTAGAGCAACAGTTGGCAAGAATCTTACCGATTGAGACTTGTGTCTTCCTATTGTTGAGTTCGCTTACAATAGGTCTACTCATAGTTCAATCAGTAAGTCTCCCTTTGAAGTTGTTTATGGCTATAATCCTTCTATTCCATTGGATTTTATAGCCGGACCAACGACAAAGGAAGAGAGTCTTAGTGGAGTTGACCGAACCAGGCAAATTCAGCACATCCATGATCGGACAACTGAACACCTTCAGAAGACCCAAGAAAAGCAGAAAATCCAGGGAAACAGACATAGGAAAGTTCATCTCTATAATCCAGGTGACTTTGTTTGAATTAATCTTAGTAGAGACAGGTTTCTACATAAGAAGTCACAAAAGTTGTCTCCCAGGTCAGACGGACCATTCAGGATTTTAAAGCGCATCAACGACAATGCCTATCGTATAAATGTCGAGTCTAATTTTTTATTTTCCATTCCTAATCTGATCTATACTAGACCCTATGCTCATCTAATGTAGACCCTTGACTTGAGTTAGGAATTTCGTTTTGCTTTGGAGTCGCCACCCAACTATGGTTGGGAAAAATTGATTAGGACTAATTGAGCAAATTAATCCTAATTTAGACCACTAGTCGTCGTGATTTCCTTTTTCATTTTTGTGAAAAGAGGAAAGGGAAAACTAGAGTTTCTGGATTCATAGACTAACATATTAAAACCCTAAGGTTACCACCCCAATCTCCTAAAATCTAAATTTTATCCAAAATGTCTTTTATTTATTTATTTTTTTGTTATCCTTTTATTGTGTTTTTGAATAAGTTATTATAAGAAAATGATTTTTTTGTTCTTTTTAGAGTTGTCCCAAATAGGTGCCTACATACCTGCTATTCAGGATCAAACGGGCTGTAGTTCGCTTTTCCTGAAAAAACTTTAATGTGTTGGTGATTTTTAATTATAAAATTTCTTTTGATTTATATTTTTATCATTTTAGTATTTTTCTGAAAAATCTAAGCCTAAACTTGATAATTTGATTTTTTTGAAAAATAATTACTTTTAGGAAAAATAAAACAATTTTGGATTTATTTAAGAAAATGATTTTTCTAAGTGATAAAAATTTCATTTCTCTATTTTTCAACCCATTTCTACTATTATAAATTTTTATTGATTTTTATTAATTTTTATTGATTTTTATAATTTTCATTAATTTTTATTAATTTTTATTGAAAAATTTTCTCCTATATTATTTATCTATTCTAAACTAAAATCTAAATTTTTTCTATTTTTTTCTAATATATATTTTTATCATTTTCTTTATTATTTTATATTTTTATTATTTATTATTATAATTATTATGTTTTTTTACTCATCCTAAATTAAATCCAAAAAAACTAATCTAAATTCTAATGTTTCTTTTCTATATATATTTTTTGAATTATAAATAACAAGTAAATAAATAAAGAAATTAAAAAAAAATAAATAAAATAAATAAATAAACAAATAAGAAATAAATAAAAAATCGAAAAATCCAACTTACCTGGATCCAAGTCTGTGCATGGGTCGGGTCGGTCGGGTCAAATTGAGTCGATCAGTCACGGCGGTTGGGAGTGCTCGTTGACGGTGTTCTGGTAGCCTTTCAAAGCGATTAAGGTGTCATTTCCTAGGTTTTCGGAGGTAGGGAACTCAATCGTGGTGGTGGATTTCTCCAAAAAATGCCTCTTTGTGGCAGTTCGGTACTTGATCAGTGGTCGCAGCTTGGAAACTCCAGCGAGGCTTCGATTTTCTCTCTTTTCCTTACTTCTGATCCGTGATCCTGCTTCCTCCCTTCCTCCTCTATTTATAGGCGCAAGGAATCGAGCTAGATAAGCTCGGATTTCCTCTGATTGAAGCAAATCGGATTTGCGATTAAAACCTTCCTCCGATTTATGCAAATCCATCAATTTATTGCGTTTTGATCCTAATTGGATGATGTTTATCCTATTTCTATTGAAGATCTGCTGAATTTGTGCAAAAAATCGAATCAAAACGGCAGAAATTCGATTTTTCCTCGCCGACGACTATTTCGAACAAAGGTTGAAGAAGATCACGCGCCCGGCACGTGCATCTATTTCAGCCAATCAACTGCTGACACGTGTCCCAAGCAATGAAAAAAAATTGCAAAACACGGATTCTGCCTCCCCCGCGTTTTGAACCTGCGACCTGACCCCTCTCCCCGCACCTTAAGCCATGGTTCGAACCAGCTAGGCTAGCCCACTTACTCGATTTTTTTATTTTCGCAATTTGCATATATGCAATGCGATTTTTTATTATTTTTGTATTTTTTGAAATTTCAAAAATTTGTAAAAATTATTTAATCCCTCTTATTACTATTTCTGTAATTATTTTCCAAAATTGATGTATTTTTCCTATTTATTTTATTTTATTTGAATATTTTTCCTATTTTTGCTAAATTAGAAAAAAATGTAAAAAATGGAAAAAATTGGAAATTAATTATTATTGATTATTAGGGCAAAAATGGGGTGTTTACAATAGAGTTACCAGGAGAGTATGGAGTATCATCGACCTTTAATGTCTCAGATCTATCACCATACTTAGCAGACGACATGCATGAAGACTTATCAGATTTGAGGACAAATCTTCCAAAAGCCCGAGGAGATGATAGGAATCAGACCCCTACAGGACCTATCACCAGGGCCCGAGCTAAGGGTCTCTATAATTTAGATTTGAGAGTCTTGCTAGAGAAACCTAATCTTAAGAAAGCTAATCTACTTCCTACATCTCTACATTATAATTTTAGTGCATTTCAGCAAGCTCACTTATCAGTCCTACAAGATACAAAATCACCTATACTACTGAGTGAATCAGAGTTCTCAACGGGGCTTAATTCAAAAGTATCTTGAAGATCAGCATCATGAAGGCTCATTTCTTTTTTTATATTTCTCCTTTTATGGACTATTTTATGTTGTATTTTTCTTTTGGGACACTTTCATTTTATTGTAATTTCCATTTAGAACCAGCCACCTTAAAAGTGGCAAACTTGTATTTTTTTACCATTTTCTAATCCTAGGAGTAGCAAGTATAAATACTTACTTATAGTAGGGTTTGAGGTGGCCATTTTTGCATATTTAAAACATACACTTTACATGTGGAATTAGGGTTCTTCTTAGTTCAATTTCTCTTATCAATTTCAATCCCAAGAATTGGAATTGTGGTGAGTGCAACAAGGGGAATTTGTGAGTCATATCAATTTCTTATTGTTGTGTTTTCATTTCATCACTAGTAAGTCATATCTAGGGTTGATTTGGAAGTTCTTGGTCAGATTTTTTATTGCATTTGTGATCAATTATCTTGTTATAGAATTGATTGCTTTAGTACTTGATCTTATCATCTCATTGGTGGCGTGAATTTGTGCTTGTTGGAAGAGGATATATCACGGTTTTGGTTCTTTTCTTCCTCATATAGTTCATGTGGAATTCACTTGATTTTATTGTTATTTAGTGAAGTTGATCATTATTGGATGTTGATTGCATCTTTGAACCTTTGGATTTTATCAAATTTCTATTAGGGTTCACGCAAATTCCATTTCAATTGGACCGGTTTGTATGTAAGTTGAGGTTTGTTTTCTTTGATTCATTTGATTGTGCTTGGACTTGGTTTTAAGCACATCAATTCGTGAATTTAATTAGAACCCACATATCCCTATGATGTCATTTCATAAATTCAAAGTATGCTTATTTAGGTTATTGAGTCCCTCATGAGTATCATTAACTCAATCTAAATAATGAGTAATGACCAAACACATATTATCTAGACAATAAGCATAATGGTTAAATATCTGAATAATCACAAATCAACATCAAATCGATTCAATAACACGTTAATCCATCAAATTCATCATTGCAAAACCTATAATATTAAATATCACATTTCAATAATATATATCCAAATAAATCAAGATGTAATCAATGAAAATAATAAAGGAATATCAAACACCTTGAACGATCTTCATGAATATCTTCAATTCCACCTTCTAAAATATAATCGGCTATTTTAACAAATTCAGAACCTGGGTTTTCCTCTAATATGCTAAGACATTGGAATTTAGCGCCCCCTAGTTACAACAAACATCTTTGATTCAAAAGAAGAAATAGAAAATCTGATCCAGAAAATACTAATATTCTAGAAAGAAATATAAGTCTATTCTCTCTCTCAAACCAAGCTAATGGTCGTTCTCCATGATAGCGCACTCCTTCCCCACCTTCTGCTCTGCTCAAAACACTCCTCTTTTTTTTTTTTTTTCTTTTTTTTTCACGTAATTGATGCCCATTTATATTAAGGAGTGTCCTTCTCTTCAAGCCCACGAGTGTGTACATAACATGGGAATGGGCCTTCTCGTGCCAGCCCTCATGTGCACACAACCACAGTAAATAGAATCTACTATATGACCCACATGCCCTTATCTTCTTTTTCCACGATGATGAGCCACTGTTTTCGAATGAAAATTCCTTCCTCACCATTGCTTCTTCAAATGGACTTGGACCTCTCAATCCTATTTATGGAACACCGAAGTGCAATTGCTTTGGCCGTGTATATCTTGTTTCAATGGGTTGAAGCGACCGTGATTAAATCGCATGCTTAGTTTTCTCCTAAGTTACATCTTATGCTTCCAGACATAGGACCTTCAATTCATTGAAGTTCGGCCAGCTACAGTAATTAGTGGAGCTGTCTTTAGTGGCGTGAAGTTAAGAATATTGGCCTGCTGCTTCTTTCATATGTGCGCGTAACATGGGATAAGAATAATCCATGACAACGGGTTGGTCTCTTGTACATTACCAACCTACTACTGTTGCTTTGTCTGGCTTAGACATGTGGTCTGGTCGTGCATGTAGAGCGCATAAACTGCAGCTCAAGTCAGCCTGGTGGGTGCTCTCGGTCAGGTAGTGGAGCGCTTCAGGTCATTTGGTCAGCAGTAGAGCGCCAGTTGGGCGCTCGGATGCTTGGTTGGAGTGCTCTTGAGGTGCGCTCTGGTTGAGCGTCTCGGGCACTCTTGCAGCTCTTCCACGCTTCAGAGCAGCTACTTCAGTCGCCAGTCGGAAATTCACAGCTGTCATCTCGTTCCACATAGCTGCTCGGACATGTTGCAAGGTCAGTTAGTTTCAGCAGGTGCTCGGGTCTCGCTTCAGCTGCTCTTTCTCTTCCAAATACTCCAGGGTCTGATCTGCAGTAGAACACTATCGGGTGCTTTGTTCTGGTTCAGCCTTTATGAGATGGACAGTCACACTCGGGTCCTTGTCGAGCTATAATCATTTCTAGTCTATTGTGTTGACTTAAACTGAACTGCTGGTTGCTTCTGTTGCTCACAGGTTTTTGCTATGGTTCTTCAAGCAATTCTTGCTGCAAATTGCGGCTCGTGGCTTGTGTGCGTCCGATCCACAATGAAGCTATTGTACACATCTAGCCGCTCTTTACAATAAACTGGTTCAGCTGTTAATATCTTCTCCGGTCTGCTTGGGATTTGCTATAGTAGCTTCCCATCTCTACTCCGACTCAGCTCTGGTTGTGAAGTTGGACCCCCTATTTCACGCTTTCAGCTGGTTCGTGCCTCAGCATCCGTGAGTGAACTTCTGGTGTGCTGTTTTGCAGCAGATTTCTGCTCATGTTGCTGATTTGTTGTTGTTGAGCTGCTGTTTTGCTGCAGCTGGTTGCTGTTTGAGCTGCTGGGCTGTTGCTGCTGCTGAGTGCTACGGTTTCTGCTGTCATCTTAATGTTTGGGGCTGCTGTCACTTGCTGTTTCTGCTGCTGTATGTGTTGCTGTTTTGGTTGCTTTGTTGACTGAAATGGCCATATTTGGCAAAGAAAATGGATTGCTTTCTTTCAAATTAATCTGCTTCTATTTCATTTTCTCGGGTCTGTGCTTCTTTGGCCAAAATAAATGGAAAACTCAAGTAGCCATGCTGTAACACAGTAAATGCATTCAATAGGTTTGGCCACCTGTCACAATATATTTTTATAACTATCCATTAGACCCAAAAACATTTACAAAAATAGCTATCACTTCTCTTATCCATTTCTCAAGAATTTCAACCCAAAAAAAACTGTTTGGTTTTATGAAATAATTATCATTTATCAGGAATAGTAGACACATGTTTTTATAAATTCGTGTTAAATAATTTCCGTACATCCCATTTGTTATAACTTTTGTAATTTTCAGTATTTTAATTCTTTCTTAATTATATGAACAACTATAGTCAAATATAGGGTAACAAACGCTACTCATTCCCATTGATAATACATACATATATACGAACAAGACATATATACATACATAAACACACGCATATATTGGCAGAGTTGATGATGAATATATGGCAAATATTGAAATTGAACATTATAGACATGGTGAATCCACCAAGATGAGGTGCATAGGGTAGATATCTCAGTGGGTGATGGTTATGAGGTGCAGGAGCATGGTATAAGTGATGATCATGATTCAAGCAATTTGTTTTGCCCCCTATTTGTTAGTGGAAAAAAGATATAGACTATAATCAATTGTCAGCAAATTATAAGTGAAGAAATTTTATCTAACTAAGAGGATTCAAATGAAGATCACTAAATTTCCTAATTTTCGTTTTGATATTGACATGAATGACCCATAACTTGTTAAGGGGATAATATTTTGCACATCAAATGAGTTTAAAGAGGTTGTTAAAATTTAATCAATATGGAATTAGGGAGAATTAAATTACAATTTTATAGAAATTAACAGATATGTAATATTTATTATGTACCTATTATTTTTGCTTAGTTGGTAAAAAAATAGATAGTAAATAAAATATGAATAAAAAATAAATTATTTGTTATAACTTATATCCCTAAAATTCCTACTCTTTTCCACTTTATATAGCTAATATAGATTCGACACAATTAATAATGATAGGACATTTTATGATAAAAATAATAAATGAGTCATTAAATAGTAATTTATAAGTTGGAAACATGAATTACTATTCAATAATTTAGGTAATAGCAACCTTATATGAAATAAAAAAGAAATGAAATAGTCATTCTCTCGAATGAACATTTAGTTGCTCTGCATGAATGGATGTGGAAAAATAAAATTTTCCTTGGGCATTATGATCAAATGACATTAGAGTGATATAATTGAACTTTTTCAAAAAGTTCAATGGTTTTAAGAGTCAAAATAAAAGTTTAATGACTAATATGGTATTTTCTGAATGAGTAAGTATCGCATTTGGTGATTCAAGTTTACTTATTTTTGTAATTAGTTACTTAAAGTTTCAAAATATCAATTTATATTTTAAACTTTGCTTATTTTATAATTAACTACTTGAATTTCATTCATTTTTATAGTTAATTATATGAACTTTATTTACTTTTGGAATTAACCATCTTGTTTAGGTACTAGACACTTTTAAACTTAAGGTGATGAATCACAAAAATAAATAAAATTTAATTATCATATATAATGTTTGCCTTTCTAAAAATATATATATACATTAAAAGATTATGTAATATTTATTTTAATTTTTTATCGTCTTAACAAATTCATGGACTCCAACATTTTTCATTTATCATTACCGGTTTGTCCCGATTGTGTTTGCCCATTATTAAGTCAAGGTTCATAGTTTCAAGAACTCCAATTATATTATCAAAATCCAAAGGGAGTTTTGTTTCAGGCACTTACACGCTGAGATATCTGAGATTAGAGCGGAGTAGTACAAGATCAACATGGTTATGAAGTTTATGACATTCGATGTTGACGATGAATTTCTGAATAATCATCCAGGGTCTCTAACGCAGCGAGGAAAGCGTAAAACTGAGACCAATTCTAGGATTGGAACTCTAAAATAAACAAAGACGAATCAGAGTTTATTCTGGAATTAAATCAATTGCGCACAATTGAAGATTAAGAGAAAATCATCTCTCAAAGTGTATTCCAATAATAAAATAAAGCGTAACCCTAATAATAACCTAATAACTATTTATACATCTCAGTAAAACATGTAAAAAAGGAAATAAATATGTACACGTGGAAATAAATATAAGTATACACGTCTGTCGTTTGGAAAGTACGCGGCCGTGTATGCTTATGGGAGAAATCCTGACCAAGTACACGGCCGTGCCTCTAGCCGTGTATGGAGACCGTGTATCTTTCTAGAAGTTCCCCTGACATATTACAAGGCCGTGTATCCACCCGTGTATCAACCCGTGCCTCAACCTGTGTCCGCCACGATGTCCGCATCATTCTCTCCCACCAATGAAGAACTCGACTCCGAGTTCTCTTCTAGATAAAGGGGTTCGTCATTCACGTAGAATGGGTACAAGTCAGCTACATTGAAGGTCTTGGAGATTTTCATGCTTTCCGGTAGACCAACCACATAGGCGTTGTCATTGATCTTGGCGACAATATGGTAAGGTCCATATTTCTTCGGTTGCCACTTGCTATGCGTTCCCAAGGGAAAGCGTTCTTTCCTTAAAAACACCATCACTTGATCTCCCACCTCGAATAGCTTCTTCCTCCGATGTTTGTCGACGGCTTTCTTATACTGCTCATTCACCTTCTCAATTTGCTCCTTCACGTCAGATGCCACCGTGTGGTACTGTTCCGCCAGGTGTTTAGCAGCAACATTGGTCTCCACACCCTTAGGTAAAGAAGCTAAATCCAAGGCGTGAGAAGGCACCTTGGTATAGACCACTGAAAAGGGTGATCTTCCAGTAGTCCTATGTATGGAATTGTTGTAGGCGAACTCGGCTTGAGAGAATGCCAGGTCCCATTGCTTCGGCTTCTCTCCACAGATGCTTCGTATTAGATTTCCAAGGGTCTTGTTCGTCACTTCTGTTTGCCCATCGGTTTGAGGGTGGGCTGTGCTGCTGAAGTTAAGGGACGAGTTAAACATGTACCATAGCGTCCTCCAGAAATGGCTAAGGAATCGAGTGTCCCTATCAGAAGTGATGGACTTGGGAACCTCATGTAACCTGACCACCTCCTTAAAGAATAGCTTGGCCACGCTTTGTGCATCCGATATCTTTCGACAAGGGATGAAGTGAGCCATCTTGGAAAACTTGTCCACAACTACAAAAACAGTGTCAGTACCTCGTTGGGTACGAGGGAAACCTAATACAAAATCCATGGATAGATCCTCCCAGATATTCTCAGGTACGGGTAACGGAGTGTAAAACCCAGTATTCTGAGAATGGCCCTTTGATGTCTGACAGATGTAACATCGTTGCACTATTTGACCTACGTCCCTTCTCAACTGAGGCCAATGGTATCCGGTAGCCACTGCTGCTAGTGTTTTGTCCCGCCCCAAATGGCCGGCTAATCCTCCTCCATGGAGGTCTCTGATCACTTTCTCTCTCAAAGAGGACTCAGGGATGCAAAGTTGGTTACCCCTCATCAAGTAACCCTCCAGAATGTAATAGCTGTCATTTGGTTCCTTATTGGTGCATTTTCTCTAAGTAACTCCGAAATCTTCATCCGTTTCGTACAACTCCTTCAACTGCCCAAATTCGACCACCTCAACCCTCATGGTAACTAGCAAATCCGCCCTTCGGCTTAATGCGTCAGCTACGTTGTTCTGAACCCCAGATTTATGCATCAGACGAAACGGGAAATTTTGTAAAAACTGTATCCATCTGGCATGCATGTCTTTGCAGATGCGGGTCTGATTACTCAAGTGTTTCAGGGCGACACAATCTGAGTATAAGATAAACTCTTTGCCAACTAAATAGTGCTCCCACATCCTCAAGGCTCTAACAACTGAATAAAATTCTTTATCGTACGTGAACCATTTTCTCTTGGCCTCGCAGAGCTTCTCACTGTGGAAGGCTACGGGTCTCTTCTCCTGAGAGAGCACCGCACCAATGCCTACACCACTGGCATCACAGTCAACTTCGAATAGTTTGTCGAAGTCCGGTAAGGCCAACACTAGTGCACTACATAGTTTCTCTTTGAGCACCGCGAATCCCGACTCAGCTTCCCCGTCCCAGTGAAACTTTCTTTTCTTCAAGCACTCAGTCAAGGGGGCCGCCACCGTGCTAAAATGCCGTATGAAACGCCTGTAGAATCCCGCCAACCCCAGAAAACTTCTCAACTCGGTGATGGTCTTGGGTGTAGGCCAATCCCTAATGGCTCGCACCTTATCCTCATCCACCGTAATCCCTTCACCACTCACTATGAAGCCTAAGAACAGCAGCCTTGGTGACATGGATACACATTTCTTGAGATTAGCATAGAGCTTATTCTCTTTTAGTACAGTTAAAACACCCTTCAAGTGCACTAGATGTTCATCCCAAGTCTTGCTATATATTAGGATATCATCAAAATATACAACAACGAACCGACCTATAAATGGTTTAAGTACTTGGTTCATCACGCGCATGAAGGTACTCGATGCATTGCTGAGGCCGAATGGCATAACCAACCATTCGTATAACCCCTCCTTTGTCTTAAAGGCGGTCTTCCACTCATCCCCAGGTCTGACCCGAATTTGATGATACCCACTTCTAAGATCTACTTTGGAGAATATTACCGCTCCACTCAACCGGTCCAACATATCCTCAATGCGAGGTATTGGGAATTTATACCCAATTGTGATCTTGTTGATCGCTCGACTGTCCACACACATCCTCCAACTCCCATCCTTCTTGGGCGTCAATAGTGTTGGTACAGCACAAGGACTCATGCTATCTCGAATGAATCCTTTATCTAGTAAGTCTTGTACCTTCTCTTGTAAGACCTCCGTTTCTTTGGGACTCATCCGATAGTGAGGAAGGTTAGGGAGGCTAGCACTAGGCACTAAGTCGATGTGGTGCAGGATGTCTCGCAATGGAGGCAATCCTTCCGGTAAGTCTTCCGGCACTACCTCTTTAAACTTCTCTAATAACCCTTTCACTTCTTCCGGAGCCTCTACACTATCCATGTCCTCTCCCGCATTCTTCACCATGAGAGCATGCATCAAGCGGGACTCCTTAATGTCCTCGATCATTTCCTTCTCTGATTGAGTGATCGTCAGAAAAGACTTTCCTTCCACCTTCTGGGTCTGGGGTCGCTTATCCGTCAATGGTAATAGCGTATACTTCACCCCCTCCTTTTCCAACCTATACTTGTTTTCCTTCCCGGCATGTTGGGCATCTACATCAAATTGCCAGGGTCGTCCGAATAACAAATGACACGCATCCATTTCGACGATGTCGCAGTATACCTCATCCCGATATTTGCCTATCGAAAAAGGAACTCGACACCTCTCTTTCACCTCGATTCGCTCTGCCGCTTTAATCCATCTGATGGTGTAAGGACTCGGATGTTTCTCTATTGGTAATTGGAGTTTCTTCACAACCCCCTTTCCAATGATGTTCTCACTGCTTCCACTATCAACAATTAGGTCAAACACTCTCCCACCGATCGTGCACCTAGTGCGAAATAACTGGTGTCACTGTGAACTATCCTCTTGTTTCGGTGCTAGCATCATCCTCCTAATTACATAGTTAGGCTCCACCGCATCATCCACCTCTTCATAGTAATCCTCGTCACCATCTTGCTCACAACACACCTCCTCCTCCTCTTCCCTTTCTACAATGTTTACAGCTCGTCGATTCGGGCACTCATTGGATCGATGCCCCGGCTGATTACACCTATAGCATTTCCCCAATATTGGCTTGGCATATGGATTGTTTTGTTTTGGGGTTTCTTTGCTCTCTAGTGGCTTCTTTCCCTCAGCCTTGTCTTCTTTTCGTTCTATGCTTCCTATTGGCTTTTCAATAACTCCTCTAGGCCTTTCGCCAATCACCCTGCTACTACTGCCAAGATTATCATAAGTGTAGTTTCTTTTACCTCCTCCCAACCTTGCGCTCTGCTCTTGGATCATCATTTCAGCCTGGAGGGCCAAGTTTTTGGCTTCATTCACGGTTCTGAACGCCGTCACTCTGATCTTATCTCTAACTTGAGGTTTCAACCTGTCTACAAACCGTGCCACTTGTTGACCTTCAGTTTCCCTCAAATCGTTCCTCTCTGCTAGTCTCATGAATTCAGCGGTGTACTCATGCACCGTCCTCTGCCCTTGACGGCACCGTCGATACTGCTGGAAAAGAATTTGCTCATAGTCGGGTGGTAAGAAATCTCTCTGCAACAGACTTCTCATGCGGTACCATGTTCTAATAGGTTGCCACCCTTCCCTTTGCCTTTCAGTCTACAAGCAACCATCCGTACTCTCCTATCCTCAAGAACCTCCATATAATCGAAGAACCTATCGACCTCCGCCAGCCAATCCAAAAATTCTTCTATATTGAGATTGCCATTAAAAGAAGGAATGTCTACCTTAAGACGAAAGTCACCGCCATCAGCATGATCGAACCCCTGGTGGTTTTGTCGATACCCGCCACCGTACGCTCGATCATTCCGGTCATCCACTCCACGATATCTACCATTACTAACGCCACCCCTTCTCGGTGGTTGTTCCCTCCTCTGCATAAATCCTTCTTCTTCCTCAGAAGAGCTCTCAACAAACCTTCGGTTCCATTGATTTCCGACAATAAGTTCATTGATAGGACCGCCGCGAGCAACTGCTATCCCTGGTCGATTCTCAACAACACCCCTGTTTCCGTTGTGATCCATCACCATGGCGTCGAAACGCGCCACCAAGTCCTCTAGACGTTATTCTACACGCTCAAGCCTCTGTTCCATGGTTTTAACCACCGCCCTTAGAGCCCATTGATTGACTCCTTGGACTTCCACATCCCGATCAAGGTCGAGAACGTGACCGCCATCAACACCATCATTAGCCGACATCTCCGCAGGAATTTGCCTTGCTTTGATACCAACTGACGCAGCGAGGAAAGCGTAAAATTGAGACCAATTCTAGAATTGGAACTCTAGAATAAACAAAGACGGATCAGAATTTATTCTGGAATTAAATCAATTGCGCACAATTGAAGATTAAGAGAAAACCGTCTCTCAAAGTGTATTCCAATGATAAAATAAAGCGTAACCCTAAAAATGACCTAATAACTATTTATACATCTCAGTAAAACATGTAAAAAAGGAAATAAATATGTACACGTGGAAATAAATATAAGTATACACGTCTGTCGTCTGGAAAGTACACGGCCGTGTATGCTTCTGGGAGAAATCCTGACCGAGTACACGGCCGTGCCTCTGGTCGTGTATGGAGACCGTGTATTTTTCTGGAAGTTCTTCTGACATATTACACGGCCGTGTATCCACCCGTGCCTCAACCTGTGTCCGCCACAATGTCCGCATCAGTCTCCCCCATATTACGGTCCTTCTCCTTCATCTTCAGAGTCTTCTCCTGCAGTTGGTGTTTGGAACGGTTGCCTTGGTGGAATCTCCAGCCTAACAGTCAGTGTTTGCAACGGTTGCCTCGGTGGATTTTCCAGCCCACCAGTTGCTAAACGTTTAGCCGCAGGCCATCAGTTCTCTTCTACGGGTCAGGTTCAGCAATCAGAAAACCGTGGCAGAGATGGAAATAACTTCTTATTACCACCGATCAAACGTCGAATATATGGAAATAACTCCTTATTAAGACCGATCGACCGTCAAATAAGGTTTAGTTTCTCTTTCGCGCTGCCTATACATGTAGCTCAAAAGTTGGCTTAATGGGATTATTAAATCCGCCTGCTCTGTTTATCCATTTCATTAGCTTCTCTAATCGGTAGTTGTTGTGCAGTTCGTCTATTGATGTACATGAGTCAACTCTTGCGAGCTAGTAAAGATTGGTTTGATAGTTGTTGTAGTTCGAATCAATTGCAAACAGTCAACATATACCTAAAAGGCTAAAGTTATTCAAATAGTTTATTAAGTCAAGCGTGATTTTTATTTGGTAGGCTCCTAATCCTAATTGAGCTCCATATTGCATTTCAATCAAGCTTGAGTTAAAAGAAAAATTCTTTTTAAAAAAAAAAATTTAAATAAGCTTTATCGGATCAAATTTAAAATTTTCGAAAATCAAGTTCAAACTTGATCTCCATATTATGTACAACCCTAAGTTTGTCCAAAAGTAAGTGCTACATTCTATTAGCTGCCTCCATAATTCATGTTTAACATTTTCATATAATATATGGTTTGAGTTTTTATAATTATATAGGTTTAGAGTACCATCTCATCAAGCTTACACAGTATTCCTATCCAATAATGGCTTGATAAGTATCAATACTTTCAAATCGTCACGTATTAGTGTTGGTTTTAAAAGCTTGCCTTACTGATCTTATGTATTTCAAATCAAATATAACTTATTTAAAGTGCATCTAATGGACCAATTATTTTAATGGAATAAAATTACAGTGGATACTACTAAAATTAGAGGTTCAAGTTCAACCAACTGAGCCAAAAATAATATTTGACAGTTTAACCACGAGTGATAACCATATGACAGCATCAATAGGGCATTAATTTCTATATCAAAAATGTCACTTTGACCGTTGGATTTATTTTCGGACATGATCTCACGGAGTAGAATTGAATTCTCCCATTATTATCACGCTTAATCTATGCAATTAAGAAATCGAAGCTAATTATATATTCTCAATAAACTGTCTTATTGATTGTCACATTCCACATTTGCCACTGTCCAGCTATCACTCAAAAGAGCAAGAAATGGTTGTGCTCTTTGACGATGGGGGCTGGGAAACTCGCCCGAAAGAGATGCCAGGCGCAAAGACACCGGCTGATATTCGCGGGCGAGGATCACATGGGATGACATACAAGGCATCTTTGCGGGATTCAACTACAGTGGTGGTCTCTACGCCAGAAAAAAAAAAAACTACGTTGGTGGTCAAGGAATTGAGACGTGGAAACGGAATAACGACAGAACTTAGAGAGCATATGGAGCTACTTGGGCAGATTAGGCATGAGAATGTTGCAGCGCTTCGGGCTCGTGGAATTTCAGGAGTCCGTATGGTTATGGTTTATGACTACTGTAGTCAAGGGAGTGGGTCTTCAATGATACATGGTAATGTGATCTCGTTTCCATTTGGTTCGTAATGTATATCTTGATTGATTATCTTATTTTGTGAGGAGTTAAGGAGTCACATGTTTATATTATAGCACACTCAATTGGTGCCTAAGATGTTAGGTTAGCGTTTCTTATAGGCAAAAGGCTAATATAAAGTTGCCCCTATTTGAAGGCTAATAATTTATCCGTAATGAAGTCGTTTCTAAGGGTGACCATTTTTGACACCGCAAAGACAACATGACTTGAAATCAACATGAAATCGTGGCCTCCTGTTGAGTCTTAATGAATGATGGCACCGTACCGAGTCTTGTTGACTTACCAGCTCATTTGATTAACACATTCGCTAAACCTCCCATCCTATTTCATTAATGAGTTTGGGTTCAAATTGACATATGTATATCGTGTTCACGTGGTCTCGAAAGACCGGGGCCATATTAGAATCCCATACGCTTGAACATGGGTTTATTGACTTAACATGCACATGCTACATTAATATGAATTGTCACTCCCGGTTGTCTTGTCACCGTAAATCCTGAGAGGGAAGATTGCTGAGATCAGTACAACTTCTGGCAATCCTGAAGATCCTTGAGCATCCCAAATTAGGATATAAGGTCCTCTATCCTTCAAATACCTAAGATATTATATGATTTGGATGGAATCAAGGACTATAATTTTTCAGAACAAGGTGTATTGTCCTGCTACTTATGAGAAAAGAGCAATAACTTTGCTCTATTCTTATTTTGAAGTTCTCCGGTTCGTGTTCCCAAGATTCAGAGTCCTCGTGGTTAGTCTGGTCCAAGAATCTGATACACCCCTGCCAACGAAGGCATATCAGAGGAGAAAGAAGAAGGAGACATGAGGAGTGTCCAGGGGAAAGAAAAGAGTAGAGGAAGGAATATATATAGGATAGGGTCAAATATGTAATAATTAGTAGAGGAAGAGCAGAGGTGGAATTAGTAGCTGAGTTGGACCATAGGTACACGTGAAGGGAAGAAGGTAGGTGATCGTGGCTGACGTAGTAGGAAAAAGGGGGGACCAGCAAGAAGGATTATAAATAGTTGGTTTTATGGGAAGGAGGGGCGAACAAAAAAGATACCAAAGTTGGTTAGAGGAGAGAGAGGAGGGGTAGTCCGACGGGAGCATTTGCGCTGGGCTACCGGTGAGGGCTTTCAGAGAAGAGTTCAGGTTACGTAGAGGATAGATAGCTATAGTCTTGAGAGTTGTAATGCTCTCATTAATGCTTGTAATGCTCCGAATCTCCTATCGGAAAATTAGTGGATCCTACTTCATTCCCTTTCTATATCGTTGGGTTTATAACAGAATCCGACAAAAATTAGATTTTACTTCTTATATGTTTTCTCAATCTTCTCCACTATGTTATGCCATGTATTTCATAATCAGCTGCTTGCAACTTCTATGCAGGAACAGCGACTGAAAATTGTGATAGGTGCAGTGAGAGGGATTGCTTATATCCACAAGCAATAAGGTGGGAAACTTTTTCACGGCAACTTGACTTCCTCCAATGTTTTCACAATCCGTTATCGGAAATTTGTTGCAACACCTTGCAATCAGGATCATCACCGTGGGATTGCTCACGCTACGACCCAAACACGGGGAGAGGCATCGCAAGCATCAGATATTTACAGTAATGCTAGAGCTGCTTACTGGACGTAACCCTTGGAGGGAAAATGAAGCAAGGGGTATAATTTCCTCAGTTTATTGTGATATAATGGAGGATATATGTAGGTTCGATGATGGACTTCCATACTGGGAATGTATGCCGATGCTACGTCTTGCATTGAGTTGCGTGAGGGACAAGCCTGATGGTAGACCCTAAATAGAAGAAATGGTCAAAACAGTGGAGAACATTTATGTGAGATCATGAATAATCTATCCTCATGAGTAAAACTTGTGTCATGAGCCATATATTTCTCGTAATTAACAGATTTTAGATCCTATCTTTCTGATTTAAAAGCATACGCTTGAGATCTTGTGTGGTTCAAATTTGGAACTTCCTATTCTAATACCATGTTAAACTTCAGATCCATCGGCACCTCGCCTAAAAGCTTAAGATCGTTAAATTTGGTGTGTTGTTATTTTTATTTATTTGCAGTATTGCCTTGAGATGAAATGAGATCCACATTCAGGAGTACTAAGCTTTTCTCCGGTATCTTGAATAGAGCAATGGTGGAACGTTTTCTTCTGAAGTAGTGTGATTCGATGGATAAATTCCTACGCATTAACCTCACGAAACTATGTAACATGTATGCAGTACGAGAGACCATGGAAGTCGAATGTCATTTGTGGGATAGTCTACATATTTGTGAACCGGACGAACACTCAAAAGCCGCTCTTGCTTGCTGGACTGCCCTTGGTCGGTTGCAAAATACCCTTCAGAATTCTTCCAGGCATGAAACTCAATCTCACTCACGGTTTTGACCACAAGCATATAGATATGAAAGAGTCAAGCTGGCCTGGCTCACAATCTACTAGGATTTTCCTCAATTATTGCATGACTTCGATTCCACTAAAATAAATCTGCATCTCTTTACCATACGGATCAATGAGCTCACCGTTCTCCGTTCTAGTCAAACTCACTTCTATTTTAAATTGCAATTGAGCTTCATTAAGCTTTTCATCAAATTCAAAGCTTAATTGAGTCAGGGTTAAATTTCAGTCTAATCAAAGTCTGAGCCAAATTCACACTTAAAAAGATTGGCTGCGATCAAAGAGGTGTAATTCAAACTATCTATATTCTCAAAGCACAAAAAGAAACATTGTCTTTTGAAGAAAAATAAAACCTAATCAAACCCAGGTTGAGATCATATAACCGAGCTCAAAGCTATAGCTTAAATTTTCGAGTCAAGATTAAACTCAATACTATCATTTGGACTTGGCTTCATATCCTTGCCCAAACCAATAGCTAACGAAGAGAGCCTAGGTATAAGATTGCAGAGAAATAGCAGCAAGCCTGACATAAACAATACACCAAGTACAAGCAATTGAACAATTTACCAAGAAATTGTAAAAAGAATCTGCATTTCTAATCTCCCTTAAAGTAATTATTTCTCATTCCCCCACAAGCCTGGAAATTGACACCAAAAAAGAATTATGCAAACTCAGAAAAGAATTCCACTCCTTCAACCAAAAACCATCAAGTTCTCATAGCATATGGCAGTCTATCACAGAACTAGGAAAGGAGTTCCTTCTTTTACAGGATGCAGGAATCAAATTCCCTTAAAACCCCAATTAGATGACCTCAGGTTCATATGATTGAAGTGATTTAGACCGAGTGATTCAACCTAACTTACTAAAACAATTTATTTTGTTACCATTTAGCCCAGCTTCTGCATTTCCTAACATGTTCCGACAATATTGTCACACTTAGATAAAAAGACTTGCAAACTTTTTAAAACTTTGCTTTTATAAGGTACATATCAACTGCATCCACAAAAGAAAGTTCCCATGACGTAGTGCAGGGTGCACCGATTACCGAACAATATTGGCATATTAAATGTTGGGAAAATGACAGTTTTATTTAGGAAATTTTTTATTTTTAGAATATTTTTTATTTTAGGAAATTTTTTTTTTAGGAACAAAATATTTTTTGTTTTTAGGAATAGAATATTTCTTCTTAACTTTCTTGATTTCTATACAATCAATATACAATATATATATATACCTCATGTTTATAATAAAAGATATACAAGTTTTTCATCACGTTTTCTATCATGGTATCAAAGCCCTAGGGTTTCAAACCTCGGGAATTTTTTTTCGACCTTCACTGCCGATCTTATTTTTGGCCTTCATTGCCAACCTTGTTCTTCCTATATTACATCATTCTCAGCTAGTAATCTCTACAATCTGCCATGTCTGACATTGAAACAAACACTTTCCTTTTTCAATATGATGAGGAGATCACAAAAACTCATACTCCTACTAGTAAATTACAAAATATACACCCATCTTATAGATTTAATGGCCAAAACTATCTAAAATGGTCTCAGCTTATCTGAACATACTTGAAAGGCAAAGGAAAAATCCACCATATTCTTAATCTAGGACCTAAACCTAGTGAACCAAATTTTAATGCCCGGGATGAAGAGGACTCCATGATTATGTCTTGGTTATGGAGTTCGATGACACCGGATATCAGTGATACATGCATGTTTCTCACCTTTGCAAAGGATATTTGGGACGCTCTCTATCAAATGTACTTTGAGGCTAATGATGCTGCAAGGGTGTATGAAGTCAAAGTGAAGACAGTTGCTGCAAAACAAGGCAACAAGACAGTAACGGAATATGTGAACATGCTGCAAAACCTATAGCAAGAACTGGACCATTATCAAGTTCTTGAACCAAAGTGTCTTGATGATGCTATGATCTTGAAGAAGTTTATTGAGAAGGATCGAGTGTATGATTTTTTTGTTGGCCTAAATATAGAGAGTTTGATCAAGTATGAAATCAAATTCTTGGTAAAGATGATGTTCCACCACTTAATGAAGTTATTGCCATGATACGGGCTAATGAGAGTCGAAGAAGCATTATGCTTGTTCCTATGATAACTGAAGGATCATCATTAGTTGCACAAGAGAAAACCAACCAAAATAAAACCAAAGATGTATCTCAAAGTAACACTTGAGATAATCTGTAGTGCACCTATTGTAAGAAGCCAAGACACTAAGGATTGCTGCTAGAAATTGCATGGAAAACCTTCTACCTCAAGTTGACAATGGGGAAAAAAGGGAGATAAAAAAATCCAATAGCAAGCTTACCAAGTTTCCAACATAGAGCGCACTGCAGCCGCTTTTGTACCACAACTGATTGGAGATACTAACCCTACCCAATTAAACTAGGCTGAGATAGAGAAGCTTCAGAATTTGTCAGGGTCATTGGAAAAACCTAATAGCTCTTGTTTGTTAGCACTCTCTAGTAAGTCTTTTTCTTATGGATTACATGCCTCAGATCATTTTATACAAGACAAGTGGACTGTTGAATTAGGAGCCACAGACCACATGACACCTTCATCATTCCATTTTATAACCTACTCTCCTTGTCCTAGTAATGGGAAAATTGTTGTTGCTAATGACTCAATCATCACAGTGGCTGGTGTTGGAGATGTTTAGTTGAGTCCAACTTTGTTACTAAATGATGTACTTCATGTTCCAAAATTGTCTACTAGTCTCCTATCCATTCATAAAGTAACCCATGACTTAAATTGTAATGTCTTATTCTACCCATCTCATTGTGTATTTCAGGATCAGGTTTTAGGGAAGAAGATTGGAGTTGCTAAGGAAAAAGGCAGTCTCTATTATCTCAATGCATCAACCATATATATACTAGCTATCAAGCATGTCTCCTCAAAGTCTTGTTTTTCTATTTCAAATAATGATGTCATTTAGTGTCAACATTTTCATTTTGGTCATCCTTCATTTACTGTTCTAAAGACAATGTACCCTTCTTTGTTTAAGAACATTAATGTCAAAAACCTTTACTGTGATGAATGTGAATTTGCCAAACATAAAAGGGTCTCTTTTCCAATAAGTAATAAGCGATGTACTTTACCATTTTATTTAATTCATTATGACATATGGAGACCCTCTAGAACTCCTAATGTTACAGGAACTCAGTGGTTTGTGTCTTTAATAGATGATTGTACTAGAGTCTCATGGATTTTTCTTCTCAAACATAAATCCAAATCCAATGTGACCACTATCCTTCCAACCTTTACTACCATGTTACATAACTAATTTGGTGTGAAAATAAAAAGGTTTAGATATGATAATGCTAGGGAGTATTTTAACAAAGTCCTTTCACCATATTTCCTATGAGAAGGGATAATTCATGAGTCATCATGTGCAGATGCACCTCAACAGAATGGGCTAGCCGAGAGGAAGAATGGTCACTTGCTCACTACAACATGTGCTTTACTCTTTCAAAACCATGTTCCAAAATCATACTAGGGGGAAGTACTTACTGCAACATACATTATAAACTACCTACCATTAAGAACCTTAGGGAATAAAACCCCGATTCAACTTCTCTTTCAGTTTTATCTTAATATCCGAGCCATAAATAATCTCAGTCCTCGGGTTTTTGGTTGTCTAGCATTTGTTCATGTGTCTAAGCACAATAGAAGTAAACTTGATCCACGAGCAATTAAGTGTGTGTTTATCGAGTATTCTCCAACACAAAAGAGCTATAAGTGTTATCACCCATCTACACGAAAATTTTGTCTCTATTGATGTCACTTTTGAGGAGAGCCAATCATTTTTCTCTCAACCTTATCATCAAGGGGAGTCTGACTCTATTGGGGAAGATAAGGGAGATGACCTATTTTTTCTTGACCTACCAATATCACAACATCCTTTGCCTCGATTCAAGTCACCTCTACAAGAGGACATCTCTACAAAATCAAACCATCCACAAGAGTAAATACCACTACAGTCTGAACCTGAATTATCCTCTCAAGAAACCGTAAAACAAACTAAGACCCTTACCAATGACAAGCTTGACACTAAGAGGTATGGACAGGTGTACTTGAGGAGAGGAGATTTAGAACCAAACCTTGTGCAAGTCCAAAACTCAAACCTTACTCCTGAAAATGAGGTATGCACAACTTCAAGTCCCTCGCCTATTCCATCTAATTTTGACTTACCAATTGCCTTGAGAAAAGGGACACGAGAGTGTACTAAACATCCAAGATATCCTTTAACTAAATCAGTGTTTTTTCACAAGTTTTCTTCATCTCACTAAAGTTTCTTAGCCAACCTAAATACCATCCAGATTCCTAATACCTTATCTGAGGCTTTGTCGAATGAGAAGTGGAGAGATGCTATGAGAACGGAGATGGAGGCACTTGAGAAGAATGGAACTTGGAAAATTGTAGAGTTGCCAAAAAATAAAAGAGTAGTAGGATGCAAGTGGGTGTTTATCGTGAAGTACAAATTAGATGGGTCTCTAGAGAGATACAAGGCAAGGTTAGTTGCTAAGGGATATACACAAACCTATGGAATAGACTATTAAGAGACTTTTTCACTAGTGGCTAAGATGAATACAGTGATGATCCTATTGTCATTGGCAGTAAATTTCAATTGGGATCTACAAAAATTTGATATAAAAAATGCCTTTCTTCATGGTGACTTAGAGGAAGAGATATACATGGAGATTCCTTCGGGATTTGGAAGAGACCTTAAAGGGAATAAGGTTTGTAAACTAGAAAAGGCATTATATGGGCTCAAACAGTCTCTGAGGGCTTGGTTCAGTAGGTTTACTAAAGTGATGCTCAATACTAGATATAAGTAGAGTCAAGGTGATCATACACTATTCATCAAGCATACGGCTTCAGGGAGAATTATTGCTCTTTTGGTGTATGTTGATGACATAATTGTTACCGAAAATGACAAGAAAGAGAAGGAGACTAAAAAAACCGCTTAGCTAAGGAGTTTGAGATAAAAATCTTAGGAAAATTGAAATATTTTCTTGGAATAGAAGTAGCTATATCTCGAGAAGGTATCTTCATTTCCCAATAGAAGTATGTTGTTGATCTTTTTGAAGGAAACAAGCAAGTTAGCTTGCAAACCTACTTTAACTCCAATTGAGTCCAATCACAAACTTAGAGAGGCAAATGGTGGATAAGGAAAGGTTCCAGAAATTGGTTGGGAAGCTAATATACTTAGCACACACTCGACCAAACATTGCTTATGCTATGAGTGTAGTAAGTCAATTCATGCACAATCCTAACGAAGTTCATCGACATGCTGTAAACTAAATACTCCACTACCTGAAATCTAATCCAGGAAAGGGAATTTTATTTAAGAAAGGTGAAGTGCTGATTCTTGAAGCATACATCGATGTAGACTATGCAGGATCTCCAGTTGATTGGCGTTCTACAATAGGTTACTACACTTTCGTAGGTGGTAATCTGGTCACGTGGAAGAGTAAGAAACAAAATGTGATAGCTAGGTTAAGTGCAGAAGCGGAGTTTAGGGCTATGGCTCAAGATGTTTGTGAGCTATTATGGTTAAAGATCATTCTTGAAGATCTTAAGATGAAATGGGAAGAACCTATAAGGCTATATTGTGACAATAAGTCAACTATCAGCATTATACATAATTCTGTACAGTATGACAGGACAAAGCATATTGAGATAGATAGACATTTTATAAAGGAAAAGTTAGATAACAAACTGATTTGTACTCCCTGTGTCTACAAAGGAGCAACTAGTAGAAGTGTTCACAAAAGGAATGAGTGCTCAAGACTTCTTAAGGATTATATCCAAGCTGAGAATGATTGATATCCATTTACTAACTTGAGGGGGTATTGGAAAAACTGACAATTTTTATTTTAAAAGGTTTTGATTTTTAGAATATTTTTTATTTTAGGAAATTTTATTTTTTTAGGAATAAAATATTTTTGGTTTTAGGAATAGAATATTTCTTCTTAACTTTCTTGATCTCTATACAATCAATATACAATGTATATATATATATATCCCCTGTTCATAATAAAAGATATACAAGTTTTTCATCACGTTTGCTGTCATCAAATTTCTGGGTTTCAGTCAAAAGTGTCAATTCTAAGGTTCCTTACTTTTAGTGCACCATGCCCAGGTTCACAGAAGAGGCTGCAACTCATTCGTTTTATATGACAGGTCCGGCTAAGTTTAATTCTGTAGTTCACCTATGATACTCCAATGCTTTTGAGAGGCTTATGATTGGGTCTGGATATTTTGCTTGATCTGTTCACATAAGAGAGGACTGGGATTATTTTCAAGCACATGAATTCGTAGACGACAATGACTTAGTTAGATGTATTCCTGGGTCTCCATACTATAAGTACAAGGTACATTTCGATTGCATAGCTTTGAAGGATTGGCGTAAACAATATATCTAGTTCCTTGTTTGTTTTACAAAATGAGTGCAAAATTGGACAAAATGCTCTTTAAAGGATATGACAAACCTGGACAAAACAAAATACTTTTGAAAAATCCCTAAAATATCATCTTATTTTCTAAAAAGGCATACATCAAACATAATACAAGGGGTTGTACTATGTTGTATTCCTTGTACTGTACTGTTTCCATAGCCGAACATTACCTAAATCTTCATAGCTCCCTATTCTCCTAACATAGTTTGCAATGGTTTGCTTTAGTCTGTAATTTTTTAATGAGTTGTCTATTTTGGATTAGTTGGTTTTCATTTGTTTCTCATTGGTAATTGATCCACTTGATTTTTCGTGTAATTACATTTCCATATAATCCCTGTTCGATTTAGACTTACAGGGAGATTAAAAAAGGTCCCAGAACAACAATAAAACAAAAGTTCTATACATCCGCATGCAAGACAATCCTGCGGTCTTGAATTGTGCGAGCACTAAGCCAAGCTCATTGTCATTAACTTTTAGTAGAGCACTAGAATAATCACAGATGAGTAGTACATTGATATGTTTATTTCTAACTTCAAAGTTAAACTAATTGTTAAGTATAGCTTGTTATCCCTCTTTTCCATTAGAACGAGAAAGTGTTAATCATGGAAATCCTAGGATGTCACTGACATTTGGATTTGCTGCATCAGTGTCAAAGAATCCACATTAATTAGGAGATAGAACATAATCTAGGTCATTCAGATCAATTCATATTTCACATGCCCCTTTGAAAAATTTCTTTGGTGGACCTAGCCCTTATTGATCCCGGGGACCTATATCATACACAAGATACGGATACTTGTCATGAGTCTATTGAACGGTCAATATTAATATCCGCCCCCCCCCCCCCCCCCCCCCCCAATATGATCTCAACAATATTAACATGAGATATTTTTCAAACATAAGAGATGGAAGTGGGTCCTCACAGAAGTCACATGTTGATTAAGGTAATTCACAAAGACCAAGACAATGGTATGAAGCAAAAGATATACAGGGACATTGTTCAGTTGGCCGTAGACATCCTTTTGACCTGAACGACTTGCTAAAAGCACCAGCTGCGGTGCTTGGAGAAGGAAAACTTGGGATGACATACATAATAAGGGGATTTCTCACATCAACCATAGTGGTGGCTAAGAGGTTAAGAGCTGTAATTGTCACTATAGGAGAGGGTGGGGGGGTAGTTGGAGGAGCGGCGCCGGGGGGGGGGGGGGGGGGGGGGGGGAGTGGCTCGGGGGCGGGGTGGGGGAGGGGGGGTCAAGTAGCAAGTAAAGTTAATTGGTTATGTTAGACACGGGGACTGGGTAATTCCCATTTTGGCAATCAGAAGATACTGCCGTGTGATTATTGTAGTCAACGGACTGTCTTCGTAGTTATGCATGGTAAGATGACCTTGCTTTTATTTGGTTCTAAACGTTGCTTCATTTAATTCTTTGGGAGGAGTCAGATGCTTTTTGCATGCTTTTAACTGTTTTCTGAAATTCAAAATTAGTATTATACGTATGCAAAGCTAATGAAGTGGACTTAATATAGAAGGCAAATAAATGGATCAACATTAAGGAGGTTGTTTCCACGTAACATCAAGGCAAGAGATTAATGAGGTTGGTTTTTTGAGTTCCAAATTACAGGGTATATGATTACGATTTCTTTCACACATTTTTAATGTAAAAAAAGGGAGCTACGTTAGCAAAACAAGGAACTATTTTTTTTTAAGATACTGAATTATTTTTGGCAATGTTAAGGTTTGCTATGAATGTATGTATATGTTTCAGAAGAATTGCATCTCCAATGCAGGCGGAGGAAGGAAGGGAAACAGCCCTTTAGACAGCGAATTGTGATCGGTGCATGTTACTAACATCCACAGAAAATGGCGGCAAACTTGCTTATGGGAACTTGACATCCTTCAACATTCCCATGAACTCACAAGGGTTCCATTATGCTTCAGAAATTGGTCTATACCCATCTTCGGAGGAATTCATTCATTTGCGCTCATGATGCCAAGCTAGAGTTAATGGTTTCAGTGCAGGCATCCCAAAATTCAGATGTTTGCAGTTTTTAAGTGTTCTAATCCTGGAGATTCTTACAGGAGTTGAGGCTATCCTAGGCGAACTCATGCAGAAACCAGCTTCGTCTGCAAGGTGATTTGGTTGGGCACAACATTGGGGCCAAAGGGTGAATGATATCTTGGATGAAATACTTCCAAGCTCTTCGAGGACAAGAGAGAAGAACTTCTGCAGATGTCACAGCTTGCAATGGCTTGTGAGGCAACCACACCCAAGGAAAGGCCTCAGACACTGGAATTGGTCAAATAAGTGGAGAGCAAAGATCATGAGCAAGAAAAAAGAAAATCATAAGCATGATTGTTCAAATCACGATTTTATCTGAAATTGAATAATATAAAATCAATAAAATCATATAAAATCAATAACTTATAGAATCGTATATCTAAATTCATAATTATATTAAAAATTTATACCTAAATAATTTTTCTTTCATTTTGATTATAAAAGACTTAATAAAATTGCAAACTTGTAGAATTATACAATTGACTCGTGATTTTAACATCCATAATCATAAGGATGAACTGTTATTACTATATTGCCATGATCTGAAAGCAGATCCTCCTCTGTACTATGAAAGCAGATCCTCCTCTGTACTACACAATCTAGAAGCTCATTTTAACCAACCACCCAGAGAATCCTCAGCTCTATAGGGATATTATGTGAATTACTGCACCGGCTCATTGCTATGAAACAAATGCTTCCATGCATCTTAAACTACAAAAGTGTGTAAAATTCCCCTCTCAAAGGCTGATTTAATCCTTGGACCCAACGTAAATGACACCTCTGCATATACTTGGGCTGTGTTTCAACAAATTTTGGAGCGTTCCTGCCTGAACATCCAGATTTTATTGGAATATTGACTCAGCTCTTGCTTCCAACTATCGAAATCCTCACATAACGCTAACTCCTAAAATCTGCAGCCACAGCTTCTGTTTATTGTTGATGTTGAATGATCTTCCCTATGCTTTCTGATTGCCGGATACCCTCCCCACATTCATAGTTTTATAATTCCATCCCAAATAGGCCTTTCAGACTTTTCAGTAATCTTCTCACTGTCATCCCTTAGGACAAGAAATGACACGTCCAAGTCTTGCGATTTTTCAATGCTTTTACGGTGAAAAAACTTCGTCTCTCGGTTTATAGAGAATAGTTAGTTAACGAAGACAAAGAACCCAAAAATACACCCTCCCTTCACCCGATTATAGAGATTAAGGGATTCTTACTCAGGTAAAAATGTTTTAGCGAACCAATGCATAATGCATAAACAACGTCCTTTCATTAATGTAACTTCGTTCACTCAGACATAATGATAAAACTCGCAATTTCATCAACCCAATAAGTAAAAGCAGCCCAACTGTCAAATTGCAGAAGGAAGTGACCAAGCCTTTGCACAAGCACCACCACATGGCGCTTTTTTTTCTTTTTTTTTTTCAGGGTAAGTAAAACTAGAGACTTCAGACTTCAAAGCAATGCTATTAACAAGCAATTACAAATATGCCTTCTTATATTTCCCAATTCCAGAAAAATAATACTTTTTACCTCTCTGCAACAATCATTACCCTCTATCCCTCCATGTCACTGGAAATAGATGCTGGAAAAGAATACTCCAAATTGATATTAAAACCGTTCCACTATGGCTGGAGACAATCTACTCCTTGCAGGTCATAGCCCTCCCCATCATCAGGACAAAATTCACGTTACTTATTTAATATTCTAGTCTTGACACCACCTGAAAATAGAACACAATTAAATGAATAAGGAATATATATATACATATATATATATATATACACAGGATTTACACAAGAGTAAATGCTGGGACCATGTGGAAACATGAGTGGCAATCATTGCTATAAATTCCTTCCAACAGGAAAAAGGGACAGTACCACACCTTCAACTACTTCAAATTGAACTTCCTTCACCAATTCAGCAGCTGCATGGTATTCGAACCTGTAAGAAACTTAGCAATTAGAGCAAAACCAAGAACATCCATCTGTTGCTCTTCAAGCATAAGCAGACGAATTTATATATATATATGAATGAATGTACTCCAAAAAAATAAGAACTGCTAAATTGAATTCCATAAAAGTAAAGCTATAGGTTTGCTCCAGAGATCATATCCTAACCATGCAGAAATGTCGAAAGTACTAGATTGCCTAAAGGATCTCTGGCAAGAAATTTCAAACAACAAACATCTTAATATCTATAGGGAATAATGGTGCAAAAGGTAACAGCAAATATGATAAGAAGGAGGACTGTCAGTTGAAAGGTCTATCAATGATTCAGTATGACAGAAAGCATACAACTAGAAAACTTATCACCTCAAAAGTTTCAGCAGATCAACTCTTGCCACTATCTTCTTTAAATGCTGAACAAGAAATACATTTCAAAAGTTCTCTTCCTTAAGAAATTCTAGGTGTTCCAAGTAGGAAGTGCAAGGGATTGGAGACAAAATTCTTAGTTTACCTATTTGAGAAGACCACATCAAGTTCATAGTCTGATGCGCTCTTCGTGGCTTCAACTAATATGGTAACAATTTCTGTTTTTCGTGTACTAGCCATGAGTAAATCATACTCTGTAGGAACTATAATTGAAAAGAAATTATCACTCAATTCACTTAGAAACATCTTATCAACAGCTCTCAGGGCTATCCGTCGCTTGAGGGCATTGGCTTCTGGATCAACAATATATATGGCAAAGTCGGTAATTAAAAGAATTCGCTGTTTCATTTTCCCTGACCCAGTAAACTTCAAAACTTTATCAGCAAAAAGAACTTGCTTGTCACCTGTGATATCGAGAAGGGTAAAATAAGAATTACACTCTTGCAGATAGGACTATATCTACTCGAGACAGTATAAAGAATGAAACAAAACAATGTAAACACTCAGAAGAGAAACTTTCTTCATGTTATTAAAGCTACACAAGAAATTTGTGTCCTTTCACTGTATCTCCCATATTTTTTCAGAAAGATACAAGCAAAGCCAAAGCTGGGTACAAAATGGAAACAACAATATAGAACAAATAAAAGATGAATTGGAAGCACTAATATAAGAATTCCATGTTGATATTTTTTCATATGCTTAGTTGAACAGTTTCTGTTTATGCATGCCTTGTGGCAAGCCATGTTATTTCAAAGGTTCACAACTCAAGCGACAATTGCAAAATTTCAGAACCATATGAGAAACTGATCCAAAAATGAAAACATGCTATCAAGTAGTTCAAATGTCAATGAAAATGATACAATTATGAATGAATTCCTCCATAAGCAATACCAATCAAAATATAATGAGCTGCATTAAACTCCTAGTAGGAAGGCCTTAGAGTTTGAATTACTGGTCCTAACAGAAACTTAAAATGACTTCTTTTGGAACCTTTTTTTTTTTTTTTTGGCTAAATAAATAATTCATTAATGAAGAAGTAATTACAACCGCAAAGCAGGAAGTGGGGAACAAAGTTCCAAAATACAAAATAGAGGAAACTAAAGTAAACCAAACAAAATCAATTCACAAGGATTTTGATGTAATTAAGAATCTGTCTAAACAACAAAAGAATCCGGTGGGAGCTGCTTTCCCAGATTAACAGTGTTTCTAACTCTCCAGAGTGTAAACTGCACCTGATAGAACAACTTTCAATACGATTGAGAGGTGCAAAGTGTAAGCAGGGTGCAATGAGAGGGCTGAAGTCACTCCTAGCCAAGTCTTGCAAGCAGCTGGACAATCCAGCAGTTCCATTACTGAAGCCTAATTTTGTGAAGAGAAGGGCCACAAAAAGAATAAATGATCATGATCCTCAACACTAGAGTTGCAGAGGTAGGGAGTGTGAAGTAATTCCCAAGCAAGAAGTTTATCCAACACGTAGAGCTTTCCCATCCAAGCTAACCAAAGGATGAAAGAATGGTGAGGTATGGCCTTAGAGCACCAAACAAACTTCCACCAGTTAACTATGGGTATGGAGTTTTTTAAAGCGTCATAGGTGCTTTTTACGGAGAAAAGGCTAGAAGAGGCCAGCATCCATAACAGGCAATCAGCAGAATTCACATTGGGGACAATGGAGGAAGGAATGGAGAAGTTAGCCCAAAATGGGTGAGATGGCAGTGCCTAATCACTGCCCTCAACCAAAGAGCACAACCTGGTGTGCATAGGAAAACCCGAACTAGCAATTTCTCTAGGGTTGTATAAGTCCACCAAAGGGCCACACGGGAGCCAAAAGTCAGCCCAAAGAGAGAAGTGTATACCATTTCCTATCTTCCACCAAAAGTAAGACTGAACAAGAGGTCTAATCTTCAATATTTTCCTCCAGCTTCAAGAAAAAATAGAACGGCATTTTATAGTCCAAAAGTATTTACCTTTTAGAAAATTTGATTGAATTCAATGACCAACGGCCACTCACGCCAATTTTGCAAAGATTTCTGATGTGCTTCACTTGGGCTGCTTTGTTCCATGTTTTTAAGTCTGGATCCCCTAAGCCACCCTCTGCCATGGATGAACAAACCACTTCCCAGCGCACTTTTGCTTATATTAGGCCTTCCACTCAACAAGAAATTTCTCATCAGTTTTTCAATACAAGCAATGACCTTAGAGGGAAGAATGAAAATGGAAGCCCAATACACGTGCATCGGAAAAATGACTAATTTGGTAAGTTGAAGTCTACCTCCATAAGAGAGGAATTTACTTGTCCATGACTTGATACGGCCCAGGATCTTTTCCACTAGAATATCACAATCTTGCTTCTTGAGTTTGGTGAAGATGATAGGAATGCCAAGGTAACGGATAGGAAGATAACCCCTCACTGAACCTAAACAATGGATGATGAAGGACTTTATACGCAGTGGTACATTGCACAAAAACACTTTACTTTTGCTGAAATTAGCTTTTAGACTTGAGATGCTCTCAACCTGCTGCACATGAGCAGTAGAAGGAAGGTCAACCTTACAAAAAAATCATTAGATCATCAGAAAAACATAAATGGGTGATTTTTCGCTTTTGCGTCTCCAGTGGAAGGGAAAGTCAGGTGAGACTGCCCTTCTAAGAAACCTAGCAAGGACTTCCATTTTCTTTTTTTGGGATAGAATGTCAGAATACAAGAACTTCCATTGCCATGACAAAAAGGCAAGGTTATAATGACCAACAAGCACACCATTAATACCTAAAAGAAAATTTATGGTTAGTTACCTTAGGAACCAAAGAGATGATAGTATCATTAACCTCTTTGAATAAAAACCCGAGTTGATGAATTCATGGACTTCTCCAATAAGATCAGTGCCCAAAATGTGCCAGGTAGTTTTGAAGAATTTTACCATATACCCATCCAGCCTGTTACCTTGCCATTTGCTTGAGATAAAAATGCCTCCTTAATTTCTTCATCAGAAAAAGGGTGTTGATGAAGTCAACTTGACTGTCATTTAACCACCACCTTACTAAGTCCTCAGAGACAGAGAAAGGGATGAAGGACAACTACCATTGAAAGGACCAGCAAAATAGTTTAGAGCTTCTTGATGTACAGAAAAATCATCTATAGCCAACAATCCATCTTCCCTACACAAAGTATGGATAGTGTTTCTGTTATTGAGTTGTATGATTGATTTGTGAAAGAACAAAGCATTCTTATCACCCAATTTGAGCCAATTTACTCTAGATTTCTGTTTATAGAAACTATACTCCACTCCACATAGGACATAATACTCCTTGAAAGCGGCTAGCTCCTCTATGAGAGCTGTATCACCATTCGCAATGACTGCTTGAACTGTGCTCAACTTTTCCTTGGCAACAGCTACTTTAGCAGATAAATTGGAGAAAAGGCTCTTGTTGAATTTACAAAGTTCCACCTTCAACAGCTTAAGCTTTGTTACTACAGCAAACATCTTAGATACGGCCACATGTTTCTTCCAGGTTTCAGCAACTGAAGGGAGAAAGCCATCATGATTGACCCAAAAATCAAAGAATTTAAAGGAACTATCCCTTGCCTCCAAGCAAAGTCCAAAAGGACTACTGCTTTTGAGTAGTCAGATGCAACAGGGGTAACAAAATTGCTCACTGTATTCAGAAAACTTAGCAACCACTGCTAATTTACCAAAATAAGATCTAATTTGTGAAGGATGGGATTATGGCCCTTTTCGCTAGACAAGGTAAATTGCAGATCATCAAGCTCCATTTCATCCAAATAGATACAAAAATCCTCCATAGCTGGATTGAATCTATCAACACATTGGCTGAATCTATCCCTGTCACTTATCACATTTTGTGACACGATCATCTATATGCTCCGTGGTAGTTCGATTTCCCCCTCACCTCCCCACCCCAAAATAGTGTCCTCCATGTACTTATTATCGCACTACTAAAGAAACTATGCACTTCCCAATACACTTGCTCTACTCATGAAATATATAATCAATGTCATGGCAATTGTGCTTTTTCTATAATTAAGAAGATTCAGCAAGTGACCAAAGGCATTAATTAATCGAACTGTAAAAGAAACAAAACAAGAGCCTAAATTATCAATTATTACACATGATGACATGCAATTAACCGGACCTAGATAGAAAAAGTCCGGCCTCAAGAAGTAATCAGCATACATGATAAGACCCACGACAACGCGATGCAATAGGAACTTTGTATCAACTTGATGTTAATTGTTGAATCCTTCCATCTAAGCAATGACTAACATCAAATGAATATTATAGAGCCTAAGCATTCATTGAAGCAACATCAAACGAGTCGTACAAATCAACGATCAAAACCCTGACAAACACCAAACTTCACCATTTTAACCCTAAAACAACAAAATTAATCTACGATCTTTCATTGTATGCCGAATTACTGTCTGAATTCATCAAACCTAACCTTGCTTTTCCAAGATCTTCATCAAGTAAGGACTGGACGGAACATCGACATAATCTCCCCTGTAATCTCTATGAAGAGAAGCTTTACGACGAACTTTGACTCCCATGAATGGTTCTTGATCTTCCGTTACGTTGTTCCGCGACCGTAGTAACCTCAAGTTGTGCTCCTCACCGCCTACTTCTCCGGCGCCGTCGTCGGCTTCGATTTGATCGAACTTTGGAGGCTGTGAGTCGTCGATCTGGACGCGTTTCTGCAGGCGGAAATTCATTTTTTTTTTTTTTAAGGGACGACACGGGCGAGTTGAGATACTGCAGTTTGGAATTTAAAAAGGGAGGGGGAACTCAGTGAGTTGACAGTAGCGAGTCAGAGTGTGAACTTGAGCCCATGGACTGACCTCATCATTAGCTTCTACAGTATTCGGTGCACGGACACTTGGGCTTGGTCTGGGCCTGATCAATTTTAAACGCTTTTGAGGTCTAATGCATATAAATATAAATATATCTCTAATCGATCTTTTAACAATAAAGAAAAGAAGATCACATTTATTTGTATCTAAACTTCGAAATTCCACATGTTAATAACAGTGCATCCAAAATGTGGTAGCGTTTGGTTAATAGAATTGAATAGTAAAAGAAGAATGGATCATTATTATGTAATAAGAATAATACAGTATAATCTTTTTATATCATGTTTGGTTTATATATTATAAGATATGGATTTTTTTTAATAATATTGAGTGATTTTTCGTGTCAATATGAGAATTTATTAAAAGAGTTGGAGTTTAGACATAACAATCATAATAATAATGATAACATAGGGATATATTTTAGCTTTTAAGGTTGTGTTTTATTTTTGTTTAGTGAAATAAATTTTTATACCATTAATTATATTCTAATTTTTTTTTTAGTTTTAACCAATACCTTGATATCTTTTTTGTCCAATAACTTGGTTCACTATGATATCGTTTATTTGTCAAGATTTTGTGGTATTAGAATGAACAATTTTTTTTTGTTTTTCGTTTGGTTTGCATATTTGGTTTAATTATTGGACAAAAAAAGGTCATAGAGTACTAAACGGAATGCTTAAATTTTGTATCATATAAAATAAGGTACAAAAATTAATTTCACATGACAAAAACAAATGTATTTTGAAATCTCAAAAATGTCCTCAGTTATTATAATATTGATTAAATTAACATTATAATTATTAAATATTAAGGCAAATTGTTGTAATTTAATATGTATTGATTTGTTATAATATCAATTTAATTAACACTATGATTATTAAATACAAGACAAATTATTGTAATTTAATATGTATTGATTTGTTATAATATGAATGATTAATTTTTTTAATTACATACATTTATTATTTTATATAGTTCATTTAATTACGTGAATTAAATAATCTCTTCAAATTGTATTTTTTTAATAGTATTAAAAATATAATTAAATAATCATGATATTATACAAAAGGTATAATTTTCAAAATACTATATTTAGTATAGTAATTTATAATACCAAATAATGGACACCATTTGTCTAGTACTAAACATACCAAACATGGTACAAAAAAAAAATATTTTGTTTCGTTTTTCTTATTCTATACTGTCTCTTACTCTTTATACTATCAAGTATTATAAACCAAACTCTACCTATATAAACCAAAATAAACAAGGATTAAGGATTTTTTTTCTAATCTAATACCATAAAAAAATGGTAACCAACACTACCTATGTTTCCTCTTATGTACATAGCAAAGATTACTGATGTTAAGTTAAAGAGAAGAAAACGTGTCCTGAAACATATTGAAGTTACCGATCTAAGAGAATAATGTAAGTATAGTACCGTGATCAATTTATTTTTTTTTCTCTCATGCATCTTATTGTTCTTTTTCAACATTGATGATATTGAAATTTGTATGTAAAAAGGGATTGCATAAAAGTCTTATTTTTATACATGTGTAAAGACGTTTGATACGCGTGTAAAAATAAAATATAATGGAATAATTAAATTTAAATGATAAAACAATAACTAAATCAAAATATTTATATGATTGATGATTAAAGAAAGAAAGAAAAATATTATGCATAAAAAATATTAAAAATAAATAAAGAAAAAAAAAAGTATACTTGCAGTAATACTTTATAAATATACTTATTATAATAAACTAACAATATAGTACTCGAAGGTCTTCGTTAACATTTTACAAGGCTCTAGTCTTCATCGAATCACCATTATTTAACTTAGATAGGCAAACATTTTGGCAAGGGAAAGCACACTACGTGCGCTTCTTTAAAGAAATCACCATGCACCTACAAATACAATTCAGGCGACACTAATTGGAGAATTTCATACACAGCACAATGTGTAACTATTTAATATAGCATGTAAATGAGAGTCTTAAGAGTGTACAATAGACCAACAACATGACCTATTAAAACAATTGTTAATGGCAAAAAGTAATTCATATGGAAAAAAAAAAAAGAACTAAATTCTACTAATAAACTTAAGTTGATTATCAATATAGGTGTAAATCTTAAACTCACACGTAATAGTTGAGCTGGTTTAAAGTGTTACACAGAAAAAAAAAAAAAAAAAAAAGGCAAAAACAATGTTAGAGAAGCTTGAAATGCAAGGTGCCTCAGCCATGAAATCTTGTTGCTATTCAAGGTAAAAGTTCTTCGCCCAAACTCAAATCTTCCTTGGATTAATGTCTGATCCTGGTTATATTGCATTCCCTTGAACAATAGCTAGGTGTGAATAGTAGTAAATCTAAGCAGGATACAAGTAGCATACAACCTGCTACTAGTGGACTAGGTGTTGGTAATTCGAATGGCAATCACAAAGAAAAATGGCACTTTACTCATTACCCGTGTAAGTTTAAAGGCAGGAAATGATGAAGGAATACAGCTTGGTGATAACCACCGTGCTTTAAGGAACAAGTTGTCAACTTGGTGTGCTAATGGAACAATAGGCAGTAACATATAAGTTGATAGTCGAGAGAATGATTAAACAACCCCAATTGCTACTAACAACCACTCCACTTCTAGCAACATATAGCCTAAAGGGAAGCACACATTATTTTTGCTCTTCTAGAGCTGCAAGGAGTTGCTATCATCAATGGCCTCGATTTTCTTGCCTTGCCAGATAACAATGGAAATCAAAGGGATTTCTAATGAACTCAATACACTACGGTATAGAGTGAATGCCACATTAATTGAATCTAAAATGGCACATTCCCAAAACATATGTCCAATGAAGATAATGTTGTGGAATGTGAGGGGAGCGAGTTCTCCCAACACTGCAAATGTCATTAGAGATCTAGCCACAAAACATGAACTAAATATGTTACTGTTCTTATAAACCAAGATAGATGTGACTTTTGCTATTTTACTACCAAATGTCGTGTGATGAGATGTTGTGTTAAGAGATAAAAGGTCAATAAAAGAGGGATGATTATAATGTGAATGTGACTTATGCTTATACATTTTATTACGAGATGAAAGAGGGATGATTATAATGTGAATGTGACTTATGCTTATACATTTTATTACGAGATGTCATGTGATAGGATGTTGATGGGAAATTTTTCGGCACCACCTATACCTTCAGAACTAGATTTGGCTTATGGTCCAAATCGCTTATATTTTTACTTTATATTCTATATTCTAATAACTATTTGAGAAATAATCTTACAGGTACAATAATAATTCTCCATGGGATGCCAATATGTCCTACACTAGTTGATAGACACGGGACATTTTCAGATTTACAATCAAAGACCCGCTGCGATTGTTTCCATTCCGAAGCATTGGCTCATGAAGACTTATGATAGTTTTTTGTACTTTGTAATTATCTATGGACTATTTTATGTTGTATTTTTCTTTTGGGACACTTTCATTTTATTGTAATTTCCATTTAGGACTGGCCACCTTAAAAGTGACAAACTTGTAATTTTTGACCATTTTCTAACCCTAAGAGTAGCAAGTATAAATACTTGCTTATAGTAGGGTTTGAGGAGACCAAAATTTTTAGAATTATCTTCACATTTTCGTGAGAGGGCTTAGGGTTTCCCTAGATCCAATTTCTCTTATCAATTTCAATTTCCAATAGTTGAAATTATGGCAAGTGCAACAAAGGGTAATTGTGAGTAATATCAATTCCTTCTTTGTTATGTTTCCTTTTCATCACTAGTGAGTCATATCTAGGGTTGATTTGGATGTTCTTTGTTAGATTTTTTATTGCAATTGTGATCAATTATCATGTTATAAGATTGAATGGTTTTAGCATTGGTAATCATCATCAATTTTATTGAATCATTGTTGACGTGAATTTTCATTGTGGAAAGAGGAGAATCACAAAATTGAAACTTATCATCTTGGTGTAATTCACGTGGATTTCACTTGTTTTTATTGTTAATTGGTGAAGTTTATCCTTGTTGGATTGGTGATTGCATCTTTGAACCTTTGGATTTCATCAAATTTCCATTAGGGTTCACGTAATTTCCTAATCCAATTGAACCGATTCATATGCTTGAGTTGAGATTGTTTCTTTGATTCATTTGCATGTGATTGGGCTTGGTTTTGAGCACATCATCTTTTGGTATCAAAGCAATCTAATTTGGATACTTAAGATTGATCACATCCTCGTTGGAAGAATTGGTTATAAATATTGAGATTTGACACTATTATTCATGTGATTGAGACTAGTTTGATTGACATTGCTTGTTTATCTTTTAAATTGGTTTTGTATGTGCTTAATCTTGGTTTTAGGCACATCATCTTTTGGTATCAGAGCACAGGTTAAGAGAAGGGATTTAGTGTTGGTTGATTTCTTATTCTTCATGTTCAATTAGGGTTCTTCATATTGTGATCCGAAATTGTGTGTTGTGAATTGAGGTTGCGTAATTGTCTTGATTGAGAAGTGAATTTGCTGCTTGTTGAAGTTGAATTGAAAGGCTTGTTGTAGCTTCTTGTGGTTGATCATTCTCATGGAAGGGAAGAGGAGTAGAAGTGTATTATTGATTCAAATTTCTGAATTTGAAAATTACCTCATCCATACCGTGATTGATTTGTTGTTTGAAGAAGCTTGTGAAGTGTGTTGTGTGATTTCTTGTGCAATTCGAAAGTGGAAGTATGCAATTTTCCAAATTTGCATTGTGTGGGATAATAGGGAATTTATTTGAATTCAAACACATCTATTAAGTTGAGGAGTTAATGAGTGTTTGTTTGAATTTGAAAATCATTTCTTACCAATTGTGGAAAGGTTGCAATAAGTGAAACCATTTGAATTTGAATTGAGCTGCCTTTGTAAAGTTATGGTTAGAAATTGTGTTGGAAGTGGAGTACTTTTTGTTGTTGTTGCCATAGAAGTGGAGTATTACACCGTGAGTGTGTTATTGTTGTTTGAAATTAAGTGTGGTGTATGTATTGTGTAAGTGGTGGTGTGAGTAAATTTGGCGTAGAGTTGTTTGTGAAGTGAGTGTCTTGTGGAATTTGGGAAAAGTTGTTGCACCGTGATTTGAAAGGAGTGGGGAATATTATTGTTGTGGTGATTGAATTTGTTGTGCATTGTGTATAGAAAAGGTGTGTGTGTGTGGCATTGCATTTGTGTGCTAAGTAAATGGTGTGTGTATGGCGTTGTGTGTGTGTTGATTAAAAAGGGGATTACAAGTGTTGCATGTGGTGGTGAATTAAAGAAGTGTTGCACCGTGATATGTTAATGTGTTGTGGAGAAGAGTGCTACACATAGATTGTAATAGCATACATGTGTTTTGAGTGAAGTTAAGTGGAGTTGTTTGTTTTCCTTTTGTAGTGGCTATTGTGTGGCGTTAAAGGAAGTGTGGTTGTGAGGTATGCTCCTTTACTTAAATTGTCTTTGAGGTTCAATATACCGAGTCTACAACTATGTCGAATGATAGCATGACTGAGGGAATTGGCGATGAAGCCAATAGTTAGGTTGGTAGAGGTCAAGGTCATAATGTTGCAGGTAGGAAGACTTTGGAAGAACAGCTCCAGGATCTTACTACCATAGTTGCTACTCTGGCAACTAGGATTGACAGAATGGCATTACCACAACCATCAGGCACCACCTCGGGTAGCTCCACCGAATCCTCATAGAGATAGAGTAGTGGGAGATGGAAATCTGAATAGAAGGATGGGTGAGGAGCATCTTCCATACAGGGAAGAAAGGGATGACAATTTTGGGGCTAATCCATATCAAAATAGGGATTTCAGGCCGCCTCGGGGCTTGGAGTATGTGAAACTGCAGATGCCTTCTTATGATGGCAAGGGATCAGCTGATGATTATTTAGATTGGGAGGACAAGGTTGAGGGTCTCTTTGAATGTTATGAGATCGATGATAATACCAGGGTCCGATTGGCTGCTGTCGAGTTTATAGGGTACGCTGCATTATGGTGGAAGAATCTGATTATCAGTAGGTGTAGGGATGGAGAGACTGAGACTCAGACATGGAGGGATATGAAAAGGATATTGAGAAAAAGGTTCATTCCTGAGCACTACAAACAGGAATTGTTTATGCGACTGCAGACCTTGAGGTAGGGAGGCAAGACAGTGGATGATTATGTGCAGGAATTTGAAACCCTCATGATTAGGTGTGGGTCCGTTGAACCTCCAAAACAAACCGTAGCACGCTTCGTCTCAGGCTTGAAATATGAAATAGCGTGTATTGTTGAGCTGCAGTGCTATAATACACTTGATGAGGCTATTCAGTTGGCCTTGAAAGTGGAGAGGCAAATGAGGTCCAACTTATTTAGGGCTCCGAGTAGTAGGCCCAATGCTATTACTAGACCCATAGCAGTTGGCAGTCGATCAGGGGGAACAAAGGCGGTAGGTGAGGCAGTGAAAGCAGTGGACAAAACTACCCCAAATACTATTAGAGAAAATTTATCTATTAGGAAGGGTAAAGAGGTACTAACTCTAGATGTGAGGCAGACTGTTCCTAGATCCACTAGTGGAAAGGCACGCTAGATCAAGTGCTTTAAATGCATGGGATTTGGGCATATGGCAGCACAGTGTCTAAATAAGAGGGTGATGACTGTTATGGAGGGCACTGGGGAAGATGTTGAGGATGATAACGAACAGACTGAACCTACAGATTTACCAACGGCACTACAAGAGTATTATGATGACCAGACTCCAGAGACACATGAGGATTGTACAGGTGAACAATATCTACCCATTAATGTGTTACATAGGGCTCTAACTATATCTCCTCATACTAGAAACATTCAGAGGAAGAACATATTTCACACCTCTTGTAGAATCAGAGGTAACCTTTGTGTACTCATCATCGATAGTGGTAGTTGCACAAATGTTATATCTGTTGCACTGGTAGACAAATTACATATGTCTACTATTCCATATCCTAGCCCTTATAACTTGCATTGGCTGGATAATCGAGGTAGTATGTATGTTACACTTAGGGCTAAGGTTCCTGTGAGTGTTGGGCAGAAATATCATGATGAGATCCTGTGTGATGTAGTCCTTATGCATGCATTCCATTTGCTGTTAGGTCGACCTTGGTTGTTTGATCGGCGGGTGTTACATGATGGGTTTAGAAACACCTACATGTTCACTATGGGCGAGTCTCGCATAGTTCTGTCACCAATGACTCCATCTCAAGTATATCAGTTTTAGGAATAGATCAGAACTACATCCACTACATTCGATAGCCGGAAGAGCAAGACAACAGAGACATCAGGGTTTAGTTCCAAAACTGATCCTCTATATTTGAGGGCAAATCTTTCAGAAGCCCGAGGAGATGATAAGAAATTTTTCGGCACCACCTATACCTTCAGAAATGGATTTGGCTGATGGTCCAAATCGCTTATATTTTTACTTTATGTTCTATATTCTAATAACTATTTGAGAAATAATCTTACAGGTACAATAATAATTCTCCATGGGATGTCAATATGTCCTACACTAGTTGATGGACAATAGACATTTTCATATTTACAATCAAAGACCCGCTGCGATTGTTTCTATTCCAAAGCATTGGCTCATAAAGACTTATGATGTTTTTTTGTACTTTGTAATTGTTCTATGGACTATTCTATGTTGTATTTTTCTTTTGGGACACTTTAATTTTATTGTAATTTCCATTTAGGACCGGCCACCTTAAAAGTGACAAACTTGTAATTTTTGACCATTTTTTAACCCTAGGAGTAGTAAGTATAAATACTACTTGCCTATAGTAGGGTTTGAGGAGGCCAAAATTTTCAGAATTATCTTTACATTTTCGTGAGAGGGCTTAGGGTTTCCCTAGATCCAATTTCTCTTATCAATTTCAATTTCGAAGAGTTGAAATTGTGGCGAGTGCAACAAAGGGCAATTGTGAGTAATATTAATTCCTTCTTTGTTGTGTTTCCTTTTCATCACTAGTGAGTCATATCTAGGGTTGATTTGGATGTTCTTGGTCAGATTTTTTATTGCAATTGTGATCAATTATCATGTTATAAGATTGAATGGTTTTAGCATTGGTTATCATCATCAATTTTATTGAATCATTGTTGACGTGAATTTTCATTGTGGATGCCACGTGTAGGATTCGAACTCATGACCTACCTCCTCCTACACGCATTAAGTGCATGTTTAGACCAACTAAGCTAGTCCATTTCTCGATTTATTATTGCAATTAATTTACCTATAAGCTAACGGTTCTAATTAATTTTTATTGATTTGAGATTCCCAAACTTAATTTAGAGTCTCATATTTCCTTATTTTTATTGAAAATGTTCACAATTTTTATTAATTTTTGTTATTTGTTTTTTTTTTTAAGTTTTTTCATTTACTTTGACTTTATTCATTTTTTCCTTTTTCTTTTCTTTTCTTTTTTATTATTATTGTATTTATTATATTTTTTTGTAAATCAAGCTTTTTTATTATTATTTTTTACTATTTATTTAGTTATATTATTTTAAATAAATTTAGACAGAGGCAAAAATGGGGTGTCTACAAAATCCCAATTGCCTCACATTGGTTAAGAATGTGAAAAGCCTTAGGTAAGAATGGCCTAGGCACAATTCTATCAATCCTATTGGAACATTTTAGGTCAATCAATAGTGCAATTGATTCAAAATTTCTTGGTACTTAACCAAACACTATTGGTTCTAGTACCTAGAAAACTATAGGACAATGAGATTACATAATTCATACTAATTGATTTATGTAATACGATCTATGAAATCATTACAAAAAGTCTTGTAATTCGCATTAGATAGTTTTTGGAAAAAACCGATCCACCTATGTCAATTAGATTTTATACCCAATAGGAAAGCTACAAATATTATCATCCTACTCAGTGAGTTATTGCATAGCTTTAATAAGAAAATAGATAAAGGATCGGATGTTCATAAAAGTAAACCTTGAGAAAGCTTATGACAAAGTTGAATGAGACTTTAGGAAATGGACCCTAACATTTATAAATTTCTACAAGTTGTGAGTTTAACTTTTGTTATTATGTTTGTCAGCCACCTTAATGGAAATTCTATTAAATGGTATGAGCCCCTTTGTCTTTTATTCATTTAGGGATATTAGATAAGGAGATCTTATATCCCCATACTTATTTATATTAGTGATGAAAATGTTGAGTCAAATGATTAAAATGAGACTAACCGAGGGGATTGGGAACCAATAGCACTTAGAGGAACAAACATCAACTCACATCTATTTTTCGTAAATGACATCATATTGATGGCTAAAGGAATAAATAACTCTGTAAAATCAATCCACAAAATCTTTAAATCAAAAGTCTTGTTCTCAAAAAAGTCCTTTAATAAAGAAGAAAACAAATCCTCAGCACCTTAAAAATAGCTCAACCTTCTATTGTAGGAAAATTCCTAAGCTTCCCATTAGAGAAGAGTCTTAGACCAAAAACCAGCCAATATAATATTGTACTATATAAGATACAAAGGAAACTAATAGGATAGAAGGAGAAACTATTCAGCATGGCTAAGAGACTAATACTTACAAAATCAATAGTTCAATCAATAACCCACCTACTACATGCAAGTAGCATCCATTTTAACTAAGTTTATTGATACTATGGATTGCGTAACAAAAAAGTTTATACTTGGAGAGAAGCCTAAATATAGATAACTTAAGTTAAAGAGACAACCGTTCAAAACTAAAGGTTGTGGAAATTTCAACAAAAGAATTTGTAGCGGATGGAGGTGCTCCAAAATAAGCATAGAAAGAGAATGTTAGAAGACAAATGGACTCACTCAAAATTTGATTCCTTCTTATGGAAAAAAATGGTTAAAAACCAGACTTGGTTTGTTTAGAATTAACCTTATATACTAGAGAATGCAGAAAAAAAAAATCAAGTTTTGGTTTGATTCGTGATTATCTATTAGTGCATTACTAATCATGTTTTATGGGCTATGTCTAGCAAATGTGAAATTGATTACAGTTAGAATGTGTTGGCAAATAGTATTACAATGGGATAGAGATCTTATATGATACCCCGATATCATCTTAGATTAAAATAACAATTGGACTGATTTCCCTTAGTTTATATTGCTATGATGAATACTATTTATCCTTAAATATAAGGGAAAAGATACAACTTAGGGAAATTTATGATAGCTTAAAGGGACTAGAGGGAGGGAATAACTAGTAGACATTCAATTAGAAATGGATTTGGACTTCATCATTAAGCCCTAAAATTAGATTATCCCTTTAGAGGGCATTAGGAAATAAACTACCGAAAATAAAAAATTTAAGAATATTGATATCTTTGTAGAGCATTAAATTCCTGGGATGTAAGAGTGAGAATAAAGATTTGGAACATGCACTATGCTCATACCTAAATGTAAAGAAAATATGGCAATGGATATGGCCAATCATGGTGGCACATAACCCACGACTTCCCTTAAACTTATGGATAGAAAAACAGTTGTAAGTTTAGAAGAAAAAAAAACTCTCTAAAATAGAGAGAACCAACTTGGCCAATGACTCTTACATTTTCCTTATGGAAGGAAAGAAACCATAAAATTTTTCAACCAATTACTTATACCCAACCATAACATCATATCATAAGACAGAGAACACAGGATTCCTAGGTCCATGTTAGAAGAAACAAAATGCTATACTAATTAGAACAACACATAACATGGAAGCAGCCAAAACAAGATTAGGATGAGTTGAACATAGATGCCTTAGTGACTAATAATAGACAAATAGTGATAGTTGAAGGAGATTACATGATAAATGTGGATTAAGGTTCATGGGATTCTCTAAGAAAGTGGAAAATATTGACATATTGAGTGTTGAACTTTAGGGTCTCTATTACTATTAGGGACTACACAATTGTCACTTAATGAAAATCCAAAAACTACAAGTTAGCATGGATTTAAGAGTTGCAATAAGCTAATAGTGAACAAAATTTTTCCAACAAATACTCTCATTTTGTTTCTGCTAGCAAGGAAAAACTACACTACCTTGTAAGGAAGATTGTAACTCCCAAATATGATGTATGTAATAGTGTTGCAAGGGCACCTTAGTCCTCTTTTGCTAGCCATAATGAACCGTGAAAAAGAAAAAAAACCTTACTTTTTTATCTCATGATCTCTAAACTCTTAATTTAAAAGAGAAAGGTTAATACAATTTTTACCGAAGTTAAAAGCAAAAATTTTACACAAAATCAACTTGGTGAGCTTAATTAAAAAATGGAAAGCAATTAAAGAGAATCACCATTTAAATAAGAAAACTTAACAAATGTCAAATATAAGTTAAATTAGAATCTCTATATATGCCACAAAAACTTTTTAAAAAGTAGAAAAATGAAAAATGAACTATTTACAAGACTTTTTTAATAGACAAATTAATAATATGTTATTCACCATGTAACTATTTTTAGATTTGGAAGAATTGATATACAATCACCAAGTTGAATAAAAGGATAAAAGAAAATTCCAACTATAGAGTTTACACCATATTACCACAAAGATAAATATACCAAATTCATGCACTCCAATTTAATAATTGCTCATGTAAATATTTTGATTTAGTATTGGTTTTATCATTTAAATTTGATTATATCGTTGTATCTAACTTTAGCATACGCATTGCTAGTACACTTTTATGAGGATTTTTCAATAAACAGATGATAATGATAGGAATCAAATTGTTAATATCTAAATGAAAACAAACTACCAATTTCGATTCACCAGCCAAGAGTGCAAATAGAAGAAACTAAAAAGAGAAAAGAGAGAGAGAGAGCAAAGATAAAGCTATTTGCTAAAAAATTGTAATCAAGACATTAGATCTTGATTTATGGTGATATAAATTTGCAAATAAGTTCAATACTACTGAAAAGGCTATCTTTTGAAAGGATAAGTTTATTTATACAAGATATGTATAAAATAGTTTAAGGAGTTAAATAATAGCAAATATACTAAACATGCTTATGGAAAATATTCATCAAATACGTTACCAACATGACATTATGTATTAGAGACTAATGAGAAAGGATTTAACCTTTAAAACAAACTTTGGTTTGGTAAAAATATTCCGAAAGCAAATTCTTTCATTTATTTATTTTTCAATGCGGAGTCCTGCGACTGTGAGTGACAGGGAAGAAAAAAAGGGTTAAGCGGAAGATGGGAGGATGAGGAAGGATGAACCGGCTCGTGACTGGTAGCTTTCGTTACAGGTCGGGTCGGACCCCCATTTTATTGAAATACACAGGGGCACATTGTCGCACACTTGCACTTGCACGTGCCCGCTAGTTTTTTTCTTTGTAATAAAAAGAGAAAGAAATTAAAGAGCAATCAGTCCCAGCCCAGGAAGGTACCTACCAACTTTTTGTATCCTTTCAGCTTTTAATATTATTAGAAAATATATGGCCTATACGTTAATCAAACATTACCCATTTTATTGGTTTTTTTTTAATTTATTTTCTTAATTTTATTAAATCAGAAAAAAAAAAGACATCGAAAAAATTTATACTTTCAAATTTAAACAATTTAATATTAAAAATTTTATTCTTTAACAAGTTTGGATTTACTGTTAAACATTAACTTATAAAAAAAATAAAATTTTAGAGATTAAATTACCAAAATTAAAAAATACAAATGCTTCATTTATTTTTATCCCTAGTAAATCCATATTTGTATGGAAGATCAAGTAATGATAGAATAGGGTAAATTTCAACTGTTTCATTGTGCCATGTCTCTGTCTCACTCTCTCTCTCTCTTACGTATTTACTGTACAATTAAATATACTTGGGTGTATGAGTGTGTTAACAATTAAATCCACGGTTTTCTTTATTTTTTTGGACAAAAAAAAAAAAGAACAGAAAATCTAATTTCAGTTCGTGCACTTCAGTTTTTGTCCCTACTTAAATACCAAGAAACTAGCTGAATATGTTACTCTCTTATCACACATAAATTCTGCTCTTTAGTTAATTAATAAATTAAGCTTCTAATTTTATTTTTGGCTATAAATGTAATCATCTAGGGCAAACTTGGAAGTGGATAGGCATTGATTAATACTCGTGGATGCTGAAATAACAGTGCTAAGATCCTTGATTAATATTATATTACATTACATTACATCACATTATATATATGTGTGTGTAAATAGTGAATACATCTTTTGAAGTATATAAAAAATAGTTAAGATCCTATGCAATGCACGGGTAACAATTTGAATTGCAATTATAAAATAAATTCATCTAAAATAAATTTCATATAATAAATCATATTATATTACAGTGACAAACTATTAAAAATCTAATATAACCAACCAATTTTCCCCATTAGGAAAACTTAAATTCAAATTCAAGCATATTGAAAAGCAACATGATCAACATTACATTAAATTTGACAAATATAAGAATTGAATAAAAAGCCAAATCAATATATATTAAAAAATGTTTCCTAATATATTATACAATTTAGTAAATTATATCATATTATATAAAAGTCTTCATATTATAAAATTGAAATATACCAAAAATAACCACGCCACCATTCTTTCATAAAATTGTGAGATTCCAACCTAAATAATAATTAAAACTAATTATATGATTTTATTGCCTTGTGGACTCCTTGCACATCTTTAATCAAATCATAATGAAATAAAAGAAAAGCTTAGACAACACTTAAAATACTAATATAAAAATAACAAATTACATAGGTTGTACAGAAGGAACATACATACATACATACATATTATATTTATATACAAACAATTATGTTTATATGGATACCAAAAAAATGACTCAGAATATCTTCAATAATGCATAAATTTCATGAGCAAAAAAATTCAAACATTAAATCTAAATTATGGATGGAAATCATGTATAAAGCAATATCCCATTAGCATAAAGCGAAGTTTTTATCTAGTGATATAGGAACAAAATCTTAAATTTTTTTATAGCAAATGTCAAATCTATTGCCAATGTATTACATAATGTCATACAGAAAAGGAACAACAATTACATTAACACAATTTCTATCTAAAACAATAATCCACTTAATATTAATAGATAATTATAAAATTAAAGTATTAAGAAACTATAAAAACTATAGTATGACATTATCATGTGAATTACATAAATGAAAAAATAAATATGTAAAAGATTCGAGGAAAAATTAAAGAATCTAATTACTTGCCAATTAAGTTAGTAAGAAAGTGAAAATAAATAAATGAAAGTTATAAGAAAAATGCAGAAACCACTTACCTATTTGTTAAATTGTAAGAAAGTAAAATTTTTGAAGCATAGAAAAGACTAAACAATAGTCAAAGAAAGAGAAAAGTAACTTTTAAAGAGAGTGATAGTTAGATGTGGTTATTGCTGTAAAAAGATAATTATTTTTGGGGAAAGAATGAAAGTGTAAAAACATAGAAGAAATGAAGAGTTATGTAATATATAAACTAAGTGGTAACTCTTTAATTTCTAAGGGAGTTGTTGTTTTATGAAATATAACAATTCGAAAAGGTAATACCAAAAATATACAAACTTAAAAAGTAATAGCGAAGAGGATTATAATGAAAAAAGTTGATAATTTCAAAAAGGTGCAAATATGAAAAGTAATAATGAAGAGGTATATAATAGAAAAACCTTTCAAAAATATATATTACAATAGATATAGGTTTTGATATCTTGACTGCTTCAAATGGGCAATTGGAAGCCTTTCATGGTGAGGGGAGATAATCTAAAAATTTCTCATGTCATGTTTGCAGATGACATTATCCTCCTAGCGAAAGCTAATAAGGAAAATGGCTAAATGATTAAGACAGTACTTGAATCCTTCTTAGAGGTATCGAGATTAAAAATCAACAAAGAAAAATTTTCAATTTTCTTTTCTCACAATATAAATGAGGTTAAAAAATAGAAAATTGCTCAAGAGTTGGGTTTTAGGGTAGTGCACTCTTTTGGGAAATATTTAGGTTACCCTCTTGACAAAAGATCGAGATCAAAAGCTTCTTAGCTTAATTTTATTATAGAAAAGGCTCAATATAAACTAAGTGGTGGGACAACTAGGAACTTAAGCATGGCCAGGAGGATGGTGTTAGCTAAGTTAGTTTTAGAAGCATTACCTACTTATTCCATGTAAATTTCAGCTTTGCCTAGAAGAATTATTGACAAGTTGAGACAAATAATCAGATAGTTTCTATGGAATGGCAATGAGCAATGATAGAAAACTTGTTGGGTAGTTTCAAAAAAATCGGCAACTTCACGAGAACAAGGTGGTCTCAAATTAGCAAACCTCAATTTTAAGAATAAAGCCTATATCATAAAAAGAGGTTGGGAGGTGGGTTAAAGAAAAGCTGTGTAGGCTACACTTTTTAAAGCAAAGCATAAAAAATATTAGAATAGAACAAGCTTAGAACTTGCTGTTGTAGCCTCTAATATCTTTAAAGATTTAACAAAATCAGAATTTGATATTAGAACAACCCTTTTCAGTCTTGGGTAATTGGAGGGATATAAGTTTTTGGTTAGGTAAATGGCCTGGCAATTTCATAGTGAGAGAAATAATACAAAGCCCTCTAAATGTAATGGGATAGGGATTCTTTGTTAGTGATGTTTACCTATTAGAATATAGATAGGATGATGACAAAGTTAGATTCTGGATTTACTCTATTCTAGCCAAGAAAATTGGACCTATTATGTTAAACACTGTAAGAAGAGATCCAAAAGGGATTAATTCTCAAGTGAGACCAACCCTTTCTCTTACCAATATTTATTCTCAATTTTTAGTAATTAAGTGAAAGTCATAAACTGGACTTGGATATGGAATAGTTGTTTTCCTCCATAAATCAAATTATTCTTATGGAAAATTCTACAAAACAGTTTACCTATTGCATCTAATTTACAATATGAGCAAATTTTAAATCATGCAAATTGTTCAAGATGCGATGAGCTAAATGAAGATTCAATGCATTCCTTTATTACTTGTCCTACTTTAGAAAACATTCATAGCAGGTGGGAAAGTGTTCCATGGGGAGATTTCTAATCAGTAGATAACTTTGGGGAATACGTTTAGGTTAATTGTTTTATCAGTACAAAAGTGTTAGAAACTTTGCATCCACCATTCGCCTCTATCTTTTCTATCATGTAGAAAATCTAAAGTCATAGATTTGAATATTTACGTAGCACGGTAAATCCAAATGATTCTATACCTCAACAAACCTAAAGGTTAACCCATTAATATTAGGTTTACAAACACAAATAGAAGACTCTTTATGAAATGGAATTAAGAAGCTTAAGATGGACACCTCCTTTGCAACATTGGATTTATGACTCCATTAGAGGTAATATGATAGCAACAATAGGAGATATCCTACGAGACCATAGTGGGGCATGGATTTATGACTTTGGAAAAAAGATAGGTTAAATATAAATTCTTACTATAGAGTTATGGGTGTTTTTTTGGGGATTAACTATTTGCATACAAATGGGATTTCAAAGAGTTGAAATCAACACTACTTCTATAGTAGCATGATATTTACTTACTAAGCAATCTAATTCTAAGCTTAAATATTGTCATGTGATTCTAAATTGTAGAAAAAAGCTCTCTTACTTATTGGAGATGAGGATTGAAGTGGTTTTGTGAGAGCTTAATGGTGTTGCTAATCTTTTGGCTGGCTTGAAGCATGAAGTAGAAGATCTAGACTTATTTTCTAAAAATCCTTTGTAGAAGGTTATAACTCTATTAGCTAAAGACTATAATGGTTATGGGTTATGTAGATGGTCTAAGTCCACTAGACTTGGTTTTTGTAAGTAGTTTTGTAAATATGAGCCAATAATGGATGTATACTCTGTATTCTACTCTTCTTAATGAATATATGCTGTTTTACCCAAAAAAAAAAAAAAAAAACTTTTACTGAACGCAATTCCATTTTAATAGAGAAATTGCTTTCCACCTTAAAATAGGAGGAACACTTCAATGGTGTTGTGTTTTTATGGTAAAATCCATATGGGGCCATTGTTAGAAAAGAAATAATAATGGTAAATTATAATTGTTTTATGTACAATTAGCCTTCTATCTTTTAAATCAAACATTTTAGATTTTGATATACTAAAAAAAAATTACATTGGAACTTTTATATAACCATTTTATTCTTGACTATATACATTATTGTAAATTAAGTATTTTATATTATTTTGTCCAATGGTAAAACAATGAAAGAAAAAGGTTTAGAAACGCATTTGTAAAAAATTTGAGAATCTAAATATTCAATTTTTAAAATAAAGGGAATTTAGCATATATAAAGCAAAATATAAGAGCATATATGTGTGATTTATCTAATTAAAATTATCTAGAGAACCCCAAAAGTTTTTGCTAATATATAAATGTAAGTTAGCAAAGAAAATGCACTTTACTAAGCGAATTTTTCCAAAGAATATTAGTTCAATCTTGCAACTTTAGGTTCATGTTCGACCATTTACTAATTTCCAATCGTGACAAAACTTCAACATGAGATTTTTGGTGTATAAAACTATGAGGCAATTTAGATTTTTATCAATCCTTTATGGCTATTCATATTAAATACAAGTTTTCACAATTTTTCTAATTGGCTTATTTTACTATTACTATTGACATCCATTGATTCATTAAACTTTTTATTCTCCAATAGTTTAACTAGTGATGAGATTATATATCATAAGCATTTTATTTGTTGATAATGAAATATTTTATGCTACAATTTGATGGTTTTCTCTTGGTTAGGTAGTATGATCAGTATTATTATAATTGTTTATCATATTATGCAAGAGGAGCAACAATTTATTATTAAAGGTGTAATTTTTCCAAATAGATGGTATTAGAGCAGGATAATTAAATTGCTTATCTATGTCACAATTATGGTGGAATCATTGGGTACTATGGTAAAATTAAAAATTTCAAGTTATTCAATTTGGATATTGATAATGGAAGATTTTTTATATTATGAAGATTTGCACTATTAGGTGGTGATAATACAAACCTAAATGACTAATCTAAACAAGATTGAAAGATCATTCATGGGAAAAGCTATAGGTTATATCTAACAATAGATAAACTACTGTGTGTATCATCATGTTGCTTAAGAAACTAAACTCCATGTTCTATAGAAGAAATCATAGATTCCGTATGAGTGATAGATCATCTTAAGTAAAACCTCTTTGATTAAGAGAATGGTTGATTATAAGTACAAGGATGAATCTAATGTTAATAAAGCACTTAGATGATTTACTGTTTAATGCCATGAAGCTAGGGCTTAATGATGATGTGCAAACACTAATTTTATTAAGTTCACTACTTGATTGTTGGAAGATGCTTGTGGGATCTGTAAATAATTCTACTTAAGTAGGAAAGTTTATCATTATAGTGGTGAGATATGACTTGATAAATGAAGAAGATGAAGGAAAAGAGCATGGTGTCAATTTTTACACTTGGGTTCTAGTGATAGATAGATAGGAAAGACATGGGGAAAGTAGGATTAGAGGTTTATATGATAGATTTGACAAATCTAGGGAACCAAATGAAAAATAGAAAAAGTCAACTACTATCATGATAAGCCGACTGGGATATCTAAAATAAGAACATTGAATTCAAAAAAGAGAGTAGGTTAAAAGTAAAGGTAATGGAAAAAGTGAAGACACAACTGAAGTAACAGCAAATGGTGAGATTCTTATTATTTGGGATAACACTTATATTAGCCTTATCATGATAAGCCGACTGGGATATCTAAAATAAGAACATCAAATTCAAAAAAGAGAGTAGGCTAAAAGTAAAGGTAATGGAAAAAGTGAAGACATAATTAAAGTAACAGCAAATGGTGAGATTCTTATTATTTAGGATAACACTTATATTAGCCTTGCATGTCACAATGATGATTAGATAATTAACTCATGTGCCTCCTTTCATGTGGCATCGTGTTATGGATTCTTGTCAACCTACATACTAATGATTATGGTGATGTTTGAACAAAACACAATGGGATATCTAAAATTATTGGCATAGGAGATATTATTTTAAAAACTAGGTGCAGTCTAATTTACAAAAGGTCAAACACGTTCTATGATATTTTCCTAAACCTTATATTTGCACGAAAGCTAGGTAGATGTTGAAGGATATAATAGCTATATTGGTGAAGGTGATGGAAGCTCCAACTATGATTCTCTTAAGTTGGCCAACAAGAAGAGCGGCACCCTTTAGTTAATGTTTGCAAAAAAAAAGTAAAGGAGATGTAAACATGATAGGTGATACACTTATGGAGCTTCGGAAAAAAATAGTTTGGTTATTTGAGTGCCAAAGAACTCTAATTATTTGTCAAGAAATAACTTTTACCTAATGTCAAGGGTATTCCTCAGAAAACCGAAGAGCAACACCCTTTAGTTAATGTTTGCAAAACTAAGCAAAGGATATGTAAACATGATCGGTGATACACTTATGGAGCTTCGAAAAAAATAGTTTGGTTATTTGAGTGCCAAAGAACTCTAATTATTTGTCAAGAAATAACTTTTACCTAATGTCAAGGCTATTCCTCTGAAAACCTACATTGATTATCTTGATGGTTAGCAATGTATGATTATGTTTCATAAACATTTACCTTTTAGGAAATCTCTTAAACTTGACTTAATCCATACACATGTGTTGGTCTTGAATTAAGTAAATTGATTACCTGTTAAATTTTAAGAAAATGAAAATGAAAATGAAGAAAATGTTAACTACAATGAATTCTTATACAAATTATGTGGCAGCATCACTATCGATCCAACCAAAGTGGGGGTTGAGATAATTTACAGGCATCCTATGTTCCATGAGAGCAATATATGTTATGCGTTGATGGCAACCAAAGATAACAAAGATGTTGAAAATTTTATTGAAACAACTAAATCATATGAAGTCCGTGGCATACAACAATTGTACATCAGAATTTCTGACAATTTGGGGAGCCCCTCGGTAAGGTAGACATTCGATACAAGTAATCAACTACATTCATCACATGACATTACAAAAATGTAGCCTAAGCCATCGACATTTCAACCTTCAATTCTAACCCCGATGGAAGTAAATGATGAAGATGAAATAGATAAAGTAGTTACTCTAGTATTATAAAGACTAAATACACGGGATCCATACATGGTTCATGTAAGAGTGGAGGCTGCAACTGACACCGATGGTAGAATGGGTATTGAGAAGGAGAGTAGCGATAACGGGGAGAATTCTGATGAGGAAAATGAGGAAAGTGAGAATGAGGGAGATGAAGTACTTGAAGAAGACTCTCCAACCGTACATACCTACTCAAGATAGCCAATTTATTGATTAGAGTAGGTTGAACCACCAAGCATGGCAGTTAGAGATCCTATTCCGTACTACAATTTTGGGGGTGATGGTGGTTACATTTATTTCGAGTAGGAGCAAACTAATATTTACAGTGGTTTGAGTAGCAATGGCAATTTCTACAAAGGCATGAGATTCAGAACGAAAGGAGATGTGATTCAAGCAATGAAGTCTTACCATGTGAAGAACTATTGCAACTTCACTATTGTAGAATCTAGTCCACTTCTATGGTTTATTTATTATTTGAGAAGGGACGACAATTGTAAATGGAGGCTTCAGGCCCGGAAGAAGAAGTTGGAGGGCATGTTCGTGGTGATGAAATTCAAGGGTCCACACACATGCAATAACCCATTTATTAGTCAAGATCACCCACAGTTGGATTGTAATCTCCTTACTAGCCAATTTGTAAATCTTCTTAGGGACAATCCTAATATGAAGATGGTTAAGCTAACTTCTGTTGTCAAATAAGAATTTGGCTATAAGATCGGTAGGAGACAGGTTAGGGAGGGAAAGAAACGGGCTATTGAGCACATGTACGGGATCTGGGAGAAGTCTTATGATGAATTGCTTAAACTTCTCAATGTAATAGAAAATAAAAATCTCATAACACAAATAGATTAAGGGTGGAGCAGATCAAGTACCCCTTGTGTGTCTACTTTGAAGTGGGTATTTTGGGCATTTGTGCTATAAATCGCAGCATAGAGGTTCCTTAGACTAGTCATTACCACTGATGCCACTTTTCTATATGAAAAGTACACTCACAAGTTGCTAATTGCTTATGACATTGATGGCAACAACCATATACTTTCGCTAGTATTCGCTCTGGTTAATCAGGAGACAGTTGAGACATGGGGCTGGTTTTTGAGGAAACTAAGGGAATATGTTGTCGGCAATTGTGAAGGTAGTGAAACCATTTGCCTTATATACACGCAGGCATCAAATCAGTAATCCAAGAAGAAGCGAATGGATGGCCACCTCCATTTGCAGTGTGGCGGTTCTATCTCCGATACATTGCGAGTAAGTTCAACTCGGCACATAAAAACACCAAGTGCAAGAGGTTGGTCACATATGACGAGTTGCAAGCATAACTCGCAAGTTGAATTATGTGATGGAATAGGTGAGGATTATTAAGCCGGATGCTTTTGACTGGTTTAAGGATGTGCCATCAGATATGTGAATGCAAGCTCATGACGGTTGTTATCGATTTGGGTATATGACTTTCAACATTATTGAAAGCTACAATTTCGTGTTAAAGGGGGTTCGAGGGTTACTTGTGACTTACTTTGGTGAAGAAGACGATCTACAACTGTGTGGGGTACTTTATTTAGAAGCATATGAAGGCATTGAAGAATATGGTAAAAGGTAGAATTTTCACCAAATATACAACCCAAAAAATCGACTGATGGAGTTCACGAGCTAGCAACCACAAGGTCATCGACTATAGTAGACATGATAAAGTTTTTGAAGTCCTCACTAGTAGTCGTTGCATTGCTAGCGAGTTAAGGGGAGGAGGTCGAACGCACGTTGTTAACTTTTCCTACAGCACATGCAATTGCCAAAAGTGGAAAATATATAGAATGCCATGCTCCCACGCATATGCAGTAGCTGCTTCACTTAGGTTTGATATGACACACTATATACCTAATTGGTATAGATGGACACATCAGAAGTAAACATATAGGATGCACTTCATGCTTATAGGAGACAAGTTAGATTGGGAGCTAGTACACTTCCCGTCACTCTACATAAGGGGACACCTCAGACGAAAGAATGGGAAGCCGAGGTGGAAAAGATACCACATGGAGATGAACATTAAGGAGCATCCAGATCAAATCACATGTGGACTTTGCGAAGGCCGTGAGGCAAGGGGGGAGTGCATAATAGAAGAATGTGCTCATGTCGACACGAAAATGGTAACTAATGGATACTAATACATATTTCATCATATTCGATATTGCATTTGTGATACTAACATTATCTTTTTCCCTTTTGTAGGTTAAGTAAATCCTTGACCACTTCATGTAGTTTGTTTTCGCATAGCAAAAGGGGGATACTTGATATTTTGTATCTATATTTTCAATTTTGTAATTTATTAAGAAGTTATATTAAAATTTAATTTCCTTAGACATTTGTTAATTTATTTTGAAAAATTCGAAGTTGTAAATTAGTATATGTCGAGCTTGATTTTGGGATTTTTCCTTAATTTAACATATATTGAGTCCAACCCACTTAATATAAGTTACTCGACAATAAAATTAAGGAAAAACTACATTTTTAATTATTTTAAGAAAAATGGAGTCGCCACCAACTTAAGTTGGAAAATAAGATAAGTTAAGGTTAATTAAGTGGATTAACCTTAACTAGCAACTATTCCACAAATTTTTCTAAACAAATTTTAGAAAGATATTAACTAGAGAATCTGAACTCGGGGCTATCTTATTAAAACCCAAATGATTACCACTTGTTATTTTCTTTTAAAAAAATGAATTAAAAGCTTTTTATAAATTTCCTTTACCATCATATGTACAAGACATAATGCTTCCATATAAAGTATGAAAAAAATGAAAAACTTTTTAATCATTTTTTTATTATAAATTTTCTATTTTGATTTTAAAATGAAATAGAAGAGAATAAAAACCTTTGCATCTCTACTTGAATTAAAATCGAATTAAAAAATAAGATAGCATATTTTTATGTTTTTATATTGTAAATTGAAATTTTAAAAGGATAAAATATTTTCTTTTGTAAATTTTTTATATGGTTAATTGAAATTGGATAAAAGAGTAAAAGTTTTTTTTTTTTTATTTCATATGTGGTTGCCCTATAGATGCTTATGTATCCGCTAATGAGGATCAAACCGACGCAATTCTGTTTTTATAAAACTTTAGTAGATTAATTAATTTTAATTATGAAAATAGGCCGGGGTTACATTTATTATCATTTTAATTTATTTAAAGAAACAAAATTCTAAACCTAAACTTTATTTTCCAATTTGGAAAGACTAAAGACCTAACTTTTGAAAATACTAATTAGAGTTTTTTTTTTTTTTTTACTTCATGAAAATCATTTTTCTATGTGAGAAAGCATTTTTTTTTTTGTATTATTCATTATAAAGCCATATTTAAGATAATAAACAATCTTTAGTTTTTCTTTTTAATTTTTCAATTTTATATCTTTATATTTATAGATTAAGTATTATTAATTATTAAAAAAAAGTTTGGAACCTAATCGTCCCTAGGTGATGGTTATACCGCAACACCTAAGGCCTACACAATGGTTCCTCCTAATTATTCGGTTTACTAATTTTCCTAAATTAAGTTATTACATTCATATTATCGTTATTATTATTATTATTTTATTTATTTATTTTCAATCTACCCTAATTTTTATTAATCGGATTTTTTTTTTATCAATTAAGCAAACTAATTCACCTAGACTAAAATAATAATAATAATAATAATAATAATAATAATAATAATAATAATAATAATAATAATAATAATAATAACACTTACTTGGATACAGGTTGGTTCGAGTCTGGTGCGCAAGTCGATGCAAGTTGGATCGGGGTCGAACTTAGGTCACAAACACAACGGCTGAAGACCCTCGTCAGCGGCGCTTTGGTGGTTGTTGAAGCATGTAGATGTGTTAGCTAGCCTTTGCAAGTGATGGGAAACTCAAATGTAGTGACAATTCGACTTTAGGTTGTGCGCCTAAGCGAAAGTGGAAACCCAGCGACGGCTTGCAAGTTAGATCGTACTTGGCCATCACACCTATCCCATGGACACATCGGTGGCATTCAACTTGCTTTAGTGACAATGACTAAATAGAAACAACGCGGGGTTAGAAAATCGTAGTAAGGACGGTATGGTAGAATGCGTGCATGGGTTATAGGTGGTGGCTATAGAGGTCAGTTTGCAAGTGTAGATCTAGTGTTTTCCTTAGATTTGGTTTTTTTTTTTTTAATCCTTGAGCTTTAGTTTATTTATAGATGTAATTAGAACTGGAGATTGATTCAAATCGAACCCGCAACCCGTGCTATGTGAAACCCTTTTTTATCCATTTGTTTAATTGATTTTGTTTTAGGATTTAATCTGAAAAATAAATCTTTCATTGTAATCTTGTTGATTCACACCAAAAACTTGATAAACTTCAATCTTTTTTTTTTTTTGATTTGTTATCATGTTTGTTCTTCCCTTTTTTTTTTTTTTTTCGGTTTCGGTTTTGGCTGGTTTAAAGGAGGAAGACAACCATGTGCTTCGCACATGCCTCACTCCAGCCAATCGTATGCTGCCACGTAGCAGCTTGAAAAAAGAAAACAAAAAAACAGCATACAGCACATAACACCTCTTGTAGGAATCGAACTCACGACCAACATCTCCTCGCATGCACCCGAGCACATACACAAACCAATTGAGCCAGCCCATTTCTCAATTTATTATTGTAATTAATTTACCTATAAGCTAATAATTCTAATTACTTTCTATGGGTTTGAAGTTCCCGAACTTGATTTAGAGAGCCATATTTCCCTAATTTTGTTAAAAAAATTATTAATATTATTTTTTTTGTTACTTGTTATTACTATTTTTCATTAAATTTTTTACTATCTTATAAACAATACCTTTTTTTTTCTTTTAAATTATTACTATAATTTTTTATCATTTTTATTTATTTATTAAAGAAATCTATATGTGAGAGCAAAAATGGAGTGTTTATAGTATATGTACACATTGCATGTAAAAATACATCAACTTAATCATTTCAATTGAACATATACATATGAAATGAATAAAAAAATGGTGGTTTCTATCCCTTTCTTATCCTATCTCCTTCCCCTAATGACTTGTCTAGCTAGTTGAGCGAAGGTGTTGGTTGGCTTTAGATGTGGAGTTGGAGGAGTTTCAGACTCCTGTGTTGGATGCTATTAGGGAGTATCGTCGGATGCTCGTTGAGACATGGGACTCCACTCTATAGGTTGACTTGATGATTTACCCTAATACATAGGTTATTTTCCAAAGCATTTCTTTTGTAGGGCCAACGGTATTAGAGCAGGACCACTTATAGAATGTTGATGTGGTGTCTTATATTGTTTGAGAATCGACCCTGAGTTAGCATACATCACATCAGGATCAATAGACATTTGTTGGTCCTATATTAGATTTTCCTATGTCTCACCTTAGTTTCAAGGTCGTTGTTGTCCCCCTGTTCATCACTATGCAAGAATCGGTTGTGCCTCCTCCTAGGTATTCTACTATTGCAGTTGCAAGTACAACATTACTCCCCCATAGTGAAGCATGAACTTAAGATCCTAAGCAGCTATTCTCACGACCGTCTCTACATCCAAGGATAAGCAGATTTATCACAACGTGTCACCCTATAAATATGAACAAAATGTAAATTAAATTTGCCACCATCATGCAATTATTTAAACATTACGAAGTGTTGATGTAAATCATACTTACCAGAAATCCAAGAACAGCCCCCGTACATCCAGTGTATCGCTTGATGATCGATCCATACTATTGTAGGTAATTGTCATGCACACCACTAAAGCCCTTCATAAGAACGACTCAACTGACCCGCTGTTCTCACATGTTTAAATACACTGTATGCTCGACTATCCATTTAACATCAATTTGCCTCCACAAGTCTATTTCATGGAGCTTCGGCTGCGTGTTCACTAGCTGTAGGACATGTTGGTTCCCACCAAACTACCTGGCCATTTGGTTTGGGAAATGCCACTCAACAATGTGAAAACAAATCAGACTCAAGCCGTCCAAATGTACATGCCAGCTTTGCAAATTTCAGGCAGGAGATTAACTAAATTCCCATCGTACGGCTTCCATTCAACATGAAAATAGGAAATTATATTAACTTTAAATGATCAATATGATTAATTGCAAGGAAAAAAATTAGATTTCTAAAGTACCTTTGACTTGTTCTATTTGTCTAACTCATCCCGATATGCGCCAACAATGTAGGTGGGGTGATACTACGTGTCTTTGCTTGTGTTCCAACGTGCTACTAATGGACATCCAGCTTTTATAAATAGTCTATGTCGGCTAAGGGGTGCAATGTAGAGAAATCTATCCCAGGCCTACACCTGTAAGAAAATGGTAGCCTCTCAATCTCGTGTGTCGATGGTGATGACACAACATAAAGTTAGCAATACAACCATGCTAGACATACGGACCCACAACTATACATCCTAACAATGTCGAAATGCTCCAATAAAGGTAACTACATTGCATAGACAAGGGCATTGGATTTATCGACAAAATCCCCCTAACAGATGCATTATGTACGCATGCGTAGCTCGATGGATTTGCTCAGTATCAACGTTAGGTGGAATCATTCAAAACATATCATGGAGCCATGTCACACTAATGCAGCCCCCCTCCCTAATCCCTCCCTAATCCAAGCAACTACTTCCTGTAACTGCTTGACCATCTACGAGGGGTCCTAACTAGATCTCCACATCCTGTAAGGTAATTGTAAACTCCCCCGTTGGCATGCGGAATGTGTACATTTCTTACCGCCATCGCTTCACCAATACTATAATCATGTGCTAATCTAAGGGTATGTATGGTAAACAACTTGCACCTTCAAATCCAACTAAATGCAAGTATAGCTCCATTAGAGCATCAAAGGGGATGGCACACTCATCGCTACGGAGTGACAACTCATGCTGTCGAACAGCAAGGGTTGCTTGATCCTATTCCGATAATACGTGAAATGTTTTACTATTCCTAATGTAACATAAACTAATTGATAAGTAAAAGGTCATTTACCTCTTTATCCCAAGCACCTTATGATCGATGTCTCTCTTGTTGCATCAAGACTGAAGGATCGAAAGGTCTAGGCTCCATCTATTATGCAAAATAGAATATTTATTAAAAAATTTAGTAAATTTTTTTATCAATATATTAATTTACGATTGATTAGCAGCTATTTACTGTCTAATTAATAGTTAACTAACAGCAACTAAAGTTTATACCTACTTTTATAGTAACGGATGAAGATATTACATGTCCAATAAATACCAACTTTTTTAGTAATTAATTTTATGAAAATTAATTAACAAGATATTAATGACTAATCACCTTTAATTAATGGATAATTAATAACTACTTAATTTTATAACTAATTCTACAAAACCATACAAATATTTTACATTTGCAACCAACACAAATTTTTCATTAATTAATTTTATAACAATTAATTAACACATATTAACAACTAATCACCTTTAATTAATGGATAATTAATAACTACTTAATTTTATAACTAATTCTATAAAACCATAGAAATATTTTACATTTACAATCAACACAAAATTTTCACTAATTAATTTTATAACAATTAATTAATACATATATATGACTAATCACATTTAATTAGTGGATAATTAATAATTACTTAATTTTATAACTAATTCTACAAAACCATACAAAAATTTTACATTTGCAACCAACACAAATTTTTTTACTAATTAATTTTATGAGGATTAATTAAGGACATATTAATGACTAATCAACTTTAATTAATAAATAATTAATAACTATTTAATTTTATAGCTAATTCTACAAAATCATACAAATATTTTACGTTTGCAACAAATACAAAATGCTAATTAATTTTATAATAATTAATTAATGACATATTAACAACTAATTACTTTTAATTAATGGATAATTAATAACTATTTAATTTTATCACTAATTCTACAAAACCATACAAATATTTTACATTTGCAATCAACACAAAAATTTTCACTAATTAATTTTATAACAATTAATTAATGATATATTAATGACTAATCACCATTAATTAACGAATAATTAATAATTACTATAATTAATTCTATAAAATCATACAAATATTTTACATTTACAATCAATACAAAATTTTCACTAATTAATTTTATAACAATTAATTAATACATATATATGACCAATCACATTTAATTAGTGGATAATTAATAATTACTTAATTTTATAACTAATTCTACAAAACCATACAAAAATTTTACATTTGCAACCAACACAAATTTTTTTACTAATTAATTTTATGAGGATTAATTAAGGACATATTAACGACTAATCAACTTTAATTAACAAATAATTAATAACTACTTAATTTTATAGCTAATTCTACAAAACCATACAAATATTTTACATTTGCAACCAATATAAAATGCTAATTAATTTTATAACAATTAATTAATGACATATTAACAACTAATCACTTTTAATTAATGGATAATTAATAACTATTTAATTTTATAACTAATTCTACAAAACCATACAAATATTTTAAATTTTCAATCAACACAAAAATTTTCACTAATTAATTTTATAACAATTAATTAATGATATATTAATGACTAATCACCATTAATTAACTAATAATTAATAATTACTATAATTAATTCTACAAAACCATATAAATATTTTACATTTGCAACCAATACAAAATTTTTCACTACTTAATTTTACCATTATTAATTAATAACATATTAACGACTAATCACCTATAATTAACAAATTATTTATAACTACTTCATTTTATAACTAATTGTACAAAACCATTCATATATTTTACATTTGCAATCAACACAAAATTTTTCACTAATTATTTTTCTAACAGTTATTTACCTACATATGAATGACTAATTACTGCTAATTAACAGTTATTTAACAACTTAATTTTTAATTTAAAAACTATGTTTACAAAAATACATTATAATAATATATAAACATAATTCATTCACTAATCTTAATTAATCATATATTAACAACTAATTAATTAATAACAACTACTATTTCAATAAAAATTGTGGAGTATACATAATTACATGTATTTTTTTTTTGTTTGCATTTGTTTGAAGTAGTATAATAGTAACGAAAATAAACTTTTTCTTAAGAAAACATACTAAGATCTTGATAAAGATATTTTCACACACGTATTTCAACAAAGTAAAACCTTCATGAAACAAAAATTACAAAAACAAAAATTTGTAAGTATTGAGATATAGTAAAATTTGCAAAGGAAATTGAAAGATGAAAATATAAACATATGAATTAAGGATTTGTATTTATATTACAAATTGTCGGTGCAAATTTCTTCTTGTATATTACAAATTATATGTTATGATACTATATAAATTTACTGTATCATTTTTATAGGTTTGCAGTAGTACTTTTATAATAATTTTATAGGTTTATAGTAAACTTTTTTTCACAACTTTTAAAGGTTTATAAATACATAAGGAAAAAAAAAAAATCACTACAACTTATACTGAATGTGTAAATTAGGTTTGCACCTTCAGCTTAATTTTTTTTATTAACCTTAATGTTACAGACGACGTTCGCGTCTTTAAAACCTATTTTAGAAACAATTATTTCGAGTACAATATTTATGTAATTTTTTTTAAAATCCCAATATTTAATATCGTAACCCTAACTTAGCAAGTGAGGTGGTTGATTTGGAAAACAACCAATGGATTGCCTAGCTAACTGCACCTCGGTCAACTGCACTTGACTCCACATCGACTGTATAAAAATAAGGACGCAAGTAATTACCCTAGGAACTTCAATATTTAGTATATAAGTTATTTGTCCATGATAATATTTTGCACGATTTAGAATTTGATTTGTTTATTATCAATATCTTAAGTGGACACCGGCATTGTTTGATGGTTGTGCATGCTAAAGTTAAAATAAATGGATTAATGAAGGCTAGACTAAGGTGTACTAATTGTTGATTTTGCTTGATGAAACCAATATTCTATAAAAATTGAAATGGTTAGGATGCACAATTTAAAAAATGATTCCCATGTCCTGCTACACGCTTTCTAAATGACTCATGAACTCATGAGTTCTAATGAACCCATACTTTTAAAAACTAACTCTAAGGATCGTATGATCCACACTCGCAAAAATAACTTTAAAGGTTCAATCAATACTTTCAAAATGACTCTAAGCTTCTACAGAGTGTATGAAGGTCTACTCTTTCAAAATCAAATCTTAGGAACTTGTTCCATGAATGTTTTGTGAAGGATTGAAATAATAACAATTAAATTGACCATGTTGATAGCTATTGGTTGTTTTGCAATAAAATACTAAGTTTTGTGTGGTATAACATTCATATGTACATGTATGTAGTAAGTTTATAATAAGCTTTATTATTCATCCACTTATTGTTTATATTTCAAGTAAAAAACAAAATATGTACATTGGACTGGGATTTGGAAGCGGCATAAATGCAACAAACAATTATGCAACTATAGGAAATTTTGGTTAAGATGTAGGCTAATTAATATTTTTAGTTCATGCATATTTTGGAGATTTTATGATTAAAGGGGATTTATGAATAAAAAAGTTTAGTTAATATCATATATATAGATTTAAAGATAATTCTAAGCCTTATATCCTCTTAGCATGCGGTGCCGATGCAATTGTTACACCCTTGATATGGCCATGACAAGACAATCACTAATAGATAGAAGTAACATCTTATCATGAGCAAAATAATAGAAATTATTAACATGAAAGTAACCATATTTGCCTTATCAAAAGAAATTCTGAGCCTTGGTCGATTTGGTCATATTTTCTCATGATAAAACTACTTAAACCAAGTCATTTTTCTTAATTTAAAGGTCAAGGCCATAGTTAAGGTATCTATTGAGTGACATCAAAATCTCACATACTCTATAAGATTTGTAATCATCCAATTAATTCAAAACTTTGAACTTGCAAAGATATGAAATATTGTATTTTAATTTTGTAAATTATTTACTTGTGTAGCTGGTTTTATTATTATTATTATTATTATTATTATTATTATTATTATGCCAACCTACTATTATATTTCAATTTTCAAAGAAAAGAGAATTCAAGCATGGTCATTCTATTAAAAAATTGATATTTATATTATTGGATTATAAAATCTTATCAGTTATTAGCTTGCAAAACTATGGGTTTTTTTTTTTTTTTCCAGTCTCATTAATTGTACAATCTACTCTTATAAATTCGTGTTATAAAAGCCTCCATATCCCCGAGGAAGGTTTTGTAATGTATAATATAAAAACAATGCTTGTACGTAAGATGAACATTTAAATTTTTGCATCAACCATATGATTAATTTAACGATCAACTTCGTGGTGTAAAACTATTGTTATACTCGACACCTTAGATGTCACAATTCCACCATATACTCATACTCATAGTAGGAAAAAGCAAAGTTTGCAAACTGACAACTAATATACACAGTATATTCTCATAATACTTCATCATCCAAACTCTTAAAGTACAAACTTTTTCCATAATTCAATCATGTTGAAAGGGAATTATTAATCATACTAAAATCATCTATAGCCTTAGCAATATAAAACTAATGAAAGTTTGATGATAAAATTTTCTATAATCTTCATAAATGTTATCATCAATCCTACTCTCATATTATATGCTATAATTAGGGCAATCATATGGATTTTTTTTTCACCTATTATTACAGCTGAAAAGAGGAGAATCGTTGAGAGACCAATTTTCATACCAATAGGCTATAAAGGTCTTGGATTAATTTATTAAGTATCATCCCTTATGATATATTTAGAATGTAAAAATAATTTGGAATAAAAAAAATTGGAATGAAAAGGAAGTGAATAGGATGGAATCAACAATAGAATATTAAGTCAATTCCTGTTTGGAAATATTCGTAGAATGAAATGATATATAGTGGTTTTTATAAAGAAAATATATATTAATGAAATTAAAAATGTTTTTTAAGTAATTATTATTAGTAAAATTGTGATTTAACCTTTAAAAGTTAGAATTGAGGTGGATTCGTAATACTAACTTTTAAAATACTTTTAAACATTAAAAAAATAAAATATAAAATCATAATTCTATTCTAGATCAATTCTAATCAACCGAATATAACATAAAAACTTAATTCTATCCCATAACATAATAGAAGGTACTTGACCTCACAAGAAAGCCCAAGAATAAAATCCGATGGTCCTGTCATATCCAACTTGCAAGCGCCTGCTGATTACCCCGAAACCGAGGGCATCTTTGGATTGGTAGGGCTTTTACAACAAGGTTTAGTAGAGAAATGATAGAAAGATAAATCTCATTCTCACTAATAATGTGTCAAGCAAGGATCCCGGACTCGATGCTGCTCGAGCTTGACTTTAATGTCCTTTTATCTTTCTCTTGATTTTAGAAAATTTTTTCGGTGGTCGTGTACGGAGTTTGGTCCATGTATATATATATATGACTGGCTTCTCTCTAGCTAAACGAGAAACATCCTACTTGCATTGCATTGCATGTATCTTATATTATAATTGTTTTTGTAGCTCCGCATCCGCTAGGGCTCTCTTGGGAACACAATCTGTTGTCCCAGCAACGGCAACTTGATGCCAAGACAACGACAAGTAGGATCTGAAACGTTCCTACGCGCCTTCCATTTCCTGAAATTTGAATTATTGCTCCTCTTCCTTATTCAAGACTCTTATATATCCGCTACTTTCCAAAACAAAAGAAAAGATCATAGGAAGGATTGTACGTTATGTTACAACAGGTATCTTTTCCCAAGTAAGAAAATAGAACCTATATGCTCTCTCTCTCTCTATCTATATGCCCCCCCCCCCCCCCCCCCCAAAAAAAAGGCTATTTATTAGATGCTCAAAAGATGAATAAATATATAAATGCAACCATCTCCTTCTCTTCAAACCAATTACTTTCTCATCAGCTTAATTAGTGATTAAGAATTTCCTCTCCTCTTATACATATATATATAAGTGTATCATTGGAGTCATTATTGCATGCAGGGAAATCGGCCTAGAGCAGTGATTAGTGAACATATCTTATATATTTCATCTTTATTTATTTATAATCATATAGTCTTGCAACTGCAATCTGTGGGGTCGCCGCGCTATATTTATAATAACCCTTCTCTTAAGCTTGGCTAGGGGCTATTAGCAGCTAATGGATATTTCTGTACCATGTGATGTTATGCTTAACAGAAAAAGAAAACAAAAAACCATCTACTTTATATAGGAGATTTAAAAAACAGAGAAATTAACGATCCTAAATTTGACAAAGCTTATTAATGCTGTTATTTTACTCTTTTCTTCTTTTCAAACAAACAACATCCAAAAATTTCATGAAAATCAGTATCCGGCCACCAATGATTTGTTGAAATGGTGTTGTCGGTTTCACATCTAGTAGTCCAAAAGGATTCTCCATCTTCCACCTTTGATTCCTGCACACGAGGAAAAGTGCCAAACAGCAATTGATTTACTTTTAGAACTAATTTTCTAATTCTTTCTCCACATCAAATTGTTTGAAATATGGAGTATGAAAATAAAGTTGGGGCAAAAATGTAAATATTTTCCTAAACTTTAATAAATTGGTATATAATCCCCAAAAGTTATGCAGAAATATCTATCAAACTTATTAAAATGTATTTTAATGCCTTTTAAACTTTGAACTTAATGTGTATTTTTGAAAAAATAAAAAATAAAAAAGTATGTATCATTTATATTATTAATTTATCAAAGTTTGGGGAAGCATTTACAACATTTAAAAATTTATAAAATATATACTTACTTAAGTCAAAGTTTGTGAGATTATTTGCACTTTTGAGTTTATTTAGTTTTATGCTATAATGGTGAGACACAATCAAACAATAAATTCAGTACAAAAGGACAAATGCATCTTTCTTTCTTTCTTTCTTTTTTCATTCAACAATAGTAATTTATCTACTACATACAGCTCATTAGGAAGGGTTTATACCCTTTATAGACTTTGTTACATTACATTCCTCCACAAAAAGCGTCAACAAGTCCCTATTACAACATTTGCTGGAAGACATAGACAAAAAAGTCATCTTTCCGCATCCTTTGGCTGTAATTTGCTAGTGCATTAGCCACCCGATTGGCTTCTCTTGGCACAAAAGACATCATAAACTCCTGCATCTAGGAAATTCCCTACAAGCAAATAAAACATTTAAATACTTGTGCTTCGCAACATATTTATTATTTGGTAGAGAATCCGTAATACAAGAATTAGAAACAATATGCAGCTTTTCAAGATTCATCTTAGTGCATAAGTCTTAACCCGGGTATATGGCATATGTAAGGTTTATTTTAATGATAAACCACGTATGCTTATATGTGTTAATAATAATAAAGCTATCATATTATATAAAATTCAAATAAAGTGATCTAATAAGGTCATGGAATTTAATACATTGAATTAAATTAAGTATGGATTAATATGAGTAGAGACTAGAAATATTATTTCCAATTTTATGTGGACATATATGGTTGTAATTCTCAAGTCACACATGTTGTTCCATTCTTTCTAATATCTCATAATTAGAAAGGATAAGAGACTAAATCTCTATGTAATTGACTAAAAAGACCAATTCACCACTTCTAGTTACGTGATTCTTAAGTCATGAATTCAGATATATTTCTATTTACTTTATTTTTATGTTCGTGCTCTAATTCCACACATGTACTGCTCCTGGTGTATTTGATTTATGAAAATTAAGTTTAATTAACCCCAACAGCCCAAAGCTCAGGAACCACGATATCCACTTTTCCAATCTTCTTGCCAAAACCGAAAGTCCAATGCCCTTGTTCATCTCTCGCCTCTTCCCCTACTGACACTTCACCTGTTTGGGTATTCATTAAAGCATTTATGTTCAGCTTAATACAACCAATTTCTGGCCTTTTCCACTTTAATAACTCCATTTGCTTCATCATCAAAACTTTCTTCTTCCTATTATATACCCAATATTCATTAACTTTCCATTTCATCTATTGAGCTACTGGATTAATATTTACTTCTCCATTAAATAGTTTATTATTTCTCTCCCTCCATAGTAATCATAATGTAATACCAAATATAATAGCCTTGGAGGTTTTAAAAGGGAAAATGCATATTGATCCAAGAGGAGGAGGACCTCCCACCGTGTTAAAAAAAAAAAAGAAGGAAGTCAAGTCCAGTGGAGGGCTAGTGACATGCGAGAAGTAAAACAGATGTAATGTGAAAACTGTTGAAATGCAAATTTTTATAACCTACCTGCAATATTAAAGTGGAAAACTTCATTTTTTGTATGCTTAATGCTTTTTTTCTATCTTTAATCTCACTTAAAATAATATAAATATGTAATTTTTGAAATAGGATATTTCGATAAAGTAGTTACTAAACTAAGCTAGAGAACATGCACTTTCTCCTAAGCAAGTTTTAAGTGCATGCGTTAAAATAGGAAATTAAGCATAGATATATAGGATAGTTAATTGCACTTTTTTTATTAATACATTCATCGTGGATGCATTATTAATCTTGTAAAATAAAGCATTTTTACTAATCTATTACTTATATTAAAAGAAATGTTAATTTTAGATATTTGGATCCCCGGTCATTTACTATTAACTAATAAGTCCTTTAAAATATATTAGCAACGATCTATACGGGGCAATAGATGGAATATCTTAAGGTGAAAATAGAATTTTGATGGAAACCACATTAACTTATTTATCTAATGGGGAAATTTATTTTTATTTTTTAAATGACAAACCCCATATACTAAGGTACTCCGAACTCAAAATTTATTATTAATACAGGAAAGCAAAGAAAAAAATAGGGGCACAGATCTAACCTTTTTAATAACAATAGTACCTTATACTAGTACCCAAAAAAATAAATAAATAAGTATTACTCCCTTGTAACGTAAGGCCTATGCATAAATAAAAAAAGATTTGTAACTACTACTTTTTACAAAGTAACAAACCGAGTCAAACTAAATTTGTGATGGTTAATTAGTTTATTTTCATTTTAAAAGATCCATTACACTAATATGATATTATTAGCTATTTTAAATTATTTTTTTATGCTTCCATGCACATGAAAAATGATTGATTTTATTTAAACTGAAGTTTTATCAGACCACAGTTAATCAGGAAGTCAAAGATTTATTTTTTTTTTTTCTTTACATCGTTGCACCTTGAGAAATCCTAATAAGCTATATAAATTAATGAATAGCGTTGAGTTATTAAAAAGACGAAAAAAGTAGATCATATGTGAGGTGAAAATAGAGTAAAGCCAAGTTACGTACAGGAAAATATAAAAATTTGAGGCTCTAAAGAAATGATGGCAAATGGTAAATTGATGGGTTGGAACAACTTCTTTGCAGTGTCGTGCTGCGTTTGGCTGTTCTTCTTATTCATTATTGCTTCACAACACAAACTTCGCCAAAAGCATAAATAAAGAACCAAAAATAGATAAACCAACACTAATATTGCTCGCTTAAAGGCTAAAACAAATGAAAAGCCTAAAAAGATTTTTATTTTTTTATTAAGAAAAAGAAAAAAAAAATGATATAATCAAAATCCAAGTCAACATGTAAGGAAATATGTTAGTCTAAGATTGACCACATATACGACGACACTTACGTTTGATTAATAATTGAGAAGGCAGCTTCTTCGTAGATCCCTAGAGGTGCAATCATTGACCAAAGCACTAGGGGCTGCCGAGTCCAGTAATCTCTTCTTTGATATCTGATCTCTACACGAAGGAAATTATTCATCCGTTCATTGAATTAACCTTACTTTTTGTGTATACCGTTAATAAAGGGATTATAAGTGTTTCCAATTCTCAATGATATCGCTGCTCTTCGTTCTTACCCCCAAAAAAACTCTGAAGAGGGTTGAAGAAAGGGAATATTTCATTGTAATATGATGGGATCTTGATGATATCAAGTTAATCATCCATTATCACAAAAATGACACAGTATTATAGGCTATGTTATATATGTATAAAATAAATAAATAAGCAATCCCAAAAAAATAAAACTAGTTATTAAAATTCATGTTTGAGCTCAGAAATTTGGAAAATGATACAAGTAATAAATCAAATTGAGTTGAATAATTCTATAAGCTCTACCTTGACTTGTAGGTATTATTTAATTAGTTTGAGTCTAAACTCATTTAAATTTAATTTTTAATTATATTAAATTTATATCAAACCTCAATTTTGGTTGGTTTGAAATCAACCTCAATAGAGCCAGATATAAACTTAAGCTTAATTTTAATTTGGTTAAGCTTGCAAGCTCCATAACTTTAAGTCAACCTAGTTGAATCTCAAGCATCGCTTGATATGCTATTCAAATAACTTAAACTTGACTCAATTACACTTAAACATAATTCAAGTGTATATTAAGCTAACTCCTTGGATCAGCTTGGTTCTCATAACTCTACTTCTTGGTATCAAGTTTTCTGGTAGTAGAGACTTTATGCAAATGGTATTTAGGTTTTGAATTCATGGAATTACGGTATCTTTTAGTAATTTTTTACTTAATCTAGCGTAATAGGGGTTTTTCCGTCATGACAATCCGTTAGACTCTAAAAAATGGTATAGATAGTTTGCGTTTCGTCAAATATTAAAGTCTAGTTTCGACATGAAGTATAGATAGTTTTACTTGGGATTAACATTTTTGTTTAAATAGTAGTTCAAATCTAAAGATGTGTAATGATGTCCAAATTAGTGCGGGTCCTATGATTCGGATTATTACAATAGTCTAATTTATTTGGGAAAAATAAAAAGTGAAGAAAAAGCGTATGTTATATATAAAGTGGAAACGGTCATATTTTTCAATGTAATTAATATAAGATTATGCATTACTCTTTGGACTTAATGTGTCGTTTATAGATCAAACATAAAACTATCCTACGGACAAAAATATATAATTGCTATTATTGTATTTGTTAAGTCTTCTATATAGTTTTGATGACAATAAAATACTATATTAAGATTTTCTAATAAGTTTATTGACTGTGTAATTAGAAATTAAGAAATGTTATAAAGATAAGCTGATATTACAAAGATATGTTGTGGAACAAAGTTTTAAATAATCGAAAGCAAAATCTCTAGAAATAACAAAGGCTAAAAACTAAAGAAAGAAGTTTTGAAAGTATAAATCAAAATCACTTTCCACAAGACAAGAGATTCTCTCCTCTTAGATATTTTGTGTGGCACTCAATCATCCTTTATTTCATACTTTTACTTCATTTTCATTTTTTGATAATAAGTCAGCCTTTCCTTCTTGCTTTCCTAAGACTTATTTCGAGCTCATCCCTGATCAAGAGTGCCTTCATTCGGCTTTACCATGGTCTCCTTATGACTATGGAGACCAACCTTCTCAATTGATTTAAGCCTACTATAGTCATTATTAGGAGAGCAATATTAGTTCTTGACCAATTTGTTCACAGGTAATCAACCTGACTTCAGAGTATTCACGTTTTTAAAACAAATTACCTTACCGATGTCACTCACTATATTTTAAGCCCTAATTGATTCATCACTTCCCTTTTAATATCATAGACTGTGAAATTTTCTCCCATCTAAATTCGTAACACCCTTATTATGAGGTTAATTTCTGCCGCTACCCCATTTCCCAACAAATTACCACCCTCTCCCATTAGCAAACTCCCCCAATGTTTTCTCTAGCCAAGACTATGGGCTTCCATGGGTCTTCCTCTCTTACCCTCACCCCTTGTTTCCATCCTCCGATATCTCCTCTTGTTGAGTTATCTAATGGCAAGGAAACCTACTGCTATGCTACTTCAATCGATTACAACTCTCTTCTATTCATACCAAACTTCTCCCTAAGATCACCTTAGCCAAGACCTTAGGCTTCCATGGGCATTTCACTCTTGCCCTCACCTCTCTCCATGTTCTTTAAGATCGCCTCTTATTAAGTAACCCAATGGTAAGGCGGTCCACTGGTTCACTTTTCATTATTTCATATTAATCTAGGCAACTATTGTTATAAAAGTCTTGATTTGTGACACAATTATCTCTCCTCTCACAACAATGTCCACCCGATGGTTGCTTCTCTTCACAAACTTCTCCTACACAAGCCCTTGTGTCAAAAAGGCTACCCGCACACAATTTTATTTCAATTAGATAGAATTTAGGTAGTTAAATGAAGTTTAGAACCTTATAGCTCTAATATTACTTTTCATGGGATGAGAGGTTTTCCCCTCCTAAAGATCTTATGCGGTGCTAGACCATCATTTGTTTCATACTTTTACCTCAATTCCAAATGGCGTGTCAACCTTCTCTTCCTATTTTCGCAAGACAGTGATAGTCATAAGTTGTTAAGAACAGAAATTAAGCAAAACCATATGTATCAATCAGAACCTAACAATAAAAAACCACAACCAACACAATACTAGAATGGAATGATTGTTTAAAATGTATAAGTGAGATAAATTGATTTCAAGAACCGCCTCCATTAGTTGGATATATTTGCGTAATATATTTGAAACATTCTACTTAAGTTAGATTAAAATATCATGGGATATTTTTCATATAAATTAATCGAAGATCATCATAAAAGTTTAAGGTTCGATAGTAAAGGAAAGCAAATTATTATTATAGTGATATAAAACGAAAGATTACAAGTTATTTGTAAGATGATTATCATGGACGATTAATATATTTGATAACTATCACAATAAAATATTTCCCAATATTCTCTTCAAAGCTATCAAAATAAAATTTGTAACCGAGATAGTTAATAGAGGCAATGTTCAAAAGGATTGAATCAAGAACTTTGCATCAATATCATTAGTTAATCGTTAGACAATCAAGCATATATATTCTATGATGGGAATCAAACCTTTGGACTCGGCATTAGGAAGCCTACTTGAACCAAATGAAACCTAGACATTCACATTTTATCTTTATTTATTTTATAGTAATTGTTTTTACATTTTAGCAGGTACACTTTTGTCGCTTTTTACAATAAGACGATCAAGCATAATAGCAATTGGTTTATAAACGGATCACGGCCCATTATGAACCAAATTGAACCTATAAAGACAAGAGGATCCGGCCTTCATTTCATTTACATTTCACTTGAGAAAAAACCGGCCATCTTCACTTCTCTTTCACATAGAGAATCGATTCTTCAAGTGACTCATAGGACCGGTTTTTTACTATTTGACATTATTTTAATTTTCTTGTTTAGGGTAGGGTATAAATACTTGCTAATTAGGTTTTGTAAGGGGACTTTTGACACATCATTTTTCAGATATTGAAAACCATGAAGAACAATTCCTTTCATGCTATTTGCTCTTATCATTTCTTCTTAAAGTGTGGCAAATGGGATTCAATTCTTGTTGTGTGTAATATCAATAATATCAAATCTATCCTAATTCCAACTAGTGAGTAATATCTGGTGAGGAACTAGTTTTTCTTTTTTTTTCTATCCTTTTTTACGCCATTTTAGGTTTCATTTTCAATTTAGGGTTCATGACAGTTTGATTGTGTATCATTCAATTAGATCCTCATTTGCATTTGTGAACTTATAATTAGTCTTGAACACATAATAATTTTGGTATCAAAGTACAGCTTTGAGAAGGTAATTTCATGATTTTCAATTAGGGGATTTAGGGTTCTTGTTGTTCATTTTCGCATTGAAGATTGTGGGAAGTGGAGTTGAGTTCTTGAGTTGAATTGTTCCTTGATTCCATAGAAATTATGAATTGAAATTCGAAGGAGATTGAATTAGGGTTCCTTTGCCATGGATGTATTAGAGGAATCCTTCTAATTGGTTTCCAATAGAAGGTGTTTGAGTGGATTTGTGCCGTATGTTTCCTTGTGATTTCGGAAGTGGAAGTGTGAATTTTTCAGATTTGCATTGTGATTGTTCATCTTGCGGTGGAGAATTAGGAAATATTTTGAATTCAAATTCAATCATTACTTGTGGAGTTACTGTGTATTAATCACTTTAAATACACTTTGACTAAGTTGGGAATCATTTGCTTGCCGTGTGGAGTTATTGTTCATCTTGCCATGAAGACTTGCTGTGTGTGTTACTTCCATTTGCTTTGCTACTGTGATATTTAGAGTGTGTGTTATGGTGTGAAGTGGTGTGGTACCGTGAGAGTGTGAAGTGAAGTGAATCGTGGGAGTGTATGTGTTGCATTAAGTGTTTGTTGCACCGTGGGTATGTGTGAGTGTGTATTGCCGTGGTGTGTGTTGTTGTGTTGGGTGAACTGTGAAGGGAGTTGTGTTATTGTGTTGGTTGAACCATTAAGGTGAGTGTGTTGTTATGTTGTGAATTGGGGAAATTTGTACCATGAAGGTGTTGTGTTGTGACTGTATGTTAGTACCGTGAGTTGGTGTTGAGTGATAAAAAAAAATTCAAAATCATGTCAAATGATAGTGTGAATGGTAGGATTAGCAATAAGGCCAATAGTTAGGTTAGAGGAGGTTAAGGGCGTTATGCTACAAGTGGAAGAACATTAGAGGAACAATTGCAGGATCTTACCACTATTGTTGCTACATTAGCAACATAAATAGATTAGATAACGATGCCACAACCACCAGTGGCAAACCCTCAGGTACCCCTACCTCAGGTAGCCTATCAGAATGTTTGTAAGGAAGGAGCTGCGGGAGGAAATAGGGGTAGGAGAATGGAAGGAGATTATCATGCTCTTAAGGAGGAAAGGGATGATAATTTTGAGAATGTACCTTACTCAAACCGGGAGTTTAGACCACATCGGGGATTATAATATGTAAAATTGTAGATGCCTTCATTTGATGGCAGGGGGTTCTGCAAATGATTATCTAGATTGGGAGGATAAGGTTGAGGGCCTATTTGAGTGCTACGAAATTGATGATCACATTCGGGTTCATCTTGCAGCTGTAGAATTTATAGGCTATACCGCCTTATGGTGGAAAAATCTTGTGATTAGTAGATGAAGAGATGGTGAGGTTGATATACATACCTGGCGAGAAATGAAACGGGTATTGAGAAAAGGTTTATACCTGAGCATTACAAGCAAGAGCTGTTTATGCTTCTCCAAACACTAAGGCGGGGAGGTAAAACAGTTGATGAGTATGTAAAGGAGTTTGAGACATTAATGATTAGATTTAAGTCAGTTGAATCTCCTGAACAAACCCTAGCATAATTTGTGTCAGGGTTAAAGTATGAAATTGCTTATATTGTGGAGCTCTAGAGGTATAACACACTTGATGAGGCTATCTTACTAGCCCCGAAAGTGGAGAGACAGAGGAGATCCAACCCTTTTCGAGCAGCGAGCAATGGAACTTCTACCAAACCTTATGGGTTAGATGTTTAGCAGGGTGAACAAAAGGGAATAGGGGAAAATGATAAGATTGTGGACAAGAATACATCTATTACTAATAGGGAGAGGGAAATTTCAAGAAAAGGAAAAGAGGTTATTGGAGTTAATAGCAGACAAACAGTGCCAGGGACAACCAGTGGAAAGATGCGTCAAATAAAATGTTTCAAATGTATGAGTTTTGGACACATGGCTACTTAGTGTCCTAACAAAAGGATTATGACTGTTATGGAGGGAAACAATGACGATAGTCAAGAAGAAGTATTTGAGCCTATAGATATGTCAATAGTACTACAAGAGTATTATGATGATCTAAATGCTGAGACACATGAAGACAAAGGAAATGATAAATATATATCTATTAATGTGTTGCATAAAGTCATGACTATACCTCTAGATGTAGGGGACGTATAGAGGGAAAACCTATTCCATACACCTTGTCGGGTTCTAGGTAACTTGTGTGTTCTTTTCATTGATGGTGGTAGTTGCATTAATGTCATAGCTGCTACATTAGTAAATAGATTGCAACTAGTCACTAGTCAACATCTACATCCTTATAAGTTACATTAGTTGAATGAATGGGGTAGTATGCATGTTACACAGAGGGCTAAGGTGCCTTTTAGCATAGGAGATAGATACCATGATGAAATTGTTTGTGATGTTCTTCCTATGTGTACCTTTCATATACTACTAGGTAGGACTTGGTTGTTTGATAGAAATGTGTTACATGATGGGTTTAGAAACACCTATGTGTTTTAGAAGGATGGTGCACAGGTTGTCTTGACTCCTATGTCTCCAGTTGAGGTACATAAATTCTAGGAACAGATTTACAGAAATAATGGGCACTCAAGACTTCATGGCGATAAGCACATACAAATAAGGGATTTCAGTCCAAGAAAAGACCCATTAGATTTGAAGACAAATCTTTTAGAGGCCCGAGGAGATGATGGCAATCAAACCTTTAGACCCGGCATTAGGAAGCCTACTTAAACCAAATGGAACCCAAACATTCACATTTTATCTTTATTTATTTTATAGTAATTTTTTTATATTTTAGCAAGTATATTTTTGTCAGTTTTTACAAGGAGACGATCAAGCACAATAGCAATTGGTTTGTGAATGGATCACGGTCCATTATGAACCAAATTGAGCCTATAAAGACAAGAGGAACCGGCCTTCATTTACATTTCACTTGAGAAAAAACCGGCCATCTTCACTTCTCTTTCACATGGAGAATCAGTTCTTCAAGTGCCTCATAGGACTGATTTTTGACTATTTGGCATTATTGTAATTTCCTTATTTAGAGTAGGGTATAAATACTTGCTAATTAGGTTTTGTAAGGAGACTTTTGACACATCATTTTTCAGATATTGAAAACCGTGAGGGACACTTCCTTTTATGCTATTTGCTCTTATCATTTCTTCTTGAAGTGTGGCGAATGAGATTTGATCCTTGTTGTGTGTAATATCAACAACATCAAATCCATCCTAATTCCAACTAGTGAGTAATATCTGGTGAGGAATCAATTCTTCTTCTTCTTTTTTTCTATCCTTTTTCATGCCATTTTAGGTTTCATTTTCAATTTAAGGTTCATGACATTTTGATCGTGTATCATTCAATTGGATCCTCATTTGCATTTGTGAACTTGTAATTGGTCTTGAGCACATCATTCTAGCATTTTGAAGAAGAAAAATAGAAGTGACAAAGAAGGGATTTTCAAAGTGATACACTCAGAACATATATATAAAATGGGAGCGTAAATTGCAGCAAGTGCACTGGTCGTATCAAGTAATAAAGTGGTGAAAAGTAAGGTTGTCGATCCCTCGAGGAACCAATAGAGTACTAGATCTATGGCAATTCTTATCAATATCTAGGTGATTAAAAAAGGGTTTTGAAATGTCTAATCTAAAAATTTAACTTAAAGCAACAAGAAAAATTTTATGACGAATCTATCAATTATGAACAAGGGAAATTAGAATTCACCCTAGATTCATTAATCAAATTGCTACCAAGTTATGTCAACTAGTGGTTATAAGGTTATTCAAGTGAGTTTAGAAAATCCTTTTTAGGGATGTTGACCTTAAATCAATTAGTCGGCTTCCGCGTCTCCAATTAACCAAGGAATCAAAATTATGTTCATACACCTCCCGATGCTACAAACAACTAATGCCCTAAATCAATTAACCCTAATCCCTTAGTGATTAATTAACAAGAAACATTGCATTGCGCCCTCCATAAACTCTAATTAAACCAATTATCGCAACTCCCGTATTGATAATCAATCTAATTAAGAATTCCTAACAAATCCTAATCAATTCCCGTATCAAAAGGATTTCTAACAATTATAATCAAAGACTGATTATAATTGAAATCAAAGGAATTGCAATCATGAATAATCCTAATAATTCCTAATTACATAACATGGCTACAATTATCCTTTTACCATTCTAGAGTTTCATCCAATTTCCCACAAGGATGATTTAGAACATTATAGTATGAGTTGCATAAAAACAATTGAAATAAAGAGGTGCAATGGAATTCATATTAAACAACTAATAAATGGCATAAAAGAAAATAAAGTAAATGAAACAATGGTTATAATCTTCAAGAGCTTCAATCTTCAAAAATGACTCCTTGAATTCTTCAATTGAAAGCAAACTTCAACAAAATGACATTCTTCCTTCAAACTAAACTTTGGAAAAATCTAAAGTACCTAAAGAAATTCTAATGATTCAAAAGAAAGACAAATGATGCTAAAACAAAGAAGAAGAACAAAAGGATTCTAAACAAAAGAAAGGATGCTCTCAAGGTTCACACAAGGGGTCTATTTATAGATCCAAAGAGGAGGGGGATAAGGTTGATCTGATGAGGATTTGAGTCAGCAAATTAATTAAGATATGATTTTGGAGAGATTCTCGCAATAGATATCCGGGGAGTAATGAAGGCCGGCTCAAGGCCGGCGGCCTTGAATGTAGGCCGGATTAAAGGCCGGCAGCTTTGCTTCTTTTTTTAGGCCGGTTTAAAGGCCGGCTCAAGGCCGGCGGCCTTGAATGTAGGCCGGCCCAAAGACGGCGGCCTTCAGTGCAATCCTTCGCTCACTTCTTCAATTTTGTGAAAAACTCCTCCAATTAACTTGTAATTTACTTTTAGGTCCTCAAAACCTGTATTTTCACAATAAATACCATTAAGTATCATTTCTTTATATTTTCTTAAAATAAATTTAATATAAGTCCAAAAGAAAATATAAGTATAATGTGATCTTATCAACATCCCCACACTTGAACTTTTGCTTGTCCTCAAGCAAAATAATTGATCTAAACAAGAGAAATCCATCATTGAACTTCTGGTGCCCATTGTTCTGACCATACTGAAATTTGTAACTAGTATATCTAGTTGAAATTTAGTAGTTAATCTAAATACAACAGATTTTTAATCCCAGTGTTTAACAATAGAAAACAATACTTAGTCCATAAGAAAAAACATTCAATTAAACTTCATTGGTTATTAGCAAGTATCATCTCCCTCAATTTTACTTCTCTAAACAAGATAACAAGGAGTGAAAGCATATGGTATCCATTTTTTTCCCTAGAATTTCTCTCCCTTTTTTTATATATATATATATATATGTTTTATTTGCCTTGATTGGCAGCGGAGTGAGACTTCACTCTTCTGAGGGACCAAAGCTCGCCCATGTCAACCTGACTTTCATTAAGGTACTAATTTTTTTTTTTTTTTTTTTTTTGCCTTTCCGCCCTTCTCGTTATTGTGAGTTCATTGAGTCGGCACATCCTGGGCTCATCGCCTAAGTGACCAGGTTTTAAAGGGACCCCTACGAACTCTTCCTCATACTAACATTTAAGATTGGATACTCTTAACTCACTTTTCCTGAGTTATTGGAGTAAAGGCTCTTTTTTTTATTATTATTATTTTTTTTTATTAAGGGATCACTAAGTAAAATATTTCCTTTACCTCTTTCACTAGGTGTTAAGGTATTCTCAAAGAAATTTCAAGAGAGATTTATCCCAACCAATTTTTCCTTGAAGTAAACTTGCTTGTTTTTCCAACTTAAGGACTCAATCTCAAGTTCAAAGGCTAAACATAGGGTAAACCCTGTTCTCTAGAGATTTTACTCTTAAATTTTAACTGTGTAAACTAGTCACAACAATTGGCGAGTAGGGCACCAATTCAATTTCAGGATTTCATTGAAAACACTTAAGGACATAAATAAAGCATGGGATTTGTAAGCTCATGATGTGTGCAATCATTATACTTCTACATTTATAATCCCTTCCCCTCACTTAAATTGGACAATGTCCTCATTGTTCCTATAATAGCACAAAATTAAGGAAAAAGAATGTCAATGCAAAAATTGAAACACTGGTACTTCCCTGGTGTAAAGTTGTTCATCAATAAGAAAATTCCTCCAAAATGTTTGTCATCCCTGTTTCATAATGAAATAAACACTAAAAGCAAAATGTCATGGATCACAAGTCTTTCCAACAAGTGGGTGCTTAACAAAATCCATACAAACCAATCATCAACGTTCAAAAAAAAAATAAAAAATAAAATAAAATAAAATAAAAAAATAGAGAAGAAATTCAAAAACTGTCGGACTCAGAGCTGGAGACCTCACTTGAGGTCTCATAATCCAAATGTTCTGCGGCTGTTGGATGAAAACATGATATTGCGGATTTTAACATATTGACCAAGGTGGTCCTAAATTTCTTATTCTTTTTCCGCTCTTTATGAACTTTTTTCTTGACTTCTTTTATGTCTTTTCTCAACTGTTTATAACTGCTAGTATGAAGGGTAGAATAAGAACCTGAGGGTCTATCAGTGGAAGGGACCTCATGAATTCCCTCCTCGTAAATGGGAGGATTAGGCTTGTGGATTACCTTGGTGAGTTCCCAACCTCTGAATGGTGCAGAGGAAATCCTCTTACACTCTATTCCCTTATCATCAACAGGATCTCTGAAAATCCCCATACCTTTCAATAATGCAGTTATGTATCCTCCACACAAAATAAATTGTGTCCTTGTATCCTCAATCTGTCTGCTCATAAAAGTAACTACCTCTATACCAATATCAAGTTTGTAATCATTAATCATGCAAAAGAGGTAAAACATATCAAAACTAGTCACCTTACTATGACTAGTTTTCTTACAACAGATTGTGTGAGCAAGGATATGGTGGAGTAACTTGTGCTTTACAGAAGCAAAACTAGAAGCCAAAGACTTTGAAGGTACGAAATCATCTTGTCTAGGATGAATCATCTGCAACCACATCATTTCAGCATTCATTCCTTCAGGCCAGGGTTAGTTGAATTTTCTTCAGGTTCTGGGTCATCATGAAGTTTTAAGAAGAACCCGATTTGATTCAACTGTAATCTGTGAATCTCTTCATAGGCTTGAAAAGTCATGGCGATGCTGTCATCCTTCTCTATCTGCAAAGTGGACAAAAACTCAATTGTAATATCTTTATAAGCTGGCTCTCTTATCTCGAAGAGATGAAACCAAGTCTTATTTGCCACCATCTGTTGCAATTTTTCATCCATGCCATATTCCTGCAGAACCGTCCAATCCAGATATTGATGATTTAAGATTGTCATCTTGTCAAACCTTTTCTTCCTTTCCTTTGCATATTCTTGATTGGAAAGTAGGAACTTTGGTTGGGTTCCTGAAATTGATGGTTCAGAGGTTTTTTGCTTCTTCCTCCTAGGCTGGAAGTTTTTGGGTTGCATTGCTACAAAAAGTGATGTTAGTTCATCGATTAGCTAACTTAATTAAACTTCTCATGCCAATATATTCATGTTGCACTCATGGTTTATCTTTAAAGAAGCACTAGCAATTGCTTAAGCACAGAAGTTTCTTTATGTCAATTACACTTGCAATTAGAAATTAAAGGCTGGCAGCCTAAGTCATGCGGCCTAGATTTTAACCAAAGCGGGATTTTTTCAAAAAAAAAAAAAAAACGCGGGAAAAGGAGAACACATGAGTTTCAAGCTGTGCAAATGTTCTAACAAATAGTGAAAGAATAATCATGTAATTAACAGCAGCAAGGTTCTTCTAAACTCATGCAATCTGAATTTTTTTTTTTTTCAAAATATACCCATTCATGAACTTGATTTACAGCATTTCCTAATCATGACACAAGAACTCAAAATTAATCCATAACTACTTTAAGTAATAGTAGTTACATTTTTCTAAAGCACAAAAATCCCCAAATTCTAATAATTTTACACAATTGGTTAAATTCTAATTTCTAATTTGCTAAATGGGTTTGGACGAGTCAAACACAAATCACTATAACCCATCAACATGCAAGTATAAAAATCGACTTCTACATGAAAAATCATCAAACCAACAACTTCAATCCAACAATCCCATCAATTCCGCATGTGATCCGAAATTTACAACCCACAGGGACAATATTTTCAGCAAACTTCCAACAAGCAAAGAAGAAAGAACTTAAAGAGACGAAGAAAGGAACTTACTTGGAATGTCTTGGATGCACGAGGAGAGTGAATGAGAGAGTAAAGAAAAATTAGGTTAAAGAGAGAAAAGAAGTGCGAGAAAGAGAGATATCGTGAGAGAAAAAGTGAGTTAAGAGAGAGAGACAAAATATGAGCAATTGAGAGAGAAAGACGGGCCCGGCCAAAGTCTAAAAACTAGACAAAGGCCGGCACCCTGTACCTGTACGCCGCCGGCCTTTATAAGCCGGCCTTTAATTGTACCAAGAGTTTAGGCCGGCTTAAAGCCGGAGGCTTTTATCCGGCTTTTTTTTTTTTTTTAACGAAACTATTATAGATACTTATTAAGCATGGGCTGCCTCCCATGAAGCGCTTAGTTTATAGTCGCTAGCCCGACTTTTCCAATTCAAGTTCTCAAATTTCCTAAATCCACAGTTGTGGCGTTTCTATCAACATGTTCTCCTTCATAGTAATGTTTGAGAAGATAACCGTTTACTTTAAAAGTACGGTTGTCTTCTGCCTTCAACTCAACTGCACCATAAGGAAACACATTAACAATTTCAAATGGTCCAGACCATCGTGATTTCAACTTACCTGGGAATAGCTTCAATCGAGAGTTGTACAATAAGACTCTTTGACCAGGCAAGAACTCCCGCTATAAGATGTTCTTATCATGCCATCGCTTTGCTCTTTCCTTGTAAATTCTCGCATTTTCATATGCTTCCTCTCTCATCTCGGCCATTTGATTCAATTGGAGCAACCTCTTTTCACCTGCAGCTTGCAACTCAAAGTTAAGGTATTTTATGGCCCAGTATGCCTTGTGCTCAAGCTCCATGGGTAGGTGACATGATTTACCATAAACAATCTTGTAGGGGGACATTCCAATAGGTGTTTTAAAAGCTGTTCTATAAGCCCACAATGTTCTATAAACCTCTTTTCATTGGCATGACTGTGGTAAAGAATGATGCCAATGAATTGATCCCAACCCGTACTGTGACAGGGTGGCGAGTTTGCATAGATTATAGAAAATTGAATGATGCCACCCGTAAAGACCACTTTCCCTTACCTTTCATTGATCAGATGTTAGAAAAACTCGCAGGGCATGATTATTACTGTTTCCTTGATGGTTATTCTGGGTATAATCAAATTCATATAGCGTCCGAGGATCAGGAGAAAACCACATTTACTATCAGAAATTGGAAAAATAATGCCTGCATCTAACAATTTAAGTACTTCCTTTTTTACAACTTCCTTAAGAGTTGGGTTAAGTCTTCTTTGTGGTTGTACTGTAGGTTTACACTCAGCTTCAAGAAATATCCTATGAGTACAAATTAAAGGGCTAATTCCCTTAATATCCGCAATGGTCCACCCGATAGCTTCCTTATGTTCTCTAAGAACATCCAAAAGTTGTTGCTCTTGATCACCTGTCAAAGAAGAAGAAATGATAATTGGCAAAGTATCATTTGTTCCAAGATAAGCATACTTTAAATGACCAGGCAAAGGTTTAAGTTCAAGCACCGGGGGTTGTGTCAATGATGGCATCGGTTTCTTCTCAGTGGTCCCCAGCTCCTCATAGTGTCGAGTCTTGAATTCATACACTTGTTCAACACGTTCTTCTTGGGGTTCATCATCATCATCACTCCAATCATCTAAATCCCTGAGAACTGACTCCATCGTGTCCACACCTGCATTCTCTTCCATGAACTCAGAGGAAAGCTCATCAACACTATCAATAGTGTAACAGGATTTACAGTCATCAAATTTTTTTGTAGCCTCATACACATTGAACGTGACTTGTTCATCCATAACTCTTAAAGTAAGCTTACCTTGTTCCACATCAATTAAGGCTTTACCTGTTGCAAGGAATGGTCTGCCAAGGATCATGGGTACCTCTTTATCCTCCTCCATCTCCAAGACTATAAAGTCAACTGGAAAGATGAATTTATCTACTTTCACTAGGACATTTTCCACAATCCCTCTTGGGTATTTGATGCTCCTATCAGCAAGTTGCAAGGTAACATGAGTTCCCTTACACTCTCCAAGTCCCAATTTCCTAAAAATAGATAGAGGCATTAAATTTATACTTGCACCAGAGTCAATAAGAACTTTATCAAAATGAAAATTGCCTATGGTGCAAGGAACAGTAAAACTCCCCTGATCTCTTTGTTTTCTTGGCAAACTAGGTACATCATTCTGTAAGATCATTGAACATTCCCTGTAAGCATCACCAGTTCATTCCCTTCAATCTTCCTCTTCTTTGTGAGTAAATCCTTCATGAACCTAGCATATGATGGCATCTGCTGAAGTGCTTCTGCAAAAGGAATGTTAATTTGCAATTTTTTAAAGACTTCTAAAAATTTAGCAAATTGTGAATCCAATTGTTGTTGCTTCAGCCTTCCTGGGAAAGGAATAGGAGGAACATATGCTTTCACTTTTGGAGAATTTTTCTTTGATTCCTCTTCCTTTTGTTTCCCTTTATCTTTTTCCAGGTTAACCTCCTCTTCCTCAAGTTTCTTATCAACCAATTCCTTACCACTTCTTAACATAATAGCATTTACACCCTTAGGATTTTGCTCAGTATTGCTAGGTAAAGATCCAGATGGTCTATTACTCAACTGTTGAGACATTTGACTAAGCTGATTTTCAAGATTCCTAATGGTGGCTTGTTGATTTTGCAACATTGTGTCAGTCTTTTGCGTATAACTTATCATGAGTTCTTCCATTTTAGACTGACTTTGCTGAGAAGAGGTATTATGATTAGGATATTGTTGATGGGGAGTATTATGATTAGGACCTTGCTTTTGAAATCCAGGGGGTTTAAGTGCATTGTTATCATTTCTCCATGAGAAATTTGGATGGTTACGCCACCCTGGATTGTAGGTGTTTGAATAAGGTCCTTGATTACCTCTTTGGAAATTGTTGACAAAATTTACTTGCTCTCCATGGGATGAGGAGGAAAAGTTTCCAGATGGGCACTCAAGAGTTGAGTGTGGTCCTGAGCATAACTCACAACAAGAAATTTGATTAACATTGAAAGAAGGTGTAGAGGTGAGTTTACTTACCTGGGCGGTAAGAGCAGAAATCTGAGCTGTTAAGGTGTCCATATCATTGACAGATGCCACTCTAGACTTACCTCTTTCATGTTGCCAATTATGTGCACTAGAGGCCATTTCATCTATCAAAGCACTAGCCTCATCATATGTCTTACTCATTAATGCACCACCAGAAGCAGCATCTACTAGAGATCTCAATGTGTCATCTAAACTGAGATAGAATATCTCAATAAGGAGATTATCTGGTAATCCATGATGGGGGCATTTTCTAATTGCCTCCTTGAATCTTTCCCATGCTTCATAAAGTGATTCACCACTAAACTTACTGAAGTTTGTGATGTCATTTCTTAACCTAGCAGTTCTAGATGGTGGAAAAAATCTCCTTAAAAATTTAGATGAGAGATCTACCCAAGTGGTTACAGAGTCTTGTGGCAATGAATTGTACCAAGCCCTAGCTTTTTCTCTAAGTGAAAATGGAAAAAGTTGTAGCCTAATTACATCATCAGATACATTATTTATTTTCACTGTATTACAATATTGAAGAAATACTGCAATATGCTCATCAGGACTTTCATTTGGATATCCTCCAAATTGATTTGATTGAACCATTTGAACGAGTGCTGGTTTTAACTCGAAATTATTAGCCTGAATTGTTGGTCTTCTAATTGCAGGACCTGAAACAACAGGTACCATGTATTCTCGAAGTGCTCTACCAACACCCTGAATCTGATTGTTGTTCTCATCTGCCATGTTCTCTTCTTCCTTTCTTCTCTGCTCTCTTCTAAGTTGTCGCAAGCTGCGTTCTATCTCAAGATTAATTGGTAGAAGTTCAGCACTTCTACTCTTGCGCATAAAAAGAACCTTAAAGAGAATGGAAAACGATCACACAATGATAAGAAAAATTAAATAAAAAAATAATTGTGCCTAAATTACCAACAGAATTACGAAATCTAATATCTATTAGTTCCCCGGCAGCGGCGCCAAAAACTTGATACACTCAGAACATATATATAAAATGGGAGCGTAAATTGCAGCAAGTGCACTGGTCGTATCAAGTAATAAAGTGGTGAAAAGTAAGGTTGTCGATCCCTCGAGGAACCAATAGAGTACTAGATCTATGGCAATTCTTATCAATATCTAGGTGATTAAAAAAGGGTTTTGAAATGTCTAATCTAAAAATTTAACTTAAAGCAACAAGAAAAATTTTATGACGAATCTATCAATTATGAACAAGGGAAATTAGAATTCACCCTAGATTTGTTAATCAAATTGCTACCAAGTTATGTCAACTAGTGGTTATAAGGTTATTCAAGTGAGTTTAGAAAATCCTTTTTAGGGATGTTGACCTTAAATCAATTAGTCGGCTTCCGCGTCTCCAATTAACCAAGGAATCAAAATTATGTTCATACACCTCCCGATGCTACAAACAACTAATGCCCTAAATCAATTAACCTTAATCCCTTAGTGATTAATTAACAAGAAACATTGCATTGCGCCCTCCATAAACTCTAATTAAACCAATTATCGCAACTCCCGTATTGATAATCAATCTAATTAAGAATTCCTAACAAATCCTAATCAATTCCCGTATCAAAAGGATTTCTAACAATTATAATCAAAGACTGATTATAATTGAAATCAAAGGAATTGCAATCATGAATAATCCTAATAATTCCTAATTACATAACATGGCTACAATTATCCTTTTAACATTCTAGAGTTTCATCCAATTTCCCACAAGGATGATTTAGAACATTATAGTATGAGTTGCATAAAAACAATTGAAATAAAGAGGTGCAATGGAATTCATATTAAACAACTAATAAATGGCATAAAAGAAAATAAAGTAAATGAAACAGTGGTTATAATCTTCAAGAGCTTCAATCTTCAAAAATGACTCCTTGAATTCTTCAATTGAAAGCAAACTTCAACAAAATGACATTCTTCCTTCAAACTAAACTTTGGAAAAATCTAAAGTACCTAAAGAAATTCTAATGATTCAAAAGAAAGACAAATGATGCTAAAACAAAGAAGAAGAACAAAAGGATTCTAAACAAAAGAAAGGATGCTCTCAAGGTTCACACAAGGGGTCTATTTATAGATCCAAAGAGGAGGGGGATAAGGTTGATCTGATGAGGATTTGAGTCAGCAAATTAATTAAGATATGATTTTGGAGAGATTCTCGCAATAGATATCCGGGGAGTAATGAAGGCCGGCTCAAGGCCGGCGGCTTTGCTTCTTTTTTTAGGCCGGTTTAAAGGCCGGCTCAAGGCCGGCGGCCTTGAATGTAGGCCGGCCCAAGGACGGCGGCCTTCAGTGCAATCCTTCGCTCACTTCTTCAATTTTGTGAAAAACTCCTCCAATTAACTTGTAATTTACTTTTAGGTCCTCAAAACCTGTATTTTCACAATAAATACCATTAAGTATCATTTCTTTATATTTTCTTAAAATAAATTTAATATAAGTCCAAAAGAAAATATAAGTATAATGTGATCTTATCACAAAGTCTAATTGAAATACACAAGTTTCATAAGTCATATTATTTTTCTTTTTTTAAAAAAAGCTAAATTTGTAGAACATATTTTATTTTTATTTTCCTCATTGGTTGTATTTTATTCCGAAGTTAGTTGTAGTATTTGAGGAGTTATGCTTTTCAATGTAGTTTGTAGTTAGCTTGTAAAGAAGCTAGATGGGTAGACCAATGAGTGATAACACCTAGTGTTGGTAGACTTTATAACTCTAGATTTTGATTTCAAATATAGTGGAATGACTACTGAAAATGACCAAATCCCTAGTAGTAAAGGCTGCAAAAGTGTGTTGATGCATAAGGTGGAACCATAATAAGTTCTAATACTCGATCTTCTTATTTCTGCTCTCTTTAATTTCTTACAATTTATTTATTCAGCTATGACTTTAATTGTTTTCCACCTCCTTAGTAATCAAAAGAGATTGATTTCAAGAAAGTTTTTAAAACTTAAAGTAACCAATTTACCCTCTTCTTGATTGCTAATATGAGACTAACAGTATCAGTATTACTTAGATGAATATCTCTTTTAAATTTTAAATTTAAATTAATGTAGTTTTTTCTAATGAATGAAATTCATGTTCACTAGTAAAAAGAGAAAAAAAATTAATTTCGAACCCAATCATGCACATATTACTTTTGTGTCCAAAGCTTGCAAAACACTATTTGATTTTGGTAGGTTAAAAATTTAAAATTAAATGTACTTTTAAGTATATTGAACGCGACATCTCTTGTTATACATATGTTATTTATAATGTTATATTATATATATATAACATTATAACTTTATTATAACATATATAATGTAAAAATGCTTTAATAGGCAGTTTCATAAAGACTACAATAAAATAACTTAACTTGGGTACATAATATCCATTTAATTAAGTAGGGTTTCGATTTTTTTTCTTTTTTTCTTTTAGTCATGATTACTATGACGCAACATGAAACAAGAACTACATAGACTATGTGAAGAAGTAACGCATAATAATGATAAAAGTTTTGATAATCTCCTTTGGTAGCATTGTTTAACATGTATTTGTAGATTAGGAGCTGGAAATTAGAATAGAAACTAAATAAAAATAGAATAGGAAATTATATAAATGAAAATAGACTTTTTAATCTAAACACAACATACAAGAGATTAAGACTATGATTCTTGCACCAAATGACAAAGGCATTTGTTTCATGTCAAAATAGACTCAAATCATTTTTTATTGACATATTTTAAACTTGATAATTCTTTACAAGTAAAAGCTATAAAGTTTCAAAGTCGAACTTTCGAAACTAAGACTTTCTCTTAGACTCTTGAATTCTGACAACTTCTTATGTGTTCAAAATGCTAATTCCAAATGTCTTCTAGCTCTTGGCTTCTATTTCTAATATTTTTATTTCAAAATTTCATATTCTTCCTTTTCTTCTATAGCTAACAGTCAAGTTGTTTTATAACTTGTAATCTTAACTCATTCGTGTAATAATAAGATTCAAACTAACTCTTATAAAGAAAATGGTGCTATCAAGCTTTGCAAAGAATTTTTAATGAATAGGTAATTTTACGGCTGAACTAAATGAAGTCTTTGTTTGTGGCAAAAACCCAAGATTTTGAGCTGGGAGGATCCAAGATAAATAATAATAATAAATAAAGAATAAAAATAAAATAATATTGGTATTTCTAAAACATGCATTCTTACTTATTGAAAATATGTAATTAATGAAAGTATCTGTTTAAAACTATGGATATAGATTGATTATTAATGATTATGAAAATTAAAAATGACATCAGTAGGAGTCATTCAGGGATAGATAAAGCCTAGAAATGGAGGGCTGAGGCAGAGCGTGCTGTACGGTGTGATGGTCACTGGTCTTAGGAACATGTTTGCAGGGAAAAGGAAACCACAGTTGATTTAGTGGTCATGGTCATGGGAGGGATCACAGCTGTTGTGTCTGTGTGTCCGCTGCAATCATGATCCACGAGGCCATTTGCTGATTGCAACGGGTCGCATAATTACAAACGTGTAACAGTGACAGCACTTGTCTCTCAATACTTCCCTGGGAATAAGAAATACGACCCTCCCTCATTCATGCACGCCCCTCAATTTGGGGCCATAAAGATACTCCTCCGAGTTTAGGGCTACAGGCGTAGCGTTAGTCATCCATTAGACCTTTGGCTTTTGGCTTTTGGCTTTTGACTTTGGCTATGGTCCAAAAGCTAATAAAATATAAAATCATGAGTCACCGAGATTTGAATATAAATATCCAATATCAATATCAATTTCTAAAAGGGCTTCTACAATATACGCAGTTTTCTTCTGATTAGTTTAGCGATTAGCAAAGGGAGTGTTGATAACCGTCATCCTTCCTCTTCTTCTTTCTAGTTGATTAATCTTTTTTAACATTTAGGATTCACCTAATTTCATTGTAATATATGCTGTTGCATTAGATTTAATTACAAATTGTATTACCTAAGTTAGAACTTCACTATTCTTTTCTTATATAAACACTTACTGCATGTTCATTAAGAGAGAATAGTTATTACATTTTCTCCTCATTTCATATAATTTGCTACTATGATATTTACTAGAATTTTAATAAATAGTAATTTATGTCCCCATCCTTACAAGTAATTAATTTCTTGCCTTTCATTAATATTAACTAAATAATATAATAGATATGTAATAGTCATTATAACTGTTGTACTGAGATTTTCAATAAGTAGTTGATGTCTCTTGCAAGATAAAAAATGAGGCTATAGGGGATACTATGAGATACTTCAATGTAACCATTTCGGACCAAAAAATAAGATAAATAAATAAATTTCATGTCATGCGGTATTTAAGTAATTTTATGATTATGTAGAGTAATATGAACTTTTTAACCTTAGACTATATAAGCCATGACAAAAACCCACTTGTCTTTTTTTTTTTTTTTTGAACTACACTCTTCTCTACAGATATCCATCAGATAGGTGATCTAGGGGTCTCTACAAGCTAGCTCAACACTAAATTCAAAGGTAAGTGTTGATTTAGTTATTTCTATATAAATTTCCTTATGTCTTTAGGTAATTGGAATAAAGGTAGGGTTTTGTTACAATAGGACACATTGAATACAACCAAAATTGAGGATATGATTGATTGGAACCATTTTTGAAATCCATTAGGCAAATCATATTGAGTAAATTAGCCTTTGTACATTGAATTTTATGAATTAAATGACTTTTTGTGATGAATTAAAAACAAGGAAGAGATTGATGAGAATTGCCATGAGAAAATGGGATAAAATGTGAGGAAATCGAGTCCTTCATGAGATTCAAAAGGGTATACGGCCAAGGTATACGACTGTGTACTTTTTCCATGGTGAAAATAAGAGCAAATTGTCAAAAATGTGGTATACGATCGTGTACTAGGGCTTGTTAAAAGACCTTGATATATAGCAAGGTACACGGCCATATATATAGTTGTGTTCCTACCCATGCACTTATACACGACCATATACACAACTATGTTATTTTGTAACAAGTCTAAAATAATTTTTTTCCCTATTTCTCAAATTTTATGAAGTTTAAGATCCTTTTTGCACCAAATTAAGTCATTAAGAAGGGAAATCATTAACCCATACTTAGAATTATATGCCAGGTGAAGCTAGATTGACTTGTAAGTTAATGTTAAGTTAGTTATTTGTTTATAATAGGTCATATTTGGGCTCACAGTTGTTATTCTAGTAACCTTGAAACGATTCCTTTAGGTACGTAACTACCCTGTTTGTATTTTGTGTTTGATAATGTAGTATCAAAATAAACTTAAGTAATACTTGGATAATGAATTGGTTGTTACTTGTGATTAACTCGGCCTAAGAGCCTATAGTAATAGATCCCTAAGGAGTATCCTAATGATTTTTATGTAATGTTGTCCCTAGTAGAGTCATGCATTAAAATGATTTGAATAGATTTAGGAACTCATGGGTATTGAAGCAATATCGTACTATGTATTATATGTGTGTGTGTGTGTGTGTGTGTATGTGTGTGGTATAGTAGGGTCATGAGTACCTTTTTACTGTTTGAGGGTTAAATGAGATAATAACTTATTATTTGAAAGCTTAGTTGTTGCATTGGTCTATGTAGTTTAACATATGCTTGATCATGTGCATTTGTTTGTGGGCTTTACATACTAGGCATTAGCTCACCTTTTGGAGATTATGTTTTTTAGTTGTAAGTACAGAGGATTACATGTTATATGATGAAAACCTAGGAACATACATGTGGGATGGAAACGATATAGAGTACTTTTACTATTATGATGATTAAGTGAAGATTAACATTTGAGGTCTTGAGCATTGTTGGAAGTTAGTTAAATTACGAAGGACTAAGGTACTGAGAATAGTTTGGCATTTATATTATTTTATATAGATGTATCAAAATAACTTGAAGAAATACGTGATTTGTGAATGGGATTCCGTTGAACTACTTATTCATGATATTAGATGTTTATCTTAATTGTGAATAATGGGTATTGTAGATTATATGAGATTAGTGTGATTATGAGTCTTAACGTGTCTTTATCCTATAAAGATACGTGACAGGTTTTGGAGCTTCGAGTTCTAGGACATTACGTAAATACAAGTGAAAAATAATAACATGCATGTGTCAGATGGAGAGAGTTGGAATCTTTTATCAAGTGGCCACATTTTTTAATTATAGGAGATGAGATTAAACTATTTTAAGAATAGAATTAATGACCTTGAGATCCATTCCGGATTTAGTGAGATAGGAATCTTTTACTATAATTTTCCTTATCTATTAAGTGACTTTTACTCATTCCTTACATGAAGACATGGTTGGGCTTGGTAGACCTAAGCTTTGTTGACTGTGCCTCCTATTGCAAGAGTTTAATGAAGGATCTGAGTACTCATATTGGTCTTTAGAGCTCGATCTTAAACTTGGGTAGGTTGGATTGGGTTTAGGGGTCCAAGTTTAAAATGATCTATCAACAATAATTTTATCACATTTTTAATAAATTATAATTCAATTTCCTCCTAATTCTATATGGTACTAATGCTACATAACATTTTTCAATAGAAAAAAATATATAGACAGCCTCACTTTTACAGTTTGTGAGAAGGATGTTTCCACACCTCAAACTCGTGATTGATGTAGACCATCAAAAGGAGCAAATTAACTTATTGTATCTAAGCTTTAGCCCTGAACAACATAAAAACTCAATTCTTAATAATTAATTTTCATTATACACCAGTTACAGCATTCAAGCCCAAAGTTGCTCATCTTCATGTCCAGAGATGCTATGCACGTTTTTCATTGGGATATAGCAATTGAATTTATGCAAGACAATGTTGACTATATCAAACATTTCAACCTTTTTTTTTTTTAATAATATAAAGTATTGATGGGGTATGGTTTTTTGTCAAACGTTAGTGAACGTGGGGTCAAATCACGTGGTACAGGGAAATCCAATCTGTTGCTTGGCCACTGGCGACTATTCTTTCTGTTTCTGTTGGCCCAAATGATGAGACTTCATTCGACCACATTTTTGGAAAACCAAAAGTAGCTGGCTATTAAAAGTGAATTTTGACAAAAAGCAACTGAACTATCTAGAAAAATTGATGGAACTTTCTCATTAGGGTTAAAGGGTTTTTTTTTTTTTTTTCTTTTACTATCACGGAATAAAAATTTGCAAAAGCTCTACTCTTTATTTTAATGAAACCAATTTATCATTCAATTTTATATATATTAATTTTTTATTATTAATATATAAATTAAAAGTTTCATCAGTTTTATCAAAAATACAATAAAAAAATTCCCAGATCAAAATATTAAATTATTTACGGCTTCATTTCTTTGCCTTTGAAATTTGTATAAAGATCGGTAAATATGAGATGCACGGATTGAAGTGGCGCGTGACTGGTGCATTTATTGAGAGATGCAAGGCGACAGCACAAAAAACCCGGAGACGTACAAGGTGGAAGTGTATTTGTATTGTGTGCGAGTGTGTATGCATATATATATATATATAGCAGCGATTCCAAGGTTGCTCCCACCCCATGCTACCCTTTTTAACTCTTACTAGTTTACCTATTAAGAAAGAAATAAGCTAATTAAAAAAGGGCCGTACATTCCCCTTTTTTTTTTAAAGTTAAAATTTATAAATATATTTATACTTGAACTTGGCCCCTGGACGGCTAAGCGAGAGCATATTGAAATTTTATTTACACATAAAAATAAGAAAAGCACAACATGAGGAGGTTTAGATTTACAAGTTTGAGGGGTCAATCGGCAGTGGCAGGAGAACTAAAGCTTTATTAGAAAAGCTTGCATTGTCTGTCTGGCTATGGTGGTAACAACTAACAAAGAAGATAAACAGATAGACAGATATAACTCATTAAACTATTATTTTACAGTGCGTTACACTTATCCATAAACCCTCCTTATTACATTTACTCATCGCTCAACCCATGAGGAGATAAACTTGACTAGCTCGCTAGGGGACTACGTATACTGTTTTCCTCTTCTCATTTCCTTGCTTTTACTGTCATACATAGTAATATAGGGTTATTTTATATTTATTAAAAAAAAAAACTCACAGGAGTTTTTGTATTTTTCAAAAATTAAAAAAAAAAAATATTTTCATTTACATGATTTAAGTTAATAAGCTTTTATACATATCATCTCTTCTAATGCTGTGATTTTTACTCCAAACCTTTTGATCATTCAAGAGAAGAAGCTGTAGATAATATGTTCATTTACCAAATTAAAAAAAAAAAAAAATTAGACTTGCTATGTTTTCGTATTCTCCCTTAAATTCTTAAAATGGAGTAATGTAATTACAAATTGAATTGAGGTTATATAACTATGGAAAATAGTTACATGAATTTTTAACGTGCAAAAGAATTAAAATGAAAAAAAAAAACTTAAATTATGTGAATAATATATATACACTTATATACACGACACATGAATGCAAGTAAAAAGTGACTCGGATTATATAACTAATGGGATATGCAAAATAAAAACATAAAAGCTACGGACAATCATATTGGAATTAATCTTGAAAAGTATCAAATGGATAAGGTTAAAATGATTAAGTTATTAAAATTAGAAATTGGTCTAGCACATTTAAGACTTAATTAGAATCAAAAGTCTAGGAGGTTGATC